>LR738714.1:255456077-255512525 GCA_902687465.1 Secale cereale
CGCCGCCGCCGACCCCCCGCACCCTCCCCCGCTCCACCGGCATTACTGTTTGATGATATTTTTTAAAAATTATTACTGTCTTATAAAAAATATTACTGTTATGATTTAAACAAGTTTGAACATATTTAAACACAAATAAGTATCAAACAACATTTTAAATGCATAAAAAAATTGTGGAGCCTGGGAATCGAACCCAGGACCTCCTGGTGTGAGAACTGGCTGCTGACCAGTCGAGCTAGTAGATGACACTTGATGTGGATCAGGTCAGGTGGAAGATAACCTGTTGGCTCGAGCAGAAAAAAAAACTAATGGCGCACCAGGGTGAGGTGCGCCATTAGTATGGATGTACTTATGGCGCACCGAGGGGTGGTGCGCCTTTAGTATTGTGCCGCCCCCACCATCCATATCTCCTCCCCGGCCGGCCCAAACCTATCCCCCTCGCCCTCGCATCTCTCTCCCTCGCCCTCGCCCTCGCGCCGATCCCCTTCCCCTCTCCTCTCCCGACGACGCCGCTGCCCCGCCGCCTCGACGCCGCCTCGACGCCGCCCCGATGCCGCCTCGACGCCGCCCCGACGCCGCTGCCCCGCCGCCTCGACGCCTCGACGCCGCTGCCCCGCCGCCTCGACGCCGCCTCGACGCCACCCCAACGCCGCTGCCCCGCCGCCTCGACGCCGCCTCGACGTCGCCTCTCCTCCCGGTTAGTGCTCCTCCCTGGTTTTCTTCTCTGTCAATATCAGTTAGGGCTTGGCATAGCTATGAAGATTTGCATAGCTGTGAAGATTTGCAACAAATGCATAGATTTTGCATAAAATAGACTGAACAAATGCAAGATATCTATTGACCATCTGATGGCGCCCCAAAAAATGAGAGTAGTTACCTAAAAATGAGTTCCAAACCCATACAACTTACAGTGGACCAAATGTGCTAGCACATATTTAGGAATTGCTACCAACAGAATTCTGGAAGAGTGCATCTATGTGATTCTGGAACCGTGCAAGTACCCACACTGATGAATAAATCATGCATTCTCTTCCAAGTAGACACTTGACGCATAAACACATCAACTTTAGTGAACATGTCAACGCTGGAATGCTTATATTAGGCATAACTGCTTTTCATTATTTATTTATTTAACCACTACATCAGGCCAGAGGGTATGGAACTATAAACTCACTGAATTGGGAACCTCACGGAAAAGGGGGAGGGTGTATACTATGTGAGATATGGACGGAATCAAATCTCTCTCTTTGGTGTAATGCTTGGCACATTGCCTCTTGCTGAGTCCATTCACTTGGCACATTGCAACCTAGTTGAGCGGTACGATGCATCTAAAACTGAACTAACTTGACATTTGAACTGAACACAGAAGGGACTAATGGTCAGCAGTATGTACACTGAAACGCTGTACTATCCGGTTCAAACAAACAAATTGCTTTAACAATCTCCAGGCAGACACCCATGTTCTCTAGAAAACGCAGCAATGAACAACTCCTCATTTCTGCATATGTAAACCTGACTGAATACCGCAATAACCATCCAGCAATTTCGATCGGCGAAATCGACATACATCACACAACTTGCAAGTTGCAGCTGCTTATTTCAGTAATATTCAGAAGTGTTTGTGTTTGGGGCGCCATCAGATGGTCAATAGATATCTTGCATTTTTTTGTTTAGTCTATTTTTTGTATATCAGTTAGGGCTTTGCATAGCTGTGAATTTAGAGTTGCGGAAGATTGACCTGTCAAACATGAGGTGCATTATGGAAGGTGCGGTGTAGTTTTACTGAATGTCCAAAACACGCAAAAATGATTTGGTTTAATTTGTGATACATTGATCACGTCCCTGTACTAGATTGGTAGATATCTTAACAATTTAGGATACCACTGTATTATTATAATTCTCGCCTTGTATACATCTACATGCATATAGAAAAAGTTGGTCTTTTTCTACCAAGACATGAAAACATTGCTCTACTTGCTATGCCAACTGTCTGTTTCAGATTGGTGTGTATTTGTCGCTTTAGGGCCGCATGTAGGGCTTCTAGCTCTCGTACTGCCTAGTGGGCTGCAGTACTGTTGTTTGTCGACATAGCCTCTCCGTTCAACTGAGAATGATCGCTGTTTTGTGCTAGATTATTATAACTACCCAACAAACCAAAATGATGAATCTACCTAGTATTGTTCCGTTCGTGCCTTCATGTATTAGGTTATTAATCATCAAATAATTTTGTAGTTGGATTATTTCAACTGACAAAACAATCTTCCATTGCTTCCTGTATATCGAGCTTCCACAAACATGGGTCCACAATTGGCACAGATTCTGTTATTAAAGTTTCATGCTCCCAACTAACACTCATAATGCACCCATGGTATTATTTTCCAGCTTCTTACCTAGGTGCTTCTATATTGTGATTATTTTGTTTCGAGGGACTATAAAAATGCTTCCATTTATCAACAGAATTCCGGTTCTGTTTTGAAAGTTGGCAACACAGAAGATGCATCAGCGTCTTACTGCCATGCTTAGTTTTTTTATCCATTCTCAGTTTTCTATCTGTCATACCAATATTAGTTTGGAAGTAATTGAAACATTAGATTAAAATAGTTTACTTCCCCTAGGATGCTATTGAGGGCATCTACAACTTGACTGGCAAATTTGGCCCACTAAGAGCATCTATAACTGCACCCTGTACCCCATACCTGGCAAATTTGGCCCCGTATCTCAAGAAACACTTAATAACCAGAAAAGGTTTTGACTTGAAATGTTTATAGCACCGCACCTCAATCTGTTAGTATTTGTCTGCATTTTCTCACATTCTTCTTGTATCTGATCCAGTATTGCTTGTAGTGGTTTGTACAAAATGTTGAATGATACTGCTTGGAGATGCATATATTGTTTCACCTCTTCACATGCCAATGTATTTTCGATGTTGTGATGGAGGCCTTTTTTGCCTTGTCCACCCGAGAGGCCCTTGAGTTTGCTGGAATGTCGATTAACTTCCGTTCCGGCAAATTCAGGTACTCCATATGTCCTATTTTCAGCAAAGGTCATGCTGAAATTTTCCGTGAATTTTAGCATGACTTTGCTAAAAATAGGACATATGGGGTACTTGTGACTAATGCATGGGCCGGGGTATCTTAGTAGTTAATTAAGTAGGATCAAGTGCCCCTTTATTCTAGCTGCATTAAACCATAGGCGGCAATAGAGCCAAGTGATTAGGCCCAACTTAGAATTCTCCTTCCCAGCTTAGCTTTTAGGATGCCTCAGTGTCGACAAACCATAAATTATAAAACCTTGGCTTTTAGGGTGCCTCAGTGTCGATAAAAACCGAAATGATGAAAGCTTAGGCTTTTAGGGTGCCTCGGCGTCGAAAAACCCTCAATTATAAAAGCTTAGCTTTTAGGATGCCTCGGTGTCGACAAACCCTAAATGATGAGACCATGATCTTGTTCCTTGACAATAACCATTTTTTGACCAAACTTTGTTCCTATTTAGAGAGAAACATGGCCAACAACGATGAGGCCGGGGGTTCGGGCGGCAAGGCATTCTGGGAGCTGTCCCAGGAGATGGAGGAACAACCTCACTTGTATGAGGACGCCGCCTTCCCCACCGATCCTGAGACCACTGATGGTACCGTCGAGGATGACCCCACTGATGCCACCATTGATGGTGCCGTCGAGGATGCCACCACTGATGATGGCGGCGCACGCACAGATGGCAGCCAACCGAAGAGGCAACGGAAGGACCGGCGCCCGACCGTGCTCCGCACCCTCAAGGAGGAAGTTACTGAAGTGGACTCCGACGGGAATCCAACGGTGCCCGAACGAATAGTCAAGGGGTACTCGCTTCAGCTCGGGTGCATTCTCCGGAGCACCGTCTCGATCAACACCGAGAACCTGAGGCATCCTGACCGAGGGAATTTGCGCAACCTCCTCTTCACGAAGCTGCACGAACGATACAAGTTCCCCGCTAAATTTGAAAACACTAGCCTCAAAGGGAATAAAGTGAACAATGCTGCCCTCACGAAGATGAGCAAGGCCCTGTCTACTTGGAAAAGCAATGTGAAGAGAATGATCGAGAAAGGTGAGAGTTATGAGAAGATCAATGAGAAAAATCCTTCGATCACCGAAGATGACTACAATGACTTCAAGATCAATTGCTCGAGCACCGCACACTCCGAATCAAGTCAGTGGGCGAAAGAAATGCGAGAGCTGAACTTAGGGGAACACACACTCGGTCCCGGCGGTTACAGAGTGGCGGAGCCTATATGGGACAAGGAGGAGGCGGACCGTGCCGAGCAAGGCCTACCGCCCCTCTTCGATAAATACGGTGACAAGAAGACCAGGAACTTTGTCAGGGCCCGGTACAAGAAGGACCCGAAAACAAAGGAGCTTACCACGGATCCAAAGACCAGGGCGCTTGAGCTTGTTCTGGTAAGGAATACACCCCCGCGTAATTAGCTCCATATGGTTGCATTCTAATTAATGAAGCCAAATTTCTAAATGGTTCAGATTCCTTCCGCAGGCGACTGAAAGGAGTAGCGCGGGGTCGACTAAGAGAAACCCTTGGGACACGACTCTAAATAGGGCGTTGAATGTAATGAAGAACAAGGATAAGCTCAGTAAGCCGACGTCAGCTGGTCGTGTGGCCGGTAAAGGCTTGTCGACAAAATGGTCGTCATACTATAACGCTGGTGGGAGAAAGGAGAAAAAGACCAGCTCGGAAAGCCAGGTGCGCGAGGTTCAAGAACTCAAGGCACAGGTGGTGCGTATTCCGGAGATTGTCCGAGAGCAAGTGCAACAACAGCTCGGAGCGACGATCACCGCCATTGTGCCTACCTTGATCGAGGGGTTGAGTGCGTGGATTGCGGGCGGCCAACAGGGCCCGCCTCTGATTCCTAGCTTCACGGCCAGCAACTCGCAGAACGCGATGGCGGGGCCATTGGTGTCTCCGGCGGAGGCGGCATTGGTGTCTCCGACACCGGCACGGGAGCTTAATGCACCCGGGTGTACGCCGGCTGGCACCTCTGCAGCAAGCGGCCCCTCCGTCAACTGCACGCCCGCCGTTGGCGGTGCCTCGACATTAGCCGAGCTCGACACCATCATCACGGTAACTAATTATGCCTCTCTCGGCCGAGGACTTCATCTCCTTGCCTTTGACTGGGCATCCCTGATGCCCTACATGTTTTCGCAGGGCGCCGCCGACGTTCCGTGCACTCTCATGCACTTCGTGAACAACGAGTTGGTCGATGTCGCCAAGGGAAAAATCGTTCAACCGGGCAACCCCTTGTTCCACGGTACCCAGATGCCACCCAACTTGTTTAGGGTTCAACTGGTTCGGGTGCTGCCAGGCTGCGACGAGGTGTTACCTCCGATTCGACCCGTCGGGGCCGACGATGATGACGTGATGACCCTCAGCGCCTGCCTGAGCTGGCCCCTGCTTTGGCCGAAGAGCCAGATTCGTTTGGGGGCGGGGGACACCACCCCAAAGACAACACCGCCAGTCGTGCGAGCACCAAGTCGGCCCCATGGCAAGACCGCCGCAATGGTGCCGGACATCCCTATGCCACTGGATCCAAACATGCATATGGCTCAGGATCAAAATGACGACGACGACGATGCATTTGCCAACGTCGATCAGTACTTTGCCGATCATGGGTACGGTGGCAACTTCATGGGGCCTCCTTCTCAAGAACCCAACCCAACAAAAGACGTGCGCGATCTAGCTGGTACCGCGGAGAAGCCAAGTTGCAACAGGCGTCGTCTGCCGTTCAGCTCTCAGGAGACGCCTCCAGCTGCCGACTTCACCGAGCCTCAGATAGGCGAGGTGCGAAATATTATCAGCCCCAACACACTCAAGAAGGCGGTCTGTGAGTAGAACTCGGTCCCATTACAAGAGAAGAAGAAGGCACGCAAAAGAAAGACTAACAAGGGTGCGAGCCAGCCGGCACCGAGTATGATCCGTGCTCAGGACGGGCCACCTTCACATGAGGATGTAATGAGGAGGGTGCATGTGGCGGGTAGGCCGATGCTACCGACAAATATGCTCGATGCTGCAACCGGTGCTATGCGGAGTCTGCATGACAGTGTTCTTTCTTTGGAGAAGCGGCGTCTCAGAGAGAAGGATGTGGCATACCCGGTTTTCGCGGCCAAGGTGCCAAAGGGCAAGGGCTTCGTGGATAACTCCATCGGGGGTACGATCGTCATGCGGTTTGATGAGATCCACGCTATGTTGAACCTTCATCCGCTGCACTACACCTTCGTTCGGCTATTTTCGCTGAGTATGGAGATGCGGATCATTGGTGACAAGACCCCGAACATCGTGATAGTCGACCCCTTCTACATGCGTGCCAAGATCTTGGGCAGCGCTGGGGACCGGCAAGTCGCGAGTTCTTACCTCGAAGGCGTCATTCTGGCAAACCGAGATAAGGATAACTTCCTCGTGCCTTACTTTCCCGAGTAAGTCCTCCCCCTCAACCGCCCCGTAACATATGAATACTTAGATTTCGATCGTTTTTCTTTTTACATTCCGTGTTTTCTGCAGTGACACACATGCACGCTCATCCTCCTAAGCCCCAAATATTCCATGGCCACGTATTTCGACCCGGACCGTCAGTCGAATATAGACTACACAAATGTCAAGAAGGTTCTTGATGATGTTCTCCCCGGCTACGCCAAATCTGGAGGCACCTTCACCAGGCCTATTCGTAAGTACGGCAAGCACGTGTTCTCCCACAATACGACGTTCTACTGCGTCAAGCAGCCGCCTGGCGGTCAGAAGGGTGCCTACTACGCCATCCATCACATGCGGGTGATCATACGGGACCATCATCAACTTCTGCTACCGAGTAAACTCAAAGATTGGGCCGCGAGCGTGTCGGCAATCCAGGACGCGGACATCAGACAAGAATTCTTTCGCATCCAGCCGGAGTTTGCGGAAATCATCCATCAAGATGTCCTTCGTACCTCGGGGCAGTTCTACCTCAGAAATCAACTGTCCAACAGTGACATCGACACAATGCTACAAATGCAGGCTGACAACGCCCGTGATTTCATGTCTCCCACGATAGACGGCGGCTTCATCCACGCTCAGGTCCCTTGAGTCGAGTCGAAAGCAGTGATGATGTGTCTAGTTCTGAAACATCGATTGGCTCATGTTGTAATTAAACTTTAATGAACTTGTAGTATGTCTCTTTGGTTTCGAGAGTCGTTAAACTTAGATGTAATCGATGCTATTAATGTCTTGCTTTTCTCTTTCGATCGTTCTGTTGCATACTTATATATTGCTTATGTATTGTCTGTGAATTGGTACTAACCTTTCGTTTGGCTAGTGCATAGCGATGCCGTCGTATGTCGTGTAAAAGGGTAAGGTTCCCGGAGTCTACGACGACTGGGAGGAGTGTCGGAGACAGGTTCACCGATTCAGCGGAAACAGTTACAAAGGGTACACTACTAGGGCCGAGGCCGAATCTAGATACGCCCACTATCTAGCGGGAGAGGGGAGGGAGCGTTGGAGGAACCGGATGAAGACGAGTTTCATCGTGATGATGCTCATCGTGATGACCGCAGCTCTCTTCTATGTGATGGTAGTTTAGATGATCGATATCGACTTGTAATGTGAAGACAAACTCGCTACTCGCGGTCTCGAGACTTGTAATATAATGTTCTATCTTTGTTCGGTCTTTTCAATTCGGAGACTAATATGATGAATTGTATTCGGAGACTAATATGATGAATTATATTCAGAGACTAATCTTCTATTGTATTCGATGAATCTGTTGTTGATGTGTGCTGTCTATATTCTGTCCAATTATACATTTTGTAACCTGTGCAAAAAACAGAAAATAAAAAAAATAAAAAACCTAATATTCATACTAATGGCGCATCACATCACAGTGCGCCATTAGTATGCCAAAGGATACTATTGGCGCATCATTAGACAGTGCGCCATTACTATGCCGAAGTTACTAATGGCGCATCTTGTTGCCGTGCGCCATTAGTATGCCAAAGCACCTGGGTATACATGGCCCCCTGGGAGGCATAGTAATGGCGCACTGCTGTGTATACTAATGGCGTATCTATGGTGCGCCATTAGTATACCAGATACTAATGGCGCACAAGAGGTGCGCCATTAGTAAAATATACTAATGGCGTGGCACTAATGGCGCGCCACTAATGCGCCATTAATGGCCAAATTAGGTGCGCCATTTGTAGGCCTTTTCCTAGTAGTGTGGAATGTCTCTAGTGCACCTCTTGGGTGCAGAAGCTTTGGGGCCTGCTTTGGGCTTAGATGGAGCAACCCTGGCTTTGATGGCATCCCCCATCAGCTTCTGAGTCTTTGCGTAGGTGCAATAGGCTCATCAGCAGCATTATCATCTCTCATGGATGGCTTGCTAACCACTCTGGATGTGGTCTTCCTAGCTCTCTTCTTAGATCTTGTTGGCTCATCATCTCTTGTTTCAAGAGTAAACACATAGTGTCTTGAGTGGATGCTCTGACTTTTGACATTGGAGCTCTCTTGGCAGGGGCCTTCTTATTCAGGCCAGGCTTGACAACTCTACCAGATTCTTCCTTGTTGACAACCTTCTTCTTTGAAGTGACTTCTTTAGCCACAAAATCTTCATCCTCACTATCAGAAGTTTTCTTCTTCTTTGTCTTGGTAGCAGCCTTTGGCATGTTGCTTGGAGTGCTTCTGCTACTCTCATAGTAGCCGCTATTGGAGGGACTAGAGCCCTCACTCTGATGTGCCTGCTCCTCTGACTTGTTCTGACTGTCACTGCCCTCTGACATCTCTGAAACTGCAAGCAGACCCCGTGAATAGATATAGTTGAGGTAGAGTGGATGAGCATCACAAAGTGCAGAAAATTTGCAAAACAATTGATT
This sequence comes from Secale cereale, assembly GCA_902687465.1. Classification (NCBI taxonomy): domain Eukaryota; kingdom Viridiplantae; phylum Streptophyta; class Magnoliopsida; order Poales; family Poaceae; genus Secale; species Secale cereale. The sequence continues at coordinate 255,464,957 of LR738714.1, forward strand.
CAAAACCTTACTTTCAGGTTTCTACAGAAAGCATTTCGGAGCTACTGATTTGTTAAACTCAATGACACCGAAGCAACTTTGAGAGTCTAAACTGGTGAAATTGGTCAGACCGAGACACAGTTCGATGACTCTAAGATTGCTAGGGTTTCACTGAGAGTTGAACTCGGTCACACCAATTGGTAAGTTTCGGTCAGACCAAAAGTTACAAGTCCAATGGCCTAAGCCAAATCGGTGAGACTGATTTCTACAACTCGGTCGGTCCGAGATGAGTTCGGCGGAAACCTAACCCTAAAACTTTGAATCAAAACTAATCTATACGGAGTTTTTTCTGGACAGGATGATCTCATACGTGGCAAGAATCATGGCATTTACTTTGTGCTTAGAATCATATTGAGGAAAACACAAAGGATTGAACTCATACCCTAACTCGGTGATGAATTTGCTACGACGACAACGGCGGCAGAGGCTGGGGGTCGCGGGCGACGAGAGGATGATCCGGAGACAACGAGTCGGCAGAGCTAGATAGGCGCGGGCGGAAGGATTTGGAAAATTTTCCAAGTTTCGGCCAGTGGGTATATATATCCAGACTCTGTCAGTGTGACCAAGTGGAACAACTCAGTGGCACCGAGATGCAAACCTGCTAGCAGTTACTGCAAATCAGTGAGACCGAATTGTTCTAATCGATTGCACCGAGATTGAAAACCTAGATCAACTTAATGAACCCGGTGTGACCGAAAGAAAAGAATCGGTTAGACCGAAATGCACTAAGAGGTTTTGGAAGTTTAAGTCCATGACGAATCGGAGATTCCAAGCGCTCCTCACTCAGAGTGGTTCGAATCTGACTTGATCAAACTTTGTGATGTAGCATGTATAGAGTTTGAGACAAGAAAATCATAGATAGCTAGAGGGGGTTCTTAGGCATTCTTGTCCATTCGTTTGGCAAAAGAAGAAAGACAAACAATCAAAACAACAAATGGATGTCCTCGAATGATAAAAGTATGCACTCAACATGCTCACACAATAAGACAACAAATGAAATATGTGGCAAAGCATGCACAACCATTCTAGCATCTATCAAGCAATTGGCGATGCCTAGGTCATCTATATATGAGTATATTGACTTAGGAGTCAAATGAGAACATTTGATCCTAGGTCATACTCATCATTTAAGCTCAAGTGGGATTAGCACTTTTACATAAAGCATTGTTGTGTTCACACCATTAGAGTTTCTTTAGCTCATTTCTTAGAGTAAAGCTCCCCCTAGATGTGATATCCCCCCTAAGATGGATGAAATAACCTTGGGTTTTGTCGACGATGACTTCATGTTGGTGTTGAAGATGTAGATGCTCAATCTTGATGTAGATCATCTGGAGCAATTCCGGCAACACCTTCATCTTGAGTATCTTCGGAGTCGGAGTAGTAGCTTCTTTCGGAGTGGTCATCGGAGTCGGAACCGGATACCCATCCACCAACATGAGCTTGATGTCTTCGTCTTGTATAGCTCCTTGATGATTTCTCCTTCCTTTCCGAATCCTTGCTTCTCCGAGAGGGTCTTCGTTCATAATGATCATCTCTACTCCTTCTCTCTCTTGGTGGTGAATCTTCTCTTCTACTCCTCCTTTTAGGTGAGTCTTCTCTTCTTTTGTATGGAGCCGTACACTCATTTGAGTAGTGTCCGGGTCTCCCACAATTGTAGCAATTCCGATCACGACTAGAAGATCTTTTGTCATTGTAGGACCTTGATTTGGAGTTTCTCTCTGTGCTTCTATTGTTGTAGAATTTGTTGAAGTTCTTCACCATTAAGTTCAATTCTTCATTGAAGACTTGTTTCTCACTTGATGATGTAGGAGCATCACATGAAGCTTTGTAAGCACCACTAGACTTGTTGTGAAGCCCTTCTTTATCCTTAAGTGACATCTCATGAGCAACAATTCTACCAATGACTTCCGTTGGCTTGAGATCTTTGTAATTGGACATCATTTGGATCAATGTGCACATGGTGTCATATTTTCCATACAAGGCTCTTAGGATTTTCTTGATGATGAATCTATCAATCATTTATTTGCTTCCTAAGCCGGCAATCTCATTTGTGATGAGAGCATGCCTAGAGTACATTTCAACGACACCTTCAACATCCTTCATTTTGAACTTGTCAAGTTGACTTTGAAGCACATCCAACTTGGATTCCTTGATGGAGTCGGTACCTTTGCGCATATCAATCAAAGTATCCCAAATTTCCTTTGCATTCTCAAGACGACTGATTTTGTTGAATTCTTCGGGACACAATCCATTGAAGAGGTGTCAGGACCCCGATCCTAAGTCACACAGGTCTAGCCTGTAACACATCATATCACTTTGCGGCCTCACGCACGGTATCCCCATGGGTGCCGCCTTACCTGGCCCGGGACCGTTTGCGCATTTTGGCACACATATATGATAGTGCCGCTAGCATCCATATGACAGAGAACCCGGGCCGACATGACTAGTTATAAACCAAAAGTGGCACTAAATTACAGAGACAAGCATACATGACCCAGCAATGAACGTGTCGGTCATCAACGTATGAACCCAAGTCGTAGCAAGCTACAAGGACTTAAAGGAACAACGCGTGACATTTCCCCTAAGGGACAAACACAGGGACGAAGAAGGACACATGCCAGCCAGCCTAAGTGTTCCAGAGCAGTAGCAAGCTACCAAGGCTCGGTGGAAGCACTAGGAGACATTTCCCTGTAAGATAGGCTACCAAAGGTAAACAACTAGGTGTCAGATCCCACACATAGCAATACACATTACACGTACGCATAACATGCAAGTATGTGTTGTACAACATGGCATCACAACATAACTCAACAACTCATATAGATAAAGGCCCAGAAGAGCCATCACAACATTTATTACAAACAGAGGTCACATGACCCAACATACAGAGCATACAGGCAACGGAAGCATAACATGTCTGAGTACAGACAACTACAAATGAAAAAGGCTGAGAAGCCTGACTATCTACAAGACCCTCCCAAGGGTACAAGATCGTAGCTGAGGTAACAAGCTAAACGTCGAAGTCCACGCGGAACCACTAGCGAGACTGAAGTCTCTCTGCAAAACATAAATTAAGCAAACATGAGTACAAAGGTACTCAGCAAGACTTACATCAGAACTAACTACATATGCATCAGTATCAACAAGGGGGGGGGGGTGGAGTTTGACTGCAGCAAGCCAGCTTTGACTCGGTGGCTATCCTGAACTACGACTGCAAGTACCTCTTTTGCGGTGGCGCACACGAGTCCACATATTCACCAATCAATACACCACTATGGATCCGCTCCCCTCTCCCTACGAGAAGGCCATCCATAGCACTCACGCTTATCTTGCGTGTTTTAGAGTATCCACTTTCACTTGTCTATGAACTGTAATAGGCAACCCAGAAGTCCATTTCCGCGGGCACGGCTATTCGAATAGATCATATATAACCCTGCAGGGGTGTACTTCTTCACACACGCTCTCGCCACTTACCGCCATGTACACTTCATGTATCTCGGCAACCTTCAAGCGGAAGCCTGGCGAGGGTGTCGGCCACGACCTAACTAACCACACAAGTCTCTCGTCCAGGTTTATCGCCTATTTTGGTTTCATCCGTGGGGAGATCCGGCTGGGGTGTCGCTCACGGCCCCAAAACGATGTGTACAGGGTTCCCGCATCACCAAACGGGCGACCGATACACCGTGCCACGTACCTGCCGCGTCACAGCCCACCCCGAGGGTCAGCGCTGCGCACGACCTCCAGTAAACTACAAACACCAGAAACTAGTTACAATTCCTGGACAGAGATCATGTTGATTAATAAGTCGAGAGAGTCAATTAAGGATCCCAATGTGTGGTAGCAGCTGTTTCATGGACCAACCAACACAGAACTCAGTTCCTGAGGACGGCTGCAATGAGACAACCCACCTATACTCCTACATGGCCTCTCATCGCTACCTTTACCAAATCGTGTTCACACACTTAGCTCACACACAGTAGGACATGTTCATCACCCTTCCAATTCATCCCCGATGAATCAGACCTAACACAACTCTAAGCAAGCAGGCATAACCAGAAAGCATGAATGAGTAGGCACAACATGGCTCAAACAACTCCTACTCATACAAGTGGGTTTCAACTATTTACTGTGGCAATGACGGGTCATGCAGTGGAAAGGGGTTCAACTACCGTAGCAGGTAACAGTTGAAGCGTTGTTGTCCTAATGCAGTAAATGAGAGCAAGAGCGAGAGAGTGGGATTGTATGGGAATGCCCAATGGGGTTTTGCTTGCCTGGCACTTCTGAAGATAACATTGGGTCTTCATCGGTGTCATCGATCACATCGTCGGAACACGTCTACTGAAAGGGGACAAACACCGGCAAACAAGAGAGAACACAATCAATGCAATGCGACAATATGATGCATGATCATGATATGGCAATATGCTGTTGATTGAGCTAATGCAACTAGCAACCATGTTAAATGAAGTTGGTTTGAACCAAAGGTTCAAATTCAAACTCCATATGTGATTATTTAAATGCCATTTAATTGATTTGACATGATCAGCAGGCTTAACTTGTTCAAACATGCATGAAAATGCCATAAACAGATTCCTTGAATTTTTCTGATCATTTTTCATATATAAATTATTTTCATCTGAGTTATAGATTATTTTCTGTGATTTTTAGAAGTTTTGGCTATTTTCTGAAATAAATAAATCATTTCTGATTTATTTAAAATTCCAGAAAACACTTATTGCGTCAGCATGACGTCACTGTGATGTCAGCAGTCAACAGTGGCTGGTCTAGGTCAAACCTGACCTGTGGGTCCCACAGGTCAGTGGCACAACTAACTAAACTAACTTAATTAGCACTAACCTAGTTTAGTTAGCCGGGCGGGGCCCACATGGCAGTGTCACTAGGGGTTAACTAATTAGGTGATTAGCACTTAACCTAATAACCTAAACTAATTAAACAGAGGTAGGCCCCACGAGTCAGTTACTCAGGGGGAGTCAAACCCCTGGTCAGGTGGGTCAACTGGCCGGCGGCTCGCCGCCGGCGAGTGCCGAGACGGCGGGGCGCGTCGGAAAACGCCCACAGGCGACCAAATCGTAGGCCGAGGCCATCTACGGAACAAGGAGACTCGTCCGCGTCGAATGGTTTAAGCGGGAGGAGCTGGGGTGGAGCGGGCTCGCCGGAGTTGAGCTCGTGGCGGCGGCCGGCGATCGGGCGTCGGTGAAAACGACGCTACAGCGCACGGTGGAGGAAACTGGTGGCCGAAATCGATGCGCGGTGGTGCGCTGAGTGCAGTGCTAAGCTCGGACACGAGCGGAGGGGCTTAGAACGACGACGGCGACATCACCGGCGGCGTGGAGTTCGCGGGCACGGTGGGGGTCGGAGCTAGAGCATGCGCGTGGTTAAGGAGATAGGGGGAGGAGCAAGAGGGGCTCACGGCGGTTCGTATGAAGGAGACGGCGAGCTCAGGGGCGGCTCGGAGATGAGCAGGCGTCGAGGGGGATCTCCGGCGCCGGCGGTCGGGGATGAGCTCGGTGACGAGGCCTCAGGGCATCCGGGGTCCTGCGGTTCGGCGTAGAGGTGCGCGGCAGCGAGCCGGAGCTCGGGGGCTCGTTGGAGAGGCGAGGGGGAGGCGGTGGCTGTGGCAACGGCGAACGGCGGCGACGGGCATGTTCGGTGGCGCGGGGGAGAGAGCCAAGAGAGGGGAGAGAGATCGAGGGAGAGTGAGAGAGGCCTAGGGGGGTGCGTGGCGTCTCCAGGGGGGGTCGAGGAGCAGGCAGGCAGCCTGGAGGTGGCCGGCGTGTGGCCACGCGCGGCGAGCACACGCCCTCCTGCCTACTGGCAGGAGGTTGAAGACGGTGGGGCGGCTGGGCTGGGCCAGCTACAGCGCTGGGCCACAGCTGGGCTGCACTCGATCTGGGTCAGGTAACTCTTCTCACTCTCTCTCTCTTATTAATACTTTCTGTTTTCTATTTTTTTGTAAACTTTAGGGCTTTATTAAAAATGCCAGGGCATTTCCAAAAATCATGAAACCAAGCATGGCTACTGTTTAGGATAGATCCAACAGTAAACATTTTAGTTTATGATTATTTGAGCATTTAAAATAATATATAAAATTTAAATGCCCAAATGCAAATAAGATATGATTTAATTCAGTGCCCAAAATATTCTACAAAAATGTTCACTATTTTTGGTTTGGTTTCAAAGCCTTGCCAAAATTATCAAACATTGATGAAGGCATTTTGGGTCATTGAAAAATATTTTTTTCTTGACCCTAGTTGAATTCATTTGGTGCTAGGGTTTGAACATCCCCATTTCAACTTTCTATGAAAGTAAACATGATGCACATGAAGACCAAGCAAGACAGGCAAGGGCTGTTCTAGGGCTGTGACAAGAGGATATCGCAAGCTTGAGCATTGTATTGCAACATCTTCAATACTTCAGCAGAGGCTTCACAACTTGGTTCCTTCCCATCGAAGAAGTCACCTTGCAAACTAATACACAAAATAGCCCAAACGGCAGGGTTATGTCCAAGAATATGCATTTTCATCTTATGCTTCCAACTAGCAAAATTAGTACCGTCAAAGTAAGGACCTCTACGGTGGTAACTTCCCTTGCTAGATGCCATACTCTCCTAGGTTATGACACCAAGGCTATGATCACCAAAGCTATGGAAATCAAGGCAAATGGAGACCAAAGCTCTGATACCACTTGTAGGATCGAAACTATGTCCAGAGGTGTAACGCCCGAATAATTAAGCTACAGTAAACCCACGTTAATGGTGACACGTCATCGTGTTACTGTTGATAATCTCGCTGTTATCGAAAACCCGTTCGAATTAAAAATCCAAATATAAATGCAACAATAAAAGTTTTCCAAAAGTAAAACAAAAATGTTCATGCGGTGCTAAATATTGCACCATTAATTTTGGTGTAGGTTTTGCAATTTCTAAAAATGCCTAAGTGTTTTAAATAAATTAAAACTAAAACAGGAAAATAAATAAAAGTAAATCCTAAACTAAAATAAAATAAATACCTCCCCCCCGGCCCAACTGGGCCTCGGCCCACTACCACCTAAGCTATCTATAACCCACCCCTCGGTGGGATATTTTCCCACCGACACACACACCACCGACACTTCTTCCCCCCCTCGCTTCGTTCTGGATCGGGAGCGCCCCAGCGCTCGCCGCCCGATCCCGCCGCCGCCCGGAGTCCCCGCCGGAGGACGCCACGCCGCCGGCCCGCACCGTCTCCGTCCTCCTCCTCACGCACCGCTGCCAGACCGCTCCTCCCCTCGTGAGCCTCTCCCCCTCCTCCTTTTCTCTCTGCTCGCACCCGCCGTCTGTCCTCCCGACGCTGGACGTCCCGGCCCGCTCCCGCGCCCCTGCTCCCCCCTTCTGCCACGAACGCCGCGCCCTGCCCGCGCTGCTCCGCCGCCCGCCTGCTGCTCGCGGCCCGGCGCCGCCGAGCGCGCCACCGCGCCGCAGCCCCGCACCGCGGTCCCTCCCCGCCTCCTCTGGCCGGCCTCGCCACGCCCTGACCTCCCCGCAGCCCCGCGCCGGCCGCCGCCCACGCGCCCGTCGCCTTGGCCGTCCGGCCCTGCTCCCCTCCCCTGCCGCTCCTTTCCCGATTTCAGTTCTGCCCTGCCTCCCGTCCCCGTGGTCCGGCTACGACACGGCCGCGCCGCTCGGCCGGTCCTGCCGGGCCTCGCTCCTAGGCGGGCTGCGGGCCCGCAGCGCGCCCGCTCGCTCTGCGCCTCCCGTGCTCTAGCTCGCACGACGGCGGCGCCCTCCGTCGGCCCCAGCCGCGCTGGCCTCGCAGTTCTTGCGGGCGAGCGCCCCAGTGGGCTGGCGCTCGTCGCCCGATCCGCCCCCAAAACCACGCCCGAACCGTTTAGGCCTATGGCCCAATGACAAGGGGGCCCGCCCCCAGAACGTTTAAAAAAAAAGGGATTTAAAAAAAAATTAAAAAATAAATAAATAAATAAATATATTAATTAATTAATTAATTAACAAATTAATTAAGTTAATTAATCACCTTTAGATTAATCTAATCTTTAATTAACCTAATCTGTAATTAACTAAAACCTAATTAAACTAACTAAACTGTTAGTTAGTTTACTGTCAATGACAAGTGGGACCCACTGGTCAGTTTGACCAGTCAACCATGATGACATCAGCATGATGTCATGCTGATGTCATAGATCATTTTTCGAATTAATTTAATTAATATTAAATTCCAGAAATTAATAAAACCTTTAGAAAATCATATCTTTTAAACCGTAACTCGGATGAAAATAATTTATATATGAAAGTTGCTCAGAATTTCGAGACGCATCCGAATACGCAGACCGTTCGTCCACCACACATCCCTAGCATACCGAACCCACAACTTTCCCCCTCCGTTTCATCCGCCCGAAAACGCGAAACGCCGGGAATACTTTCCCGGATGTTTCCCCCCTTCGTCAGTATCACCCGATACTGCGTTAGGGCACACTTAGCACCATTACATGTCATGTCATGCATCGTCATGCATCTGTTTGCATTGTATTCACTGTTTCTTCCCCCTCTTCTCTCCGGTAGACTACGAGACCGACGCTGCTGCTGCCCCGATCGACTACGGTGTTGACGACCCCACTTTGGCTGCCGAGCTTCCAGGCAAGCCCCCCCTTTGATCACCAGATATCGCCTATTCTTCTCTCTACTGCTTGCATTAGAGTAGTGTAGCATGTTACTGCTTTCGATAATCCTATTCTACTGCATAGCCTGTCATTGATGCTACCACTGTTGATACTTTACCTGCAATCCTAAATGCTTAGAATAGGATGCTAGTATTCCATCAGTGGCCCTTCACCCTTGTCCGTCTGCCCTGCTACTCTATCGGGCCGTGATCACTTGGGGGTGATCACGGGTATATATTACATACACATATACATGATACTTGATGTGACTAAAGTCGGGTCGGCTCGTTGAGTACCCGCGGTTGATTCACGGATTGGGGGCTGAAAGGACATACTTTCCCGACGGCCCTCTGTGTGGATCTTTGTGGCGGAGCGACAGGGCAGGTTGAGACACCTAGGAGACAGGTGGCCTGGCCCTGGTCGTTGTCCGCGGTTGTTTCACAATAACACGCTTAACGAGTTTGGATATTTGATCTGAGTCTGGCCATTTGGTCTATACGCACTAACCAACTACGTGGGATTAGTTATGGGTACTCGACGTCGTGGTATCAGCCGAAGCCTTTTTGACGTCAGCGGCTTAGCGGCGCGCGCCGGGTTGGACCACGTAACGCAACTTCCTTAGTAATGGAGGTTGCTAGGTCTGCTCACCGGCCGCGTACGCAACGTGCAGGTGTGCGTTGGGCGATGGGCCCGGACCCCTGCGCGCTTAGGACTTAGACCGGCGTGCTGACCTCTCTGCTGTGCTTAGGTAGGGCTGCGACGTGTTGATCTTCCGAGGCCGGGCATGACCCTGGAAAGTGTGTCCGGCCAAATGGGATCAAGCGTGCTGGGTTATGTGGTGCACCCCTGCAGGGAAGTTAATCTATTCGAATAGCCGTGTCCCTCGGTAAAAGGACGACCCGGAGTTGTATTCCGACCTCATGATAACTAGAACCGGACACTTGATAAAACACACCCAGATGAGTTCCAGATATAACTCGGTGGTTGCTCTCTCACAGGGTGATGTGCGGGAGGATCGCCGAGTAGGATTATGCTATTCGTTGTTACTTGGTGAACTTACCATCTATTCTCTCCTACTGCTGCAAGATGGAGGCTGCCAGAAGCGTAGTCTTCGTTCGGATTAGCTATCCCCCTCTTATTCCCGCTTGCTGCAGTTCAGTCCACCGATATTACCCATATCATTGTTACCATTGCATATGTAGTATAGATCCTTGCTTGCGAGTACTTTGGATGAGTACTCACGGTTGCTTTGCTTCCCCTTTTTCCCCTTCTGTACCTTCTTCTCGGATGATGCAACCAGATGGTGGAGCCCAGGAGCCAGACGCCACCTACGACGACTCCTACGACACCGGTGGTGCCTACTACTACGTGCAGTCTGCCGACGACGACCAGGAGTAGTTTAGGAGGATCCCAGGCAGGAGGCCTGCTCCTCTTTCGATCTGTATCCCAGTTTGTGCTAGCCATCTTATGGCACCTTGTTTAACTTTATGTCTGTACTCAGATAATTGTTGCTTCCGCTGACTCGTCTATGATCGAGCACTTGTATTCGAGCCCTCGAGGCCCCTGGCTTGCAATATGAGGCTTGTATGACTTATTTTACTTTTAGAGTTGTGTTGTGATATCTTCCAGTGAGTCCCTGATCTTGGCCGTACACATTTGCGTGCATGATTAGTGTACGGACAAAACGGGGGCGTCACAAGTTGGTATCAGAGCCGACTGCCTGTAGGAATCCCCCTTCCACACTCCTTGGCCGAAGTCGAGTCTAGACATTGCAAAACTTTTACTAACATGGCTGTGTGGCTTACGGGCCCACGTCGCCATTTGGGTGGTACTAACATCTTTTACTCCTCGATCTATACTCTGGGATCCTGAACACTCTCCTATTTCGGGTAAAACGATTTTACTAACTCTAACATTAGGATCCCCGAGACCCCTCACCCCAAAGTTGGATTAACCATAGTTATTGCTTAGACTAGAATTTTGCATAATCCCCACATTGTCATTTGACTCCTTTGAAACATCTTTGTTTTCAGATGGAACCCACGAGGCAGGTCGTGCGCCACACGTAGGCCTTTGGTGCCTCGGGATCACCTGCTGTGCTGGTCGAGATGATGACCTATCTGGGTTATCGCTGGCACCCTGAGTATACCGTGTACGAGCAGTACCAGGACTTTAACCAGGAGCAGTATCGTGCCATCGTCCGCCTCTACTCACGAGCAGATTACTCCTCTACTGTGCTGCACACCGCTCATGGTGTTGGAGTGACCGTCGATATGGCAGTTCACGATGCTGCTTACGCTGCTCTGACACGCCTTCGTGGAGAGTATCGGGCGTTGGACACTTCCCCTTTCAGGCACGTTGCTATCGCCTCCGACGATGGAGCGGAGGGATACTACACGGCTGCCTACTCTACCCTCACCCGTGAGCCCTTCCATCATCGGAACCTTGTTCTGCATGCTGATGGGCTGGATCGAGCTAACCGAGCTCTTCGCCATGAGTTGTACACCACCCGTCAGCACCTGTGCCGCGCCTTGACGCTGTTGCACCCCTTTGTCCTATCTGGACAGCTGCCTCCTACTGTGCTCTACCCAGCTAGGACCGTGATGCCTCCTGGTGTCGGTTGGCCAGCTGTGGGAGGCGACACTCCTGCACCTGGTCCTCTGCTGCCACGTGGACGTCGGGTCCTGCACCGGAGTATCCACGGCCCTCAGGTTGATGGCGTGGAGGACTTCTCGTTGCAGCACCGCCAGCTGTCAGGCTACCTTTACCTCCACAGTACCGCCTGGGACTGATGTAGTCTTGCTTACTAGTACTAGATGCATTCGTCGCGAGCCTGCGTGCCGCCTATGATGTCCTTAGTTATGTACTGAACTCTGTGTACTGAACTCTATGCATGCACCCCTTTTGTAGTATATGCCGACTACTATGTGGTATTTTAACGTGCTCCTTTCATTATGCATGTTTCATTTATGAATGATTCCTGTGTTTGCAAATTTCTCAATGCTGAACTACCCCTATTATATATTAGCAGGATGGTTAGACCAGCTGGCCGTGGTGGCAATGCCCCACCACCGCCCGAATACATGGCCGGTATGATCCAACAGTTGGAGATGAATCGCCAGTTCATGGAGACTGTCATGGCTCAGTTCCCTCATCCCAACATGGGTCAGCAGCAAGGCGTAGTGACACTGAATGACTTTGCTCGCCTCAACCCATCCGTCTACCGCAGCTCAACTCAGCCTCTTGATGCTGATGACTGGCTCCGTGACATTGCTTTTGAACTGGAGTCTGCTGGAGTTGCCGCTGCCAACTATGTCACCTTTGCGGCATACTATCTGAAGGGTCCCGCTGCTCAATGGTGGGACAGCCACAGGCGTACACTGCCTGCTGGAACAATCATCACTTGGCCGGAATTCCAAACTGCCTTCCGTGCCCGCTTCATTCCTCAGGGAATCATGGATAGGAAGAAACGTGAGTTCCGCAACCTCACCCAGGGCAACAAGACTGTGGATGCTTATCAGCGGGAGTTTCTGGACTTATCCCGCTATGCTGAAGAAGACATTGCCACTGATGCTCGTAGACAGGAAAAGTTCCGTGACGGACTTCAGTCTGACATCAAGCTCGCACTGCTTGTGCATGACTTTGGAGATTTCGCCACCTTGGTGAACAAAGCCATCCAGGTTAAAACTGGTCTGCAGGAACACCACAGCACTATCAGGCGCAACCGTGAACCAAGCTCATCCTCGGGCCCTCCCTCACAGAAGCGTAGGGTCTGGATTCCCAACAATGTGTACCGTCCAGCTGCACCTGCTCCAAGGCAGTCCTATGCTGCACCTCGTCTGCCTCCACCACCTAGGCAGCCAAGACTTCCAGCTGCACCACTCCCAGCTCCTGCTTCTGCCCCCAATGATGGTCTGTGCTACAAGTGTGGTCAGCCAGGACACCTTGCCAGAAACTGCTTCCAGAATCAGAACCAGCTTGCACTGCCTACAGCTGGTCGTGGGAACAATCAGCCCCGCAACAACAATGCCAAGCCTTATGGCCGTGCTCAGGCCAACCACGTTGATCTCAATGAAGCTCAAGACCAACCTGCTACCGTGATGGGTACTCTCCTTGTTAATTCAGTACCTGCATCTGTTTTATTCGATTCAGGAGCATCGCATTCATTCATGTCTGAAGATTTTGCATATAAGCACGACATTAGATGTGATGAAATGAACACTTCGGTAGTGGTAAAAACCCCTGCCGGCCAATGTCAAACCTCTATGGGTTGTCACGACATTCCCGTTGAAATCGAAGGGTTGGAGTTCTATGCCTCTCCCATTATCCTGAAGTCGTCCAACATCGACCTCATTCTGGGAATGGATTGGCTAAAAGCCCATACTGCTTCTATAGTTTGCGCCACCAAGACAGTCCACCTGTTACACCCTTCCAATGAGATAGTAAGCTACCAAGCTTGTCTGGTTCAAAATGCTGAAGCACGTCTTTATGCATTGAATGCATTGAACGCTTCACCACTCGAGGGCATCGAAAACATTCCCATCGTACGCGAGTTCCAGGACGTCTTTCCTGAGGAACTTCCAGGGATTCCCCCTGCTAGAGCTGTCGAGTTTATCATCGACTTGAAACCAGGCACCACTCCTATCGCCAAACGACCCTACAAGATGCCACCTCATGAACTCATTGAGCTTAAGGAGGAAATCGACAAATCTCTTGCTAGTGGATTCATCCGCCCGAGTTGTTCTCCTTGGGGAGCACCTTCCCTCTTTGTCAGGAAGAAAGATGGGACAAACCGATTGGTCCAAGATTACCGTCCTATCAACCAAGCAACTATTCAGAACAAATATCCGCTTCCTCGGATCAATGATCTGTATGATCAGCTGGCTGGTTCATCAGTGTTCTCTAAACTCGACTTGAGGTTGGGTTACCACCAGATCCGTGTTCGTGAAGAGGATATTCCAAAGACCGCCTTTGTAACTCGATACGGTTCGTTCGAGTACACCGTCATGTCATTCGGCTTGACCAATGCTCCAGCTACATTCTCTCGCCTGATGAATTACATATTCATGGAATACCTCGACAAATTCGTCGTGGTTTATCTGGATGATATCCTGGTATTCTCCAAGAATAAGGAAGAACATGCTGAACATCTTCGCCTTGTACTGGAAAAGCTTCGAGAGCATCAACTTTATGCTAAGTTTTCCAAGTGCGAGTTCTGGCTTCCTGAAGTAACCTACCTTGGTCATGTCATCTCCAAGGATGGTATTGCCGTCAACCCTGAACGAGTTCAGGCCATTCTCGATTGGACTCCTCCGAAGAATGTCAAGCAAGTCAGAAGTTTTCTCGGTCTCGCCAGCTATTGCCGTCGATTCGTCGAGAACTTCTCCAAGATCGCCAAGCCTCTGACTGGTCTACTTCACAAGGGCGTCAAGTTCGAGTGGATAGACAAATGCCAGGAAAGTTTCCAGGCGCTTAAGGACAAGCTGACTTCTGCTCCAGTGCTTGCTCCACCTGATACTAAGAAGGACTTCGTCATTTACTGCGACGCTTCTCGTCAAGGATTAGGCTGTGTCCTAATGCAAGAGCGCAGGGTAATTGCTTATGCCTCTCGTCAATTGCGTCCTCATGAAGAGAACTACCCAGTTCACGACCTTGAGCTTGCTGCTGTCATATATGCGCTAAAACAGTGGCGACATTACCTTCTCGGTAACCGTTGCGAGATATTCACCGACCACCAAAGTCTGAAGTACTTGTTTACTCAACCAGACCTGAACCTCCGTCAGCGGAGATGGATGGAGACCGTAGCAGATTTTGACTTGGGTATTTCCTATACCCCGGGCAAGGCTAATGTGATGGCTGATGCCTTAAGCCGCAAGTCATATTGCAACCACCTCCAGGTTCACAAGGTTCAGTCCTCACTCGTTGAAGAATTCAGAAAGCTGAACCTCCATATTGTTCCTCCTGGGGCACTCGCTCCCCCTCGTCCAGAATTTCAGAAGATGAATCTTTGTGTTGTTTCCCAGGTTCCCTTAATACCCTGGCTATCGTACCCGATCTCGTGAGCAGTATCAAAAATATGCAGCAGTTTGACCCTGAAGTCGATAAGATTAAACACTATCTCGCAGAAGGAAAGGCCTCATTTTTCACTATTGCTGATGATGGCGCCTTGTACTTCAAGGGCCGCCTAGTGGTTCCGAGTAAGAGAGAAAACCTGGACAAGACTCAGGAGGTTATGAAAGAAGCTCATGATACACCTTTGACTATTCATCCCGGTAGTACCAAGATGTACCAGGACATTCGTCAGAGATTCTGGTGGTCTAATATGAAGCAAGACATTGCTCGTTATGTTGCTGAGTGTGACGTTTGCCGTCGTATCAAAGCAGAACATCAAAGGCCTGCTGGAACCTTGCAACCTATCTCTATTCCCGAATGGAAATGGGACCATGTTGAAATGGACTTCGTCACTGGATTTCCTAAATCGCAGAGAGGTAATGATGCAATTCTTGTCGTCATTGACCGGCTTTCTAAAGTTGCACATTTTCTGGCAGTCAAAGAAACAATTACTGCTAGTCAGCTGGCAACTCTCTACATGTCCAGAATTGTTTCACTTCACGGTATTCCACTGGTTATCAGTTCAGACCGTGGCAGTTTATTCACTTCAAGATTCTGGGCAAGTTTCCAAGAAGCTATGGGAACACATCTGTCATTCAGTACTGCCTTTCATCCTCAGTCGCAAGGGCAAGTTGAACGTGTCAACCAAGTTCTCGAAGACATGCTTCGAGCTTGTGTTATTTCCTTCGGCAAGAAATGGGAGGAATCTCTCCCGTATGCTGAGTTCTCTTATAATAATAGCTATCAAGCTAGTCTGAAGATGGCTCCCTTCGAGGTGTTATATGGACGAAAGTGCCGAACCCCTCTGAATTGGTCAGAAACTGGGGAACGTTCACTCTTCGGTCCGGATATTATTCAACACGCTGAAGAGCAAGTCCGCGTCATTCGCGAGAATTTGAAGACTGCTCAGTCTCGTCAGAAAAGTCAGTATGATCGTCATCATCAAGACATGGTCTATCAACCTGGCGAAAAGGCTTATCTTCGAGTTACACCAATGAAGGGTGCTCACCGCTTCGGGATCAAGGGCAAATTAGCTCCTCGCTATATTGGTCCTTTCACTATTCTGGAAAGGCGTGGAAAGGTGGCATATCAACTGGAGCTGCCACCGAACCTTTCTCAGGTTCACGATGTGTTCCACGTGTCTCAACTCCGCCGCTGCTTCAAGGACCCAGTCCGCGCAGTGGATCACGAAGTGCTCGAGTTGCAACAGGACCTCTCCTATAAAGAGCATCCGGTCCGCATTCTCGACCAAGCTGAACGTCGCACACGTCAGAAGGTGATCAAGTTCCTCAAAGTCCAGTGGTCGCACCACTCGGAAGACGAAGCCACTTGGGAACGCGAGGATCGTCTTCGTGAAGAATACCCCGCACTGTTTCCTTCTACCTCCTAAATCTCGGGACGAGATTTCTTGTAGTGGAGGAGATTTGTAACGTCCGGATAATTAAGCTACAGTAAACCCACGTTAATGGTGACACGTCATCGTGTTACTGTTGATAATCTCGCTGTTATCGAAAACCCGTTCGAATTAAAAATCCAAATATAAATGCAACAATAAAAGTTTTCCAAAAGTAAGACAAAAATGTTCATGCGGTGCTAAGTATTGCACCATTAATTTTGGTGTAGGTTTTGCAATTTCTAAAAATGCCTAAGTGTTTTAAATAAATTAAAACTAAAACAGGAAAATAAATAAAAGTAAATCCTAAACTAAAATAAAATAAATACCTCCCCCCCCGGCCCAACTGGGCCTCGGCCCACTACCACCTAAGCTATCTATAACCCACCCCTCGGTGGGATATTTTCCCACCGACACACACACCACCGACACTTCTTCCCCCCCCCTCGCTTCGTTCTGGATCGGGAGCGCCCCAGCGCTCGCCGCCCGATCCCGCCGCCGCCCGGAGTCCCCGCCGGAGGACGCCACGCCGCCGGCCCGCACCGTCTCCGTCCTCCTCCTCACGCACCGCTGCCAGACCGCTCCTCCCCTCGTGAGCCTCTCCCCCTCCTCCTTTTCTCTCTGCTCGCACCCGCCGTCCGTCCTCCCGACGCTGGACGTCCCGGCCCGCTCCCGCGCCCCTGCTCCCCCCCTTCTGCCACGAACGCCGCGCCCTGCCCGCGCTGCTCCGCCGCCCGCCTGCTGCTTGCGGCCCGGCGCCGCCGAGCGCGCCGCCGAGCCGCAGCCCCGCACCGCGGTCCCTCCCCGCCTCCTCTGGCCGGCCTCGCCACGCCCTGACCTCCCCGCAGCCCCGCGCCGGCCGCCGCCCACGCGCCCGTCGCCTTGGCCGTCCGGCCCTGCTCCCCTCCCCTGTCGCTCCTTTCCCGATTTCAGTTCTGCCCTGCCTCCCGTCCCCGTGGTCCGGCTACGACACGGCCGCGCCGCTCGGCCGGTCCTGCCGGGCCTCGCTCCTAGGCGGGCTGCGGGCCCGCAGCGCGCCCGCTCGCTCTGCGCCTCCCGTGCTCTAGCTCGCACGACGGCGGCGCCCTCCGTCGGCCGCAGCCGCGCTGGCCTCGCAGTTCTTGCGGGCGAGCGCCCCAGTGGGCTGGCGCTCGTCGCCCGATCCGCCCCCAAAACCACGCCCGAACCGTTTAGGCCTATGGCCCAATGACAAGGGGGCCCGCCCCCAGAACGTTTTAAAAAAAAGGGATTTTAAAAAAATAATAATAAAAATAAAAATAAATAAATAAATAAATAAATATATTAATTAATTAATTAATTAACAAATTAATTAAGTTAATTAATCACCTTTAGATTAATCTAATCTTTAATTAACCTAATCTGTAATTAACTAAAACCTAATTAAACTAACTAAACTGTTAGTTAGTTTACTGTCAATGACAAGTGGGACCCACTGGTCAGTTTGACCAGTCAACCATGATGACGTCAGCATGATGTCATGCTGATGTCATAGATCATTTTTCGAATTAATTTAATTAATATTAAATTCCAGAAATTAATAAAACCTTTAGAAAATCATATCTTTTAAACCGTAACTCGGATGAAAATAATTTATATATGAAAGTTGCTCAGAATTTCGAGACGCATCCGAATACGCAGACCGTTCGTCCACCACGCATCCCTAGCATACCGAACCCGCAACTTTCCCCCTCCGTTTCATCCGCCCGAAAACGCGAAACGCCGGGAATACTTTCCCGGATGTTTCCCCCCTTCGTCAGTATCACCCGATACTGCGTTAGGGCACACTTAGCACCGTTACATGTCATGTCATGCATCGTCATGCATCTGTTTGCATTGTATTCACTGTTTCTTCCCCCTCTTCTCTCCGGTAGACTACGAGACCGACGCTGCTGCTGCCCCGATCGACTACGGTGTTGACGACCCCACTTTGGCTGCCGAGCTTCCAGGCAAGCCCCCCCTTTGATCACCAGATATCGCCTATTCTTCTCTCTACTGCTTGCATTAGAGTAGTGTAGCATGTTACTGCTTTCGATAATCCTATTCTACTGCATAGCCTGTCATTGATGCTACCACTGTTGATACTTTACCTGCAATCCTAAATGCTTAGAATAGGATGCTAGTATTCCATCAGTGGCCCTTCACCCTTGTCCGTCTGCCCTGCTACTCTATCGGGCCGTGATCACTTGGGGGTGATCACGGGTATATATTACATACACATATACATGATACTTGATGTGACTAAAGTCGGGTCGGCTCGTTGAGTACCCGCGGTTGATTCACGGATTGGGGGCTGAAAGGACATACTTTCCCGACGGCCCTCTATGTGGATCTTTGTGGCGGAGCGACAGGGCAGGTTGAGACACCTAGGAGACAGGTGGCCTGGCCCTGGTCGTTGTCCGCGGTTGTTTCACAATAACACGCTTAACGAGTTTGGATATTTGATCTGAGTCTGGCCATTTGGTCTATACGCACTAACCAGCTACGTGGGATTAGTTATGGGTACTCGACGTCGTGGTATCAGCCGAAGCCTTTTTGACGTCAGCGGCTTAGCGGCGCGCGCCGGGTTGGACCACGTAACGCAACTTCCTTAGTAATGGAGGTTGCTAGGTCTGCTCACCGGCCGCGTACGCAACGTGCAGGTGTGCGTTGGGCGATGGGCCCGGACCCCTGCGCGCTTAGGACTTAGACCGGCGTGCTGACCTCTCTGCTGTGCTTAGGTAGGGCTGCGACGTGTTGATCTTCCGAGGCCGGGCATGACCCTGGAAAGTGTGTCCGGCCAAATGGGATCAAGCGTGCTGGGTTATGTGGTGCACCCCTGCAGGGAAGTTAATCTATTCGAATAGCCGTGTCCCTCGGTAAAAGGACGACCCGGAGTTGTATTCCGACCTCATGATAACTAGAACCGGACACTTGATAAAACACACCCAGATGAGTTCCAGATATAACTCGGTGGTTGCTCTCTCACAGGGTGATGTGCGGGAGGATCGCCGAGTAGGATTATGCTATTCGTTGTTACTTGGTGAACTTACCATCTATTCTCTCCTACTGCTGCAAGATGGAGGCTGCCAGAAGCGTAGTCTTCGTTCGGATTAGCTATCCCCCTCTTATTCCCGCTTGCTGCAGTTCAGTCCACCGACATTACCCATATCATTGTTACCATTGCATATGTAGTATAGATCCTTGCTTGCGAGTACTTTGGATGAGTACTCACGGTTGCTTTGCTTCCCCTTTTTCCCCTTCTGTACCTTCTTCTCGGATGATGTAACCAGATGGTGGAGCCCAGGAGCCAGACGCCACCTACGACGACTCCTACGACACCGGTGGTGCCTACTACTACGTGCAGTCTGCCGACGACGACCAGGAGTAGTTTAGGAGGATCCCAGGCAGGAGGCCTGCTCCTCTTTCGATCTGTATCCTAGTTTGTGCTAGCCATCTTATGGCACCTTGTTTAACTTTATGTCTGTACTCAGATAATTGTTGCTTCCGCTGACTCGTCTATGATCGAGCACTTGTATTCGAGCCCTCGAGGCCCCTGGCTTGTAATATGAGGCTTGTATGACTTATTTTACTTTTAGAGTTGTGTTGTGATATCTTCCAGTGAGTCCCTGATCTTGGCCGTACACATTTGCGTGCATGATTAGTGTACGGACAAAACGGGGGCGTCACAAGAGGGGGGGGGGGTGATTAGACTACTTGACTAAATAAAAACTTAGCCTTTTCCAAATTTTAAGTTTTGATAGTTTTTAGCAATTTATCACAAGTCAAGCAATCTTCTTACACATGCAATTCTAGAGTTGTGGCAGTGGAAAATAAATCATTGCATATGAAGGTAAAGGGAGGGGTTGGAGAGTGCAAATGCAATTGGAGACACATATGTTTTTGGCGTGGTTCCGTTAGGTGGTGCTATCGTACATCCACGTTGATGGAGACTTCAACCCACGAAGGGTAACGGCTACGCGAGTCCATGGAGGGCTCCACCCACAAAGGGTCCACGAAGAAGCAACATTGTGTATCCCACCATGCCCATCGCCCACGAAGGACTTGCCTCACTAGCGTAGATCTTCACGAAGTAGGTGATCTCCTTGCTCTTACAAACTCCTTGGTTCAACTCCACAATCTTGTCAGAGGCTCCCAAGTGACACCTAACCAATCTAGGAGACACCACTCTCCAAAAGGTAATAGTTGGTGTGTTGATGATGAACTCCTTGCTCTTGTGCTTCAAGTGATAGTCTCCCAAAGACTCAACTCTCTCTCACAGGTTTGGATATGGTGGAAAGAAGATTTGAGAGGAAAGCAACTTGGGGAAGGCTAGAGATTAAAATTCATATGGTAGGATTGGAATATCTTGGTCTCAACACATGAGCAGGTGGTTCTCTCTCAGAAAATGAATAGTGGAAGTGTAGGCACGTTGTGATGGCTCTCTCTCTGATGGAGAAGGGGTGGACGGGGTATATATAGCCTCCACACAAAATCTAGCCAGTACACACATTTGACCAGACTCAGTCAGACCGAATAGAAGAACTCGGTCAGACCGAAGCAGTTCAAAATGTGGACGTTAGACATCTCGGTGGGACCGATACTATCAACTGGTGAGATCGATGCATTAGGGTTAGGGCAAAACCTCAACTCGGTTTGACCGATTACACAAACTCGGTGAGACCGATTCTGGTAATAGGCTAACAGAGACTTGGCCAGGCAAACTCGGTGGGACTGATTCACTCCTTTCGATGAGACCAAAACGTTACAAAAGGTAACTAGAGAGTTTGCATTACCAACCCAGTGGGACCGATCAGCTCATCTCGATTAGATCGAAATGTTACGAAAGGGAAACAGAGAGTTTGCAATCCCATTTTGGTGACACCGAAATACTTATCGGTTAGACCGAACTGATTAGGGTTTTGGCAGTGGCTATGTCATGTGAACTCGGAGGCGCCGGGTAGATCAAATTGGTGGGGCCAAGTTTGACTTTTAGGTTTGGGACATATGTGGAAATGAGAAAGTGGTTGAGGGATTTGGATCTTAGCTCTGAGCATTTTGAGCAAGTAGACCATTAAGCAACACCTCACCCCCTTTTAATAGTATTGGCTTTTCCTATGGAGTCAATGTGATCTTGGATCACTAAAATGAAAATGTAGAGTCTTGAACTTTTGCCAATCTTTGTCCTTAGCTTTTTGAGGGGTCCACATCTCTAATCGATGCCATGCCAACCATTGAACTTCCTGAAATATTTATCTTGAAATGACATTGGTTCAATGAGCTATATGTTGTTATTAATTACCAAAACCACCCGGGGAATAGTTGCACTTTCAGTCATCACCTTCTAAAATAAGCGCCAGATCTGAGAGCATTGCTGTCATGCCTATGCATTGTATGTTGAAAGTTGGGTGTTAGCATGACTGGATCTTTACTATTATGAATTACAATGTTTAGTCGCGGCTTGAACTTTGGAGGTTCTCTGCATTTATGCTTTGCTGTCTTAGAAAGGGCTAGCGAGATACCACTAATGTCATATTATATCATGGTTATTTTGACAACATGTTGCTGTTTGAGATGTCTTATTATCGCTCACTAGCTGATTATGTCATTGATATGAGTGAATATAATTTCTAAGAGTTATTGTTGACATGGTTAGTCATGATCTTTGCTGAAAACCTGGATGCTGTTTAAGCTTATTTATGAAAACAAGAGCAAAATAGTTTGTAAAAGTTTTTCATTCTCACTTTTAGTTTATCAACTAAATTGCTTGAGGACAAGCAAAGGTTTAAACTTGGGGGAGTTGATACGTCTCCAACATATCTACTTTTCCTAATGCTTTTCCTCTTGTTTTGGGCTCTAATTTTGTAATGCCCAGTATGAGATTATACCTCCCACGTGTCGAGGCACGACTTAAAGGCATAATCTCATACTAGAATGATCTCAAGTATGGTATCTTTGTACAACTCATGTAAAAGAGGGATGAAATTGTAAACGAGTAGTTGGCTTACACTCGCCACGTCACACAATGCATTACATAAACATTCATCATCCAAATAACATCATAGTCCGACTACGGACGAAGATCCAAATGAAAGATACCATAAATAAAGTAACACAAGGTCCCGATCGCCCCTAGTAGGAACCACTACTGATCGTCGAAAACGTCACATACATACGGCTACGCTCTTCATCGAACTCCCACTGAAGTTCTGATCCACCTCCTGCACTATTCTCGGATGTACCTTCATCTGGTGTGTGTAGTAATCTGTGAGCCACAAAGGACTCAGCAATCCCATTCCCGGGTATCAAAACTAACAAAGCCTTTAGGTGAGGAGGGGGGATAATAAAGTGTTTGCAGCAAGCACTAAGCAACTAGCTTACGAGGTTAGAGCGAGAAGAGATCAAGTGCCAACGATCGCAGGTGATCACGAAGTGATCCTAACTACTCATGTCAGACATAACCCCACCGTGTTCTTCTTCTCGAAACCCCTTCGAGAAGAGACAATCACGGAACTCACACAGGTAGTGTATTCTTAAGGATAGAGTGTCATGTTTTCTACAACCGGATATTAACAAATTCCCATCTGCCACATAACCGCGGGCACGGCTTTCGAAAGATCAAACCCTACAGGGGTGTCCCAACTTAGCCCATCACAAGCTCACAATCTGCGGAGTCGCAACTCCAAGGTGGGAAGACCCAAGTATTCTCGGAATCCCGTGCTCAAGATATTCCTACAAAGGTAAAACTAATCCAGCAAGACCTCCCGGCGTGCCGACACCCTCATAGTAGCCGCGCGTATCTCGACTCAGGCCACGACCGGATGGGCGATGCTACAGGTAAAACCAGCCCTCGGGTTTCCCCAAGGTGGCCCCCCAGGACCCCCAGTTTGGACCAACACTCCTGAGGAGCACTGGCCTGGGTTGTTGATTAATAAATCCTCGGGTTAATTACTCCCTCGACAAATTTTAGTTGTTAGGCAAATGTAGAACCAAAGTTGGGCCTTGCTGGAAAAGCTTTAGCGCTAAGCTGGTTATCGAGAGGGCCCATAAACCCCAACCGTGTTAGGAATGCAAAATCCGGGAACATAACACCGGTTTATCGGGTCCTAAGGTGGCATGAGTGGAACAAAACACCGAGCAAAAGGCCAAGCCTTCCACCCATTGCCAAGTATATAGGTGTGTCAATATATTTAAGAGATATTGTGATATTCCAACAACAAGTTCCAACATGGAGCAATCTTCATCTTCACCTGCAACTAACAACGCTAGAAGAGGGGCTGAGCAAGCGGGTAACATAGCCAAACAACGGTTTGCTGGGAAGGTGTCAAAGGTTAGAGGTTTCATGGCAACAATAGGAGGCTGACAAACAGACATAGGCATCGAGGCAATAAGCTAAAGAGTGAGACATCTAGCATAGGCAAAGAGAGTAGTGATATCTGGGTAAGGTCATCTTGCCTGGGATTCCGCAAGGAAGAAGAATGAGTCCATGAAGTAGTCGAACAAAACCTCACAACTCCGGAATGAAACCGAAGCTAACGAGAGAAGCATACCGGAAAGAAGCAAGCAACATGGTAAACACACATATCATCACCATGGCATGATGCACAAACAAATAAGATGCATGTCCGATTTAAATATGCATGGCATGGCAAGGTGCACAAACAATACTACAAGTTAAGTGGAGCTCAATATGCAACGAGTTGCATATTGGCAAAACACCACATTTTATTTATTTAGTCGACTCTCGTTTATTTACAAGACAAGATTAAATGTTTTTATTAAACATGGCAAGAGGTGAAGCATGAGCAAAACTACACTATCTAGACAAGTTTAAATGAGGCCGGATTGACAAACAACAAATCCCAGAAACTACCCATGTGCATATTTAACAATTATTAAAGCAAACAACAATTCAAACATTTTAATGTTGTTATCATGATGCGGATGACATTTTCAAGTTTTATGCAAAAGTTGACAATTAACAAGAGATGAAGCATTTGGTCGCCACGGCGGAGAAGAAAGGGGTGTCATGGCGACGAGAATGGAAACGGTGCCACGGCAACGTTCCGATGATCCGACAACACGTCGAGATGCCGATGCAAAATAAAAGGTGGCGTGAACGTGTCGACCAAGATGATGGGGTGCTCCCGGCTTCCGGGTTCCCGCGGGCCGATGACAAAAGAGGGGCACAATGGGCACGACGCAAACAAGTACTTCATCTCATACAACACAAGCATTCATTTGTTCACGGGCGTCGACTCGGTGGTATACCTTTGAAGCCTGCATTCGGAGCTATTCGAGTTCAGAGCGGTGTAGAGGTAGTAGACATTCTTGCTGCGGTAGTGGAAGTAGTCGTTCGCGTTTTTGTAGACGTTCGGGGTCACGGCGAGGAACTTGACATCCACGGTCGACGGTAGTTGTACATGTCGATGGTCTTCGGCGATGGTAGTCGTACACGGGTCTTCGGCGACGGTCGTTGTACATGTTTTGTAGATGTTCATGTTGTCGGTAGAGGTACTTGTCGCGTCATCGGATGTGGTGGTCCTTGGCGTCCGGACGAGGAACTTGGCAACGACAAAGTGTGCAGAAAAGGCTAGTATTGATATGTGGGGCTAGTCTAGATCCCGCCAGGAGTAACGACCACCGGCGGGTATGTCCGGGGTGTTACAAGTTGGTATCAGAGCCGACCCTCGCGGTTACACGGATGTTTGCGGACAGGTGCTTGTTCATGTTGTTCATGACGTTTGTGACCCTCGTGGCACACGGCATGGCACATGTATCGGACTGGATGCACAGACGGTTGTGCCAAGAGGGAACATTCCTGTGGCTCGACGAGGACGTCGGTTCCTTTGAGTGGTGGTGTATGTGATAGCCTGGCTTAATAGGGATGGTAGACTACTCATATCGATAAGGAATTCCTTCTTTTCCGGGAGCCCATTCGGACAGAATTCCAAAGTTTAGCGTGCTCAGCTTGGAGTAATTTCAGGATGGGTGACCGACCGGGAAGTTGCTCCCGGGTGCGCATGAGTGAGGACAAAGTGCGTAGAAAAGGCTATTATTGATATGTGGGGCTAGTCTAGATCCCGCCAGGAGTAACGACCACCGGCGGGTATGTCCGGGGCGTTACAAATTTGCATGATTTGAATGAAACTAACCCCGGACTGACGCTGTTTTCAGCAGAACTACCATGGTGTTGTTTTTGTGCAGAAATAAAAATTCTCGGAATGGAACGAAACTTTGCGAGGAATTTTTATACAATAAAAGAAAAATATTGGAGCCAAGAACCACCGGAGGGGGGCACCTGGGTGTGCACAACCCACCAGGGCGCGCCACCCCCTCCAGGCGCGCCTAGGTGGGTTATCCCCACCTGGTAGCCCCGCTGACCCTGATATCAATGCTATAAAATCCTATATTTCTGAAAAAAATCAAGGAGAAAGAATTATCGCGATCCACGAGATGGAGCTGCCGCCACCTCCCCTTCTTCATCGGGAGGCCAATCTAGAGTCCATTTAGGGCTCCGGAGAGGGGGATCTTCGTTCTTCGTCATCACCGACCCTTCTCCATCGCTAATTCCATGATGCTCCCCATCGGAAGTGAGTAATTCCATCGTAGGCTCGCTAGTCGGTAGGAGTTGGATGAGATTCATCATGTAACCTAGCTAGTTTTGTTAGGGACAATCCCTAGTATCCACTATGTTATGAGATTGATGTTGGTATGAGTTTGCCATGCTTAATGCTTGTCACTTTGGTCCCGGGTGCCATGATTTCAGATTTGAACCGTTTATGTTATCACCATTATATTCATGTTCTAGATCCAATCTTGCAAGTTATAGTCACCTAGTACATGTTATGATCCGACAACCCCAGAGTGACAATAGCCGAGACCACTGCTGGTGATGACCGTAGTTTGAGGAGTTCATGTATTCACCGCATGTTAATGCTTTGTATTGGTTCTCTATCAAAAGGAGGCCTTAATATCCCTTAGTTCCAATATGGACCCCGCTGCCACGGGAGGGTAGGACAAAAGATGTCATGCAAGTTCTTTCCATAAGCATGTATGACTATTTACGGAATACATGCCTACATTATATTTATGAACTGGAGCTAGTGCCGTATCGCTCTAGGTTATGACTGTCACATGATGAATATCATCCAACAAATTATCGATCCAATGCCTACGATTTCCTACATATGGATCTTGTCAAGTTACTACTGCTATCATTACGGTTGCACTTGCTACAAAACTATTGCTATCACTATTACCGTTACTGTTGCTGCTACCACTACTATCAAAACTACCATATTACTATGCTACTGATCACTTTGCTGCAGATAATTAATCTCTAGGTGTGGTTGAATTGACAACTCAGCTGCTAATACTTACAAATATTCTTTGGCTCCCCTTGTGTCGAATCTATAAATTTGGGTTGAATACTCTACCCTCGAAAACTTTCGTGATCCCCTATACTTATGGGTTATCACTCGTCAGCGCCACATGAGAAGCTCCAACATCGTCCTGCTCGCTGCCTCCTCCACCACCTCAAGCGGGCGACGTGGCCGACGGTGCACCTCCTCCGCCTCTCCAGCGTCACATCGTCCCCGAGCCAAGGCATGAGGCTCCCCAGCGCGACCAGCCCCGCAGGGCGACCGCACGCAATGAAGAAAGCTGCCAGGTGGTGCAGCAGCCCCAAGGCGAGGCGCGTGTGCTCCTAGCGCCGCCTCGTCAAGGTCGTGCGCCACCCCAGGCAGCGACACGTGAACACCCTGATTAGGCTCCACCTCCATGGCGAGCACCCGGAGACGCGGTGTCTACCGGGCATTCACCCTGAAGTTGCATCGCGTAGTTTGGCCCTACAAGTTCCAGCTACACGTGCCCTCATGCTATGGTGGAACACTCGACCCCGCTGAGTTCCTACAGCTCTACGAGCTGAGCATCGAGGCGGCCAGTGGAGACGAGAAGGTTATGGCCAATTGGTTCCCCATGGCTCTCAAGGACGGTGCGCGTTCGTGGCTCCAAAACCTCCTAGCAGAGTCGATTGCCTCCTGGGAGGAGCTGCGCAGACGGTTCATGTCCAACTTCGAAGGGACTCATGACCGTGCCCCTGTGGTAGGCGAACTTCGATGTATCAAGCAGCAGCCAGTGGAAACTTTGCGCAAGTACATCCACTGTTTTACCAACGTCCGCATAAAGATTCCCAAGGTGTCAGATGATGCCATCATCTCCGCGTTCATTGACGGCGTCCGGAACGTCATGATGAAGGAGGAGCTCACCATTCATGGGGACATGTGCTCGGCTCTGGAGATGTTCAACATGGCAGTCAAGTGTGCAAGGGCAGAAGAGGGTCGCCTCTCGCTCGTCGAGCTCCCCGAGGCTGACCCAGTAGACAAGAAGGCCTAGACCCAGGAAGCCAAGCACAAGGGACCAGCTGTGCTCGCAGCCGAGCCTGACATGAAGTGTGGGTGCGACTACCCCGAGTTTTCCAAAGGTAGCCGCCCGTTCTGCATCTTCAACAACGTGCACAACCACAACACCAACGACTGCCAGGAGCTCAGGGCCATCCGGGATGGGCGCCTTGGTCATCGCCCCGAGCGCGGCGACCAAGGCTACGGCTCCGGAGGTGGTCGTGTTGGAGGACGCTAGGAGAACCGCGACTCTCGCCAAGGCTGGCGCGATCATCCTCGCGAGGAGCACTGGCAGGGCCAGCCTCGTGAGGGCCCTTGGAGGGACCAAGCTCATGAGGGTCACTAGAGGGACCAGCCTCGTGAGGACCGCCTTCAGGGCAATGCTGGCCTTCCTCTGTCGCCGCGACCACCAAGAAGGAACGACGATCGCCACCAAGATAATGGGGCTGGGGGCTTCCAAGAGCCTCATGCTATCGCGTGCATCCTGGGTGGCGCTCAGGCCCAGCATCTCATCGTGTCTTTAAGAAGTTTGCTCATGACGTGTGTTGGATTACGGGCTCCGCAAACCCAAGAAGTTCAAACACAGGGGTGTGAACAAAGATCTCTCCCACTCACGTCTACCTAGCGTCTCGCCCTCACCTAGTGAAGAGATTCAAGCAAACAAAAAGTGAAGCACGCAAGAGTTTACCCAGGTTCAGGCCACCTTGTGGGTGTAAAACCCTACTTCCTGCTTTGGTTGATTGGACTCAGGAGGGCTAGAATATGAACTAGTACAGTGGTTCCTGAGCTCGGGAGGTCAGCTCAGGAGGGTCGGGAGGCAATTGTTCTTGCTCCTTTGCGTGGTCGCAGAGTTAATGGATCTCCTCCCACTCAGTGGGGGTCCTAGCTACTTATATAGGCGGCCATGGTACTCTTCCCCCAAAATGTTTAGGCGGGAAGGGATCCCACAACGGCCATTTCGAGCGGGAACATAAGGACGTTCCTACCCTGACGAAAGCAGTCTTTGCCTGCAAAAGGACTAGGCGGTGACGCGGTGGTGGGCTCGGTGGTGACATCCTCCCTGTCGTCCTTGCGATCTTCGGTCTTGTTGCACCAATGGGGAAACCTTTGTCCCGCTCCTCGGGAACCTGCGCCTGCGCTGTCTCCTTTGCACTGAAACGGCAACTGCGCCGCTGGCGCGGTGCGTCACTGCTTGCGTCACTGCCTCCTCGTGAGGCAGGCTTGGCCTTGGATTCTCCGCCCCTTCGGAGCACCTTAACCGAGGCCGCTCCTGACTGGGTCTTGACGTTGTTCTCCTCGCGAGGCCTAGCCCCCTCGCGAGGGTCTTGGGCAGCTGGTCGATCAGCTGGGCCGTACCAGGCCGTGGCAGGAGCGCGCTGCGGCCCGCAGACAGGCAAGTCTGGGTACCCTGGTTCCCAGGACGCCGATAGTATCCCCCGGGCCCAAGGCGCGCGGAGTTGGCTTTGGGGCGAAGCCTTAGTCGAGGACGGAGCGTCGCAGGCCCCAAAAGGCTGCGGGCCAGGCTGGCGCGTGACGGCTGGATGGGACATGGCGACTCCGCTCCCCACGCAGTCTTGGTAATCTTATGACCTGACAACTCCCCGGCGCAGATGACGGGGTTGTTATGGCTGCGACGCCAATGGCTGGCGGTTGGGCTCGTCCGCCCTACAAATGGGACTAGGGGGGGGGGATCCCCCAAGCCATCTTCAAGCCAGCAACATCTTCCTCCTTGCTTGTTCCCCGCTTTCCCTCTTGCTACGACATCTCCATGGCGCCGCCGAGGAAGCCATCTACCGCGGAGAAAGGGAAGGCCCCGCAGGATCTGGCCCTGCTGCCGCCGAACAGGGGCCGCGGGCGTCCCCACAAGCATGTCGCTGCGCCCGCAACAACTCCTCGGGGAAGCGGGCGCGGTCTTCCGGGTCCTGTCGCGGCCGCTGGTGAGAGGCGCGGTACGTCTTCCCGTGGTGAAGGTGGTCGTGGCCGTGGTGGGAGAGGAGGCGCGAGACGACGCATGGTGGTTGCGCGTCCTTCGCGCCCGCAGCTCCACTCCTTCGACGTGTCGTCAGAGTTCGTGTTGTGGGCCGAGAAGCCTGGTGGCTGGTGGCTCCGGCTTCCCCGCTCATTCGACAACGTGCTATCGGCCGGAGGCCCCGGCGGCGTCTGGCTGTAGGCTGACGGTTGCTGCAGTGGGCATCCTGGGTGGAGGTTGATGTGGCTCTCTCGGGTGACGTGTTCCTGGAGTGCGGCCGGCAATCGTTCGCTCGCGCGCGCCGACTGCAGGGGAGGTGTACGCTCCACTTCAGGTACGATGGCGCCTCCACACTATTTGTCAGGGTCTTCTCGGAGGAAGGGACGCGCCTTGGGTGCTGTCCCGAGGCCGATGACGAAGAGGACGACGGGGACAGCGTTCGGAGGAGCAGCTCCTCCTCCGGAGACGATTTAGTCCCGGGGGGCGCCGCGGGTCCCCCCTCTATGGCAGCAGCAGCTCCTCCAGCAGCGGCGGCTGCGACGAGCCACCACGTCGCTCAGTCCGGCCCGGTGAGGGGAGGGGGTTGCCATGCCGCTGTGGCTCAGTGAAGCCAGAGGAATTGGGAGACTCCGACTGAGCGGGAGCGGCCTCTGCTTCTTCTCCTTCTTTTTCCTTCATGTCCTTCCTGTGTCAAAATTTCAAGTTGCCTCGAGAAGGCGTGTAATGGACTGTGATATATGTATGAAGCGTGAACTTGCTGTCATGTTTTTGGCCTTGGTGAGATTACTTAGATTTTATATGTCGCGACATCTTGAGGCGGAGTGCTCCCGACTCTTTGGCATCATGAGCCCCATCGGGTCGTGAGGACGGCCGAATCTAGAGAGCTCGTGCAGCCCCCGAGCATGGGTGAGCCGCTAAGAGCTGCTGAGAGTGCCGAGCGCGGGTTAAAGCACCAAAGCCTGAGCCGGCTCGGTAGGATAGATTGCACGGACTGAGAAGCCCGACGCCAGAGCCTGAGCAGGCTTCGCCAGGCGAGGTCACGGGGCCGTGGCAGACGAAGGCCGGTGACCGACCGTGCCCCTGCCCCCACGCGCGAGGCGCGCGAAGAAGAGCGGGTGGCGCAACCCTTTCTCAACAAACTGAAACCGACGAGAAAGATCCCAAACAAGACTTTCAACCAAATGCAAGAAACGCAAGAAACATGAGAACATCATAGCACGGGGTAGAGGAAGGGCTCATAGCCAAGGAAGTAGAAAAGGCTGACAGCCAAACACCAAGCCAAAAAAGGAAAAAGGTCGCGTCCGACCCCTACACTACGTCTTCTTCCTAGCGCGGAGCTAAGGACTGCCACTGGGGCGTTGGTGGGAGCCCCGTCTGATGGCCCGTAGGCAACACACAGGAGACTCCGAGGCGTGTACAACCCCAACTCATTATTATGTGAGAGTGTCACGGGCGGAGACCTTCACGGGCACGGAGCCTTGATTATGGATAGAACCTCCTGAGGTGTTCAATGTTCTAGGAATTCTGGATAGGTATCCCATCCTGTGGCTCCAGGCGCACAACGCCGGGCCTAGAGACACGAGCGATTCTGAATAGGCCCTCCCACATGGGCGAGAGCTTGTGTAACCCCTCCCTGGAGAGGACATGCCTCAGGACCAAGTCACCAACTTCAAGTGTTCTTGCGTGGACTCCGCGGCAGTGGTACCGCCGCAGCGCCTGCTGATATTGCGCCGCCCTGAGGGTAGCTCGGTGGCGGCCCTCCTCGCTGAGCACGAGGTCCATCCATCAGGCGGCATCCTGGCATTCCTCATTGAATGCCAAGACCCGTGGGGAGCGATGCTTGACCTCGTGAGGGAGGATTGACTTTGCCCCATAGACAAGAAAGAAAGGAGTGCCCCCCATGGGTTTGGTGGTAGTGGTTCGGATTGACCACAACACGGACTGGAGCTCGTCGATCCAGCCCCTGCCGCAAGCCTCAAGCTTCTTCTTAAAGCAGCACGTCTTGAGGCCACGCAAGACTTCCGCGTTGGCGCGTTCGGCCTGACCGTTGCTCCTGGGGTGAGCCACCGAAGCGTAGCAGATCTGTGTTCCAAGGTTAGCACAATATGACCTGAAGAGATTGCTTGTGAACTGCGAACCATTATCCGTGATGATGCGGTTGGCGACCCCAAATTGCCTCACGAGGCCCTGTATGAACTTCACAACCAACCCGGCTGGGATCACGCAAACGGGCTCCACCTCTGCCCACTTGGTGAATTTGTCGATGGCGACGTACAGGAAGTGGTAGCCCCCCGCTGCCCGGGGAAACGGACCCAGGATGTCCAATCCCCAGACCTCGAAGGGCCAGGAGAGCGGAATCGTCTGGAGGCCCTGCACCAGTTGGTGGATCTGCTTGGCGTGAAACTGGCACGCCTCGCAAGCCCGCACAAGCTCCGTGGCGTCGTTGAGCGCCGTGGGCCAGTAGAAGCCGCTGCAGAAGGCCTTTCCTACGAGGGTGCGGGAAGACGAGTGATGACCGTAGTCTCCACCGTGGATGTCAGCCAACATCTCGCGCCCTTGCTTCCTCGAGATGCATTTTAGCGAGACATCGTTGGGGCGCCTCCTATAGAGTTCACCGTCTTGGATGCAGTAAGTTGAGGCCTGTCGGACCACGCGCTCTGCGTCTTCTTCCTTGTCCGGCAGGGTGTCGTGTTGCAGGTACATATTGAGCTCTTGGGTCTAGCAACCCTCCTCAGGCTCCGCGGTGAGCAGCAGGCGGGCTCCGGAGGGCGGTCTGCAGGGCGGGGCACCGTCCATAGGCGCCACAGGTAACCCCTGCTGAGGGGATGCCGGCTCATGAACTAGCGGTGCTGCCGACGGTTTGAGTAGTCGCTCCTCGAAGACGCCCGACCTCTGAGGCTCTCGCCTGGAGGCTCGTTTGGCGATGTCATCTGCTTCCTTGTTTGTGCCTCTCGGTACGTGCTGCACCTCCAGTCCTTGGAATCACTTCTCCATCTTGCGCACCTACTCCAGATATGCCTCCATGTGCTCGTCCTTGGGCTTGTATTTCTTGTTGGAGAAGTCGACGAGGAGTTGCGAATCAGCCCTAATGGTGAGACTCTTGACCCCCAGCGCAGCGGCGGCCTTGAGCCCATCAATTAGGCCCTCAAACTCTGGATGTTGTTGGAGACCTTCTCGCCTTGTTGGAAGCAAAGCTGCACAGCATAGTACAACTTGTCCTGAGTGGGAGATACTAACACGGCACCAGCCCCCGCGCCAAGGCGCTAGAAGGCGCCGTCGAAGTATACCACCCATCCGTCTGGGGCTTCATCGCTGAGGGCCAGCCAGTGGTCCTCGCTAGCCCCCCGCTCCGGCGTGTCAGTCCACTCCGCCACAAAGTCTGCCAGAGCCGCTCCCTTGATCACTCGTGTGGTGCTGAACTGCAACTGGAACACTTGAAGCTCGATGTTCCACTCGGCGACCCTCTCGACGACATTCGGGCCCCGTAGTACCTTCTCGAGAGGATATGACGAAACAACCTTGATAGGATGGCCCTGGAAGTAATGGCGCAGTTTCCTGGAGGTGACGAGGAGGGCCAAGAGCAGCTTCTGAGGGATCAGGTAGCGCGAGCGCGCGTCACGCAGTACGGTGCTGATGAAGTACACCGGGTGCTCCACGAGGGTCGGCGTAGCAGGATCCATGGGCGCTTCAGGAACCTTGGGTGCCTCTTGCTGAGTGGCGGGGCCGTCAGTGACCGTGGTTAAATCTACCTCTGGAACTGCGTCAGGGGGCGGCGTGGGCCGTGAAGATGCCGAGCCGCCCGGTGGCCTTAGGCTTCGGGGCCTGTTCTCGCGCTCCACTACTAGCGCCGCACTGGCGGAGTGAGGCGTCGCGGGGAGGTAGAGAGTCATGGGTTCCAGGGGTCGCGACGCTACCATAACCAGCGAGCTGGTGAGGTATTCCTTGAGGTCCCGGAAGGCGGCATCAGCCTCCGGAGTCCACTCAAAGGGCCCCTTCTTCTTCATGAGCTTGAAGAACGGGAGGGCGCGTTCCCCAAGCTTAGAGATGAAGCGCCCTAGGGACGTTACACATCTCGCGAACTTCTGCATCTCCTTCTGGTTCGTGGGTGATACATCCATTTTGCATCATGCCTATATGTTGATAGTTATTGCATTATGGGCTATTACTATATGTTTTGTCACAATACTTATGCCTTTTATCTCTTATTTTACAAGGTTCACATGAAGAGGGAGAATGCCAACAGCTGGAATTCTGGGCTGGAAAAAGAGCAAACTCTAGAAACCTATTCTGCACAACTCCAAAAGCCCTGAAACTCAACATAACATCGTTTCGGAAAATATAAAAAATATCTGGTGAAAGAAACCCACGAGGGGGGCCACCGGCTGTGCACGAGGGTGGGGGGGCGTGCCCCCCTTCCCAGGGCGCGCCCCACTGCCTCGTGGGCCAGCCGGCCCAATGCCCATCTTCTCCTATATGAGGTGTTTTGACCTGGAAAAAAATCATAAGGAGGCTTTCGGGACCAGACGCCGTCTCGAGGCGGAACCGAGGCGGAAACCAATCTAGGGCTCCGGCAGAGCTGTTCTGCCGGGGATACTTCCCTCCGGGAGGGGGAAATCGTCACCGCCATCATCACCAACAATTCTCCCACCTTGGGGAGGGCTATGTTCATCAACATCTTCACCAACACCATCTCCTCTCAAACCCTAGTTCATCTCTTGTATCCAATCTTTGTACCCAAACCTCAGATTGGTACCTGTGGGTTGCTAGTAGTGTTGATTACTCATTGTAGTTGATGCTAGTTGGTTTATTTGGTGGAAGATCATATGTTCAGATCCATTATGCTTATTAATACCCCTCTGATCATGAATAATATTATGTGTTGTGAGTAGTTACTTTGGTTCCTGAGGACATGGGAGAAGTCTTGCTATTAGTAGTCATGTGAATTTGGTCTTCGTTCGATATTTTGATGAGATGTATGTTGTCTTTCATCTAGTTGTGTCATGTGAACGTCGACTAGATGACACTTCACCATTATTTGGGCCTAGAGGAAGGCATTGGGAAGTAATAAGTAAATGATGGGTTGCTAGAGTGACAGAAGCTTAGACCCTAGTTTATGCGTTGCTTCGTAAGGGGTTGATTTGGATCCATATGTTTCAGGCTATGGTTAGGTTTTACCTTAATACCTCTTTTGTAGTTGCAGATGCTTGCTTTAGAGGTTAATCATAAGTGGGAGGCTTGTCCAAGTAAGGGCAGCACCCAAGCACCGGTCCACCCAAATACCAAATTATCAAAGTATCGAACGTGAATCAGATGATCGTGATGAAAACTAGCTTGACGATAATTCCCATGTGTCCTCGGGAGCGCTTTACCTTATATAAGAGTTTGTCCAGGCTTGTCCTTTGCTACAAAAAGGATTGGTCCACCTTGCTGCACCTTATTTACTT
The DNA here is from genome assembly GCA_902687465.1 of Secale cereale. Classification (NCBI taxonomy): domain Eukaryota; kingdom Viridiplantae; phylum Streptophyta; class Magnoliopsida; order Poales; family Poaceae; genus Secale; species Secale cereale. The sequence continues at coordinate 255,499,985 of LR738714.1, forward strand.
TTACCGTTTGTCACTTACTACCAATTACCTTATCACAAAACTATCTGTTACCTATAATTTCAGGGCTTGCAGAAAATACCTTACCGAAAACTGCCTATCATTTCCTTCTGCTCCTCGTTGGGTTCGACACTCTTATTTATCGAAAGGACTATGATAGATCCCCTACACTTGTGGGTCATCAGGACTCTTTTCTGGCGCCGTTGTCGGGGAGTGAAGTGCCTTTGGTAAGTGGAATTTGGTAAGGAAAAATTTATATAGTGTGCTGAAATTTATTGTCAGTTGTTACTATGGCTGAAAATCCTTTGAGGAGCTTGTTCGGGGTATCTTCACCCCGAGCAGAAGAGCAAAGAGTTGCTCCTCAACCTACTGCACCTATTGAAAATGTTTTCTTTGAGATCCCTTCGGGTATGATAGAGAAACTGCTTGAAAATTCCTTTATAGGAGATGGAACACTGCATCCCGACTTACACCTAATCTATGTGGATGAAGTTTGTGGATTGTTTAAGCTTGCAAGTATGCCCGAGGATGTTATCAAGAAGAAGGTCTTCCCTTTATCCTTGAAGGGAGATGCATTGACATGGTTTATGCTATGCGATGAGATGGGATCATGGAACTATAATCGTCTGAAGTTGGAATTTCATTCGAAGTTCTACCCTATGCACCAGGTTCATAGTGATTGTAATTATATTTATAATTTCTGGCCTCGCGAAGGAGAAAGCATCGCTCAAGCTTGGGGGAGGCTTAAGTCAATATTATATTCATGCCCCAATCATGAGCTCTCACGAGAAATGATCATCCAAAATTTGTATGCTCGACTTTCTCATAATAATCGCTCCATGCTTGATACTTATTGTTCTGTCTCTTATATGATGAAGACTATTGACTTCAAATGGGATTTATTGGAAATAATTAAACGAAACTCTAAAGATTGGGATCTCGACGAAGGTAAGGAGTCAGGTATGACCCCTAAGTTTGATTGTGTTAAAGCCTTTCTGGATACCGATGTTTTCCGTGAGTTTAGCACTAAATATGGACTTGACTCTGAGATAGTAGCTTCTTTCTGTGAATCTTTTGCTACCCATGTTGATCTCCCCAAGGAGAAGTGGTTTAAATACCATCCCCCTATTGAAGTAAAAGTAGTTGAACCTATTAAAGTTGAAGAAAAGACTATCACTTATAATGTTGATCCTGTTATTCCTACCGCTTATATTGAGAAACCACCTTTCCCTGTTAGGATAAAGGATCATGCTCAAGCTTCGACTGTAGTTCGTAAGAGTAATACTAGAACACCTACACCCTCTGAGCAAATTAAAGTTGAACTGTTGCTATGGTTAAAGATCTCTTGGTAGAAGATTTAGATGGACATGTTATTTACCTCCTAGAAGAGTCTGCTAGAATAGCCAAACCCAATGCTAGGAACAAACATAAACCGGTTGTAGGCTTGCCTGTTATCTCTGTCAAGATAGGATATCATTGCTATCATGGTTTATGTGACATAGGTGCTAGTGCGAGTATTATCCCTCTTGACTTGTACACCGAAATTATGCATGATATTGCACCTATATTGAGTTAGAAGGGATTGATGCTACTATTAAGCTTGCTGATAGAGATACTATTTCACCAGTTGGGATTGTTAGAGATATTGAAGTCTTGTGTGGGAACGTTAAATACCCTGCTGATTTTCTTGTTCTGAGTTCCCCACAAGATGCATTCTGTCCCATTATATTTGGTAGACCCTTCTTGAATACTGTTAATGCCAAGATAGACTGCGTGAAACATATTGTTACTGTTGGATTAGGGGATACGTCTCATGATTTTAACTTTGCTAAATTCCGTAGACAACCCATTGAAAAGGCACCACCCAGTAAGGATGAAATTATTGGTCTTGCTTCTATTGCCGTGCCACCTAATGATCCTTTAGAACAATACTTGCTAGACCATGAAATTGATATGCATATGAAAGAGAGCAGGGAGATAGATGAAATATTCCTTACATAGGGACCGGTATTGAAAAACAACTTGCCTGTTGAAATCCTAGGGGATCCTCCTCCACCCAAGGGTGATCCCGTGTTTGAACTTAGACCTTTGCCTGATAATCTTAAGTATGTTTATCTTGATGAAAAGAATATTTATCCTATTATTATTAGTGCTAACCTTTCAGAGCAGGAAGAAGAAAGATTATTGAAAACTCTGAAGAAGCACCGAGCTGCTATTGGATATTCGTTGGATGATCTTAAGGGCATTCGTCCCACTATATGCCAACACAAGATAAAATTGGAAGAAAATGCTAAACCAGTTATTGATCATCAGCGACGATTAAATCCTAAGATGAAAGAAGTGGTATGGAAGGAAATACTAAAGCTTCTAAAGGCAGGTATTATCTATCCAGTTGCTGATAGCCAGTGGGTAAGTCCTGTCCATTGTGTTCCTAAGAAAGGAGGTATGACTATCGTTCCTAATGATAAAGATGAATTGATCCCGCAAAGAATAGTTACAGGTTATAGGATGGTAATTGATTTCCGTAAGTTAAATAAAGCTACTAAGAAAGATCATTACCCCTTGCCATTTATTGAGAAAATGCTAGAAAGGTTATCCAAAGATACCCATTTCTGCTTTCTAGATGGTTATTCTGGTTTCTCTCAAATACCTGTGTCAAAAGAGGATCAAGAAAAGACCACTTTTACTTGTCCTTTCGGTACCTTTGCTTATAGACGTATGCCTTTTGGTTTATGTAATGCACCTGCTACCTTTCAAAGATGCATGATGGCTATATTCTTTGATTTTTGTGAAAAGATTGTTGAGGTTTTCATGGATGATTTCTCCGTTTACAGAACTTCTTTTGATGATTGCTTAAGCAACCTTGATCGAGTTTTGCAGAGATGTGAGGACACTAATCTGGTATTGAATTGGGAGAAGTGCCACTTTATGGTTAATGAAGGCATTGTCTTGGGACATAAAATTTCTGAAAGAGGTATCGAAGTCGACAAAGCTAAAGTTGATGCTATTTAAAAGATGCCATGCCCAAAGGACATCAAAGGTATACAAAGTTTCCTTGGTCATGCGGGGTTTTATAGGAGGTTCATTAAGGACTTCTCCAAAATCTCCAGGCCTTTGACTAATCTCTTACAAAAAGATTTTCCTTTTGTCATTGATGATGATTGTCTAGAAGCATTTGAAATACTTAAGAAATCATTGACCTCTGCACCTATTGTCCAGCCTCCTGACTGGAATTTACCCTTTGAGATTATGTGCGATGCTAGTGATTATGATGTCGATGCTGTTCTAGGGCAAAGAGTTGATAAGAAATTGAATGTTATCCAATATGCTAGTAAAACTCTAGATAGTGCCCAAAGAAATTATGCCACTACTGAGAAAGAATTTTTAGCAGTTGTGTTTGCTTGTGATAAGTTTAGACTCTATATCGTTGATTCTAAAGTAACTATTCACACTGATCATGTTGCTATCAAATACCTTATGGAAAAGAAAGATGCTAAGCCTAGACTCATTAGATGGGTTCTCTTGCTGCAAGAATTTGACTTGCATATTATTGATAGAAAGGGAGCTGAGAACCCCGTAGCAGATAACTTGTCTAGGTTAGAGAATATACTTGATGACCCACAACCTATTGATGATAGCTTTCCTGATGAACAATTAGCTGTCATAAATACTTCTCGTACTGCTCCATGGTATGTTGATTATGCTAATTATATTGTTGCTAAGTTTATACCTCCTAGCTTCACATACCAGCAAAAGAAAAAGTTCTTCTATGATTTGAGACATTACTTCTGGGATGACCCACATCTTTATAAAGAAGGAGTAGATGGTATTATTAGACATTGTGTACCTGAGCATGAACATGAATAGATCCTATGCAAGTGCCACTCCGAAGCCTATGGAGGACACCATGCAGGAGATAGAACTGCACATAAGGTATTGCAATCCGATTTTTATTGGCCTACTCTCTTCAAGGATGCCCGTAAGTTTGTCTTATCTTGTGATGAATGTCGAAGAATAGGTAATATTAGTAGACGTCAAGAAATGCCTATGAATTATTCACTTGTTATTGAACCATTTGATGTTTGGGGCTTTGATTATATGGGACCTTTTCCTTCCTCTAATGGGTACACACATATTTTAGTTGTTGTTTATTACATTACTAAGTGGGTAGAAGCTATTCCAACTAGTAGTGCTGATCATAACACCTCTATTAAGATGCTTAAAGAAGTTATATTTCCAAGGTTTGGAGTCCCTAGATATCTAATGACTGATGGTGGTTCGCACTTTATTCATGGTGCTTTCCATAAGATGCTTGCTAAATATGATGTCAACCATAGAATTGCATCCCCCTATCACCCACAGACTAGTGGTCAAGTAGAACTAAGTAATAGGGAGTTGAAATTAATCTTGCAAAAGACAGTTAATAGGTCTAGGAAGAATTGGTCCAAGAAACTAGATGATGCATTATGGGCCTATAGAACTGCATACAAAAATCCTATGGGTATGTCTCCATATAAGATGGTATATGGAAAAGCATGTCACTTACCTCTTGAGCTAGAACTAAGGCATATTGGGCTATTAAAGAGCTCAACTATGATTTCAGATACAAAAATCCTATGGGTATGTCTCCATATAAGATGGTATATGGAAAAGCATGTCACTTACCTCTTGAGCTAGAACATAAGGCATATTGGGCTATTAAAGATCTCAACTATGATTTCAAACTTGCCGGTGAGAAGAGGCTATTTGACATTAGCTGTCTCGATGAATGGAGAACCCATGCTTATGAGAATGCCTGGCTGTTTAAAGAAAAAGTTACAAGATGTCATGACAAAATAATACAAAAACGTGAATTTAACGTAGGGGATTATGTTGTGCTATTCAACTCTCGTTTAAGATTTTTTGCAGGAAAACTTCTCTCCAAGTGGGAAGGACCTTACGTTATCGCGGAGGTCTATCGCTCTGGTGCCAAAAAGATCAACAACTTCGAAGGCACAAATCCGAAGGTGGTGAATGGTCAAAGAATTAAACATTATATCTCAGGTAATCCTATAAATGTTGAAACCAATATTATAGAAACCGTAACCCTGGAGGAATACATAAAGGACACTTTCCAGAACGATTCAGCCTCCGAAAAGGAAGAGGTACGTGATACAGTAAGTAAACCGACTCCAAAACAGTTCTAAAGGCCATTTTTCTCCGTTTTGGAATATTTAGAAAAATAGAAAAATAAACTGCAGTCCGGAGGAGACACGAGGCCTCCACGAGGGTGGAGGGCGCGCCCCCTGACTCGTGGGCACCCCGTGTGTCCCCTGGACTCCGTTTTCCTGTAGGTTACTCCTTTTGGTCGGGAAAAATTCATTATATATTCCCGAAGGTTTTGACCTCTGCATCACGCAAAAATCATTTGTTCTTGTTTCATGCTGTTTTCTGCTAGGGTTTGCGAAGCCAGGTATCATGTCGTCTCCCTCCTCCAACAATGAAGGCAACGGTGCTTGGCTAATGAAGATAGATCTGAAGAGGGAAGGACCCGAGGAGATCCACAAGGAGAAGAAGATCAATATGGAGGTGGAAGATCCGGCTCCGGCAGCGGGAGAAGAAGACACCTCTAAATCCCTTCCTAATCTCTTTACCTCAACCGAGCTAGAAGCTTTCAGGATGATTGAGTTAGCTCAGATCCGAAACAAGCATTTCACAAGTGAAAATCTTTTGTTGAAGGATTACATAGCTGCTCTCAAAGGTATTATCCGCAAGCTGGAAGATCTCCTACGCTCGATATATGAGGATCCCCCGTCACTACTTACAACTCCATCATCACCACCCCCTAAGAAGGAGACATAATCATATGGGTATGGGCACCCCCCTTGGCAACTACCAAGCTTGGGGGAGTGACCCCGGTATCGTATCACCATCACTCCTATCTTTACCGTTTTACTTAGTTCGATCCTTTTGGTAGTATCTTGATCTATTAGTATAAAGTTAGCATGATCTAGTTGTGAGCTTTTGCTTCGTGAGCTTTATCCTTTGTAATCGAGTCCTTGAGCAATATAATAAAGATTAGTGTTGAGTCAAGGGGTTGATTTCCTCACTTGGGTCATGATATAAAGAAAACATAAAGAGTATCAAAGAGATCATATCGACCTTATGGAAAGTAATGACTTCACATATAAGAGTATGATAAATAAAAGTTGTTGGGAGGTGACAAACATTGTTTTGGTAATCGTTGCAATTAATAGGAAGTAATAAAAGAAGAGAGACTTCACATGCAAAAATACTATCTTGGACATCTTTTATGATTGTGAGCACTCATTAATGTCTGACATGCTAAAGAGTTGATGTTGGACAAGGAAGACAACATAATGGGTTATGTCTTCTTATATCCGAAATAAAGTATATTGTCATGGATCATCCAACATGTTGAGTTTACCTTTCCCCCTCATGCTAGCCAAAACTCCTCGCACTAAGTAGAGATACTACTTGTGCTTCCATATATCCTTAAACCTAGTTTTGCCATGAGAGTCCACCATATCTACCTACGGATTGAGAAAGATCCTTCCAAGTAAGTTGTCATGTTGCAAATCCACTAAAATATGTATGATTTATTAGTGTGGGAGAAATTAGCTTTATACGATCTTGTGATATGGAAGTAATAAAAGCGACGGACTGCATAATAAAGGTCCTTATCACAAGTGGCAATATAAAGCGAAGTTCTTCTATGCTAAGACTTTGTGCATCCAACCATAAAAACACATGACAACCTCTGCTTCCCTCTGCGAAGGGCCTATCTATTATTCCTGTCTTATAAGTGTCAAGGTGAAATCCACCTTTCCTTTTTACATTTTATCCTTTGGTAAGCAGATTGTGTTGGAAAGATCCTGACATATATACCCACTTGGATGTAAGTTTTCATGATCTATTACTATTGACATTACCCTTGAGGTAAAAGGGTGGGAGGCAACACCATAAGCCCCTATCTTTCTCTGTGTCTGATTAAAACTCCATAAACATAAGTATTGTGTGAGTGTGAGCAATTGTGAAAGACTATATGATAGTTGAGTATGTAGGCTTGCTGAAAAGCTCTTATATTGACTCTTTCTGATATTACGATAAATTGCAATTGCTTCAATGACCAAGATCAAAATTTGTTAGTTTCCAATGAAGTTTATGATGCATACTTGATATTGTGGATGAATTGTTACATTAGCATAAGGATCATATGACTATATTTATATAAGTTGTTGTTATGAGAATGATCATGATGCACTCATGTACGTATTTTTTTTTATTGACACCTCTATCTCTAAACATGTGGGCATATTTTGCAATATCGGCTTTCACTTGCGGACAAGAGAGGACTAAGTTTGGGGGAGTTGATACGTCCATTTTGCATCATGCTTATATGTTGATAGTTATTGCATTATGGGCTGTTACTATATGTTCTGTCACAATACTTATGCCTTTTCTCTCTTATTTTACAAGGTCCACATGAAGAGGGCGAATGCTGGCAGCTGGAATTCTGGGCTGGAAAAGGAGCAAACTCTAGAAACCTATTCTGCACAACTCCAAAAGCCCTGAAACTCAACAGAACATCGTTTCGGAAAATATAAAAAATATCTGGCGAAAGAAACCCACGAGGGGGGCCACCGGCTGTCCACGAGGGTGGGGGGCGCGCCCCCCTGCCTCGTGGGCCAGCCGGCAGGCCCCCGATGCCCATCTTCTCCTATATGAGGTGTTTTGACCTGGAAAAAATCATAAGGAGGTTTTCGGGACCAGACGCCGCCGTCTCGAGGCGGAACCGAGGCGGAAACCAATCTAGGGCTCCGGCAGAGCTGTTCTGCCGGGGATACTTCCCTCCGGGAGGGGGAAATCGTCACCGCCGTCATCACCAACAACTCTCCCATCTTGGGGAGGGCTATCTTCATCAACATCTTCACCAGCACCATCTCCTCTCAAACCCTAGTTCATCTCTTGTATCCAATCTTTGTACCCAAACCTCAGATTGATACTTGTGGGTTGCTAGTAGTGTTGATTACTGATACGTCTCCAACGTATCTATAATTTTTGATTGTTCCATGCTATTATTTATGAAGTCTTAGATGTTTAATGGGCTTTATCGTTCACGTCTATATCATTTTTGGGACTAACCTACTAACCCAAAGGCCCAGTCCATATTGCAGTTTTTTTGCCTATTTCAGGGTTTTGAAGAAAAGGAATATCAAACGGAGTCCAAACGGAATGAAACCTTCGCAGGAGATATTTTGGAGGAAATCACGCGAGATAAACTTCAGGGCCAAGCCAAAGGACAGGGGGCCACCCTCGAGGGTGGGGGGGCGTGCCCCCCTTCCCAAGGCGCGCCCCCTGCCTCGAGGGCAAGCCCGGTGGCCCCTGGTGCCCCTCTTCCTCCTATATATGCCTACGTACCCCAGAAACTCCATACGCACAGAGAAAACCCTAATTCCACCGCCGTAGCTGCTGTTCCCGTGGAGATCCCATCTTGGAGCCTGTTCCGGGAGGGCGATCCATCACGGAGGCCTTCATCATCATCATCATCGCCCTCACCATAGGTTGTGAGTAGTTTGCCACAGACCTTCGGGTCCATAGCTAGTATCTAGATGGCTTCTTCTCTCTCTCCGGATCTCAATACAAAGTTCTCCTCGGTCTTCGAGGAGATCTATTCTATGTAATCTCTTTTTGCGGCGTGTTTGTCGAGATCCGATGAATTGTGAGTTTATGATCAAGGTAATCTATGAAAGATATTTGGTTCTTCTCTGAACTTTTTATGTGTGCTCATAATATCCTTGCAAGTCCCTTCGAATTATTGGTTTGGTTTGGCCTACTAGATCTATAGTTCTTGCAATGGGAGAAGTGCTTGGCTTTGGGTTCAATCTTGCGGTGTCCTTTCCCAGTGACAGTAGGGGCAGCAAGGCACGTACTGTATTGTTGCCATCAAGGATAAAAAGATGGGGTTTTCATCATATTGCTTGAGTTTATCCCTCTACATCATGTCATCTTGCTTAAGGCGTTACTCTGTTCGTATAAACTCAATACACTAGATGCATGCTGGATAGCGGTCGATGTGTGGAGTAATAGTAGTAGATGCAGGCAGGAGTTGGTCTACTTGTCTCGGACGTTATGCCTATATACAATGATCATGCCTAGATAGTCTCATAATTATTCGCTTTTCTATCAATTGCTCGACAGTAATTTGTTTACCCGCCGTAGAATATCGCTATCATGAGAGAAGCCACTAGAGAAAACTATGGCCCCCGGGTCTATCTCTATCATATTACTTTCCCATCAATTTCTATTGCCGTTGATTATTTGCTGTTTTATTAAACCAAAAATACCAAAAATATAAACTATCATCTCTATCAGATCTCACTATCGTAAGTGATCGTAAAGGGATTGACAACCCCTTATCGCGTTGGCTGCGAAGTTCTTATTTGTTTGTGCAGGTGCGAGGGACTGGCGCGTGGTCTCCTACTGGATTGATACCTTGGTTCTCAAAAACTAAGGGAAATACTTACACTACTGTTTTGCATCTCCCTTTCCTCTTCGAGGGAATACAACGCAAGCTCAAGAGGTAGCAAGAAGAATTTCTGGCGTCGTTGCCGGGGAGGCTTACGCAAAAGTCATATACCAAGTACCTATCACAAACCCTTGTCCTTCGCATTACATTTATTTGCCTCTCGTTTTCCTCTCCCCCATTTCACCTTTGCCGTTTTATTCGCTCTTCTTCCGCCGTGTGTTTCTCGTTCGCTTGCTTCTTGTTTGCTTGTGTGTGCTGGATTACTTGCTTGTCGTTATGGCTAGCCCCTTATCCGCTCCTTTGTCTCCCGAGTTTGAAGTACTTCACTTCAAGCAAAGGCAAGGAGAACACTTAAAAGATGCTTGGTTTAGGATGATGGAATCTTATCGTAAGTGCACCTTAGAAGTGAATTTTAGAATCTTGCTTCGCAATTTTTATGTTGGATTGAATATGTCTCATAGACAACTCTTGGATTGTGTTGCCAAAGGAAATTTTATCGAAGTTGATCCTAGTTTCGCGCATGAAATCATAGAGGGAATAGTGGGAACACTACCTCCCCAAAAGGAGTCACAATCAACCCCGGAAGGGACGCAAGTTTTTGAGAAAATTTGCGAAGTGACAAAAATATTACAAAAATTTCTTGAACCTCTAAAGAGTGTTAGTGGGAATCTCCATCGCATGAATTTGTTGATTACTCTTTGCAATAAGCGGCTGGATGCTTTAGATCTTAAGGTTTCTGAATATGAAGGGAAACGTAAAGAACCTCCCGGATTCGAGCTTGACACCATTAAAAGAGCGAAGATCAAAGATGGCAATACCTAGATCTATCTTGTATCGTGCCTAGCTAGGGGCGTAAAACGATAGCGCTTGTTGGGAGGCAACCCAATTTTTGTTTTTTTGTTTTTTTGCTATTAGGGAATAAATATTGCATGTAGCCTCTGATTAGATGTGTTTTCATGTTTTGTTTAGTGTTTGTGCCAAGTAGAACCTTTGGTAAGACTTGTGTGAAGTTTATATGATCTTGCTGTGAAAAACAGAATCGTTAGCGCTCGCTAAAGTAGTCTTCTGATTTTACTGGAGCGTGCTTCTTAGTTGATTACTTTTGCTGCTGATTGGTACATAAATTGCGCAATTTACCAATTTAGTTTGAATTTTTTGGAGTTCCAGAAGTAGGCGAACCCAGTAGATTACTACAGACTGTTCTGTTTTTGACAGATTCTGTTTTTCGTGTGTTGTTTGCTTATTCCGATGCATCTATGAGTAATATTGTGTCGGCGTATTTGGATCGACACCTATGGGATCACAAGAATCCCTACTACGGTTGCGGGGCGCGGGTTTGAGAGAAGAGCGGATCTAACAGTCAGGACACGGTTCCTTTACCCAGGTTCGGGCCGCAAAGATGCGTAAAACCCTACTCCTGGTTTGGTGGATTATATGTTTGTGTTCTTCAGCTAGTGAGGAGCTCCAAGAGAGTCGTGAGGAGTTCTAAAATGCCGAATCCTCCTCCTGGTCGCCTCGGGCCTCCTTTTATAAGAAAAAGGGGTTGCCACAGTGGCACACAGGAGGTGGAAAGGGTACAGTGATGCGAGGTTATCCCTCGCATTACAGGACAAGGCGCATTTAATGCGCTTAGCTTAGGTGTCCTTGCTTTATCGGGAACGAGGGGAGACGTCCGTCTTGTCCGTCGCCGCTCCTCCTCGTGTAGACACGCGCCCTGGCCAGCGGTTCCTGAGGTGCCATGTAGGCAGGCAGGCAGCCGAGGTGGCGCAACGGCGGGTCTCCACGAAGATCTGCAAGTTGCCACGCAGGAGCCTGTCCAGCTGGTTGGGTCGGCAGCTGCGTGGGGCGGTGGAAATACAGTTGGTGCGGGCCTGATGGTGGCCCCGCGGGTGTCCTCGGCAAGGGCCTTGCCGGGGCCCCGGCAAGGGTCTTGCCGCGGCGCTTGTTGTCATCCCCGGCAAGGTGCTTGCCGGAGGCCTTGTGGTCCTCCTTGGCTGGGATCCGGACAAGGGTCGTCGTCTTCTTAGCTTGTATCTGATCTTGGATGTCTTCACAAAGATCTGCATGCCACCACGGGGATATTTCCCGAATCCTCGCCCCATGGGGGCGGTGGATTCAAGGGTGATCCGCTCCGTAGGCGTGGGGCGAGCTGCCGCGGCAAGGGTCTTGCCGGGGCTGCCAGAGCCAGCCCCGGCAAGGGTCTTGCCAGGGCTGCTGAAACTGGCTCCCGACAAGGATCTTGCCGGGGGAAGCTGCTTCGTCCCTTTGCTCTTTGTGGTCTTGTTCTTGGCGTTGTTCCAGGATCCATCAAGCTTCGGTATTACCACTGCTCGCCTCCCTTGGCATGCTTGGTGTGGTGGTGCCCGTGGCTCAGACTGCCCGTGCACAGTCATAGGGGTACAAAAAGTGTACCCCTCTTTTTGTACACCGACAGGAGCCCCCGGGCCTGGGCCACACATAAGCACGACACGTTGTTGGGCCAGGCCCAGAACGGTGTGCGGGCAGGCAGGGCGGTTTTCACCGTGGTAAGATTTTCCGCGCACTGCGCCTCCCACGACCCGCGCGCATGGCGCGGGGTGGAGGGGCGTGCGTGACGTGGGCGGCATGCGTGGGGCGGTTTCCGCAGGCATGCGTCACATCGCAGTAAATGCAAAAGGAGGCGGCTCGCGTTCTCCCCCATAAAAAGGAATAACTGCGAGCGCGCTGCTCACTTCCTCCATTTTCCTCGCGCCTCTTCCCATCTCAGAGCTGCTGTTCCTTCCCTTCCTTCCTTCCGAAGCCTCCGCCATCGTCTGCCGCCGCTGCTTCGCCATCTCCTTCCCTTAGCCCTCCCACTCAGCCGCTATGGCGTCCAAACCCGCCAAGGGTAAAGGGGCGGCCAAGGGCGCCGGGCCTGTGGCGCCGCCGGAGGGTGCGTTTATGGGGGACCGGACGAAGGCTGCTTTCTTCATTCCGTCGACGGTCGACGTCTTCGAGCTCCGGGCTGCCTTCAAACCACTTTGGGGGGTGGAGACG
>LR738714.1:255512580-255563152 GCA_902687465.1 Secale cereale
CATCCGGCGACGCGCGTCGTTCCGGCCGCTTGCGCCAAACCTGGCCCAAATCGATACCCTTTCTTTGTTGATTACTTTTCTTGCGGGTTGTGTCCCCCCTTCTCCGATTTCTTCTACGACGTCATGCAACCTTTGGCTTCCGCCTTTTGGATTTCACTCCAAATGCGGTGGCGTGCATGGCTTTCTTCGCCCACCTTTGCGAGGGATTCGTCGGGGTGCAGCCCAACACGGCGCTTTTCCGCCACTATTTTACCCCTCGGATCCAGCCGGGAGGCGCCGTCTCTGGATGCATCACCTGGATTCCGAGATCCAAGGGAGCGTACCCGGAGGGCGCCGTGAAGGAGAGGTGGGACGAATGGCGCGACCGATGCTGTTGGATTGAAGAAGACGAGCCGCCAACGTTCTGCCGGGTCCGCCGGGTGCCGCCGGTTCGCGGCAGCGACTGGGGCGACGTCGACGCCGCCGACGGGAGGCTCACCGTCGCAATCACCAGGATTAACCGGCTTGCCCAGGCCGGACTCTCCCTTGAGATGATCGGGGCGGATTTCATCCGCCGTCGGATCGCCCTGCTGCACAACAAGGGGAGCCCAGCCTGGCTCTTCAGGAACCCGACCGACGTCATGCGGCTCCGCCTCGGTCTCGACCACAACCTCACAGTGATGGGACACGCCCATTTCTGCCAGCGGCTATTCCAGCTGGATGTGGGTCGCGACGGCGAGGTCGAACGAACCGGCGAGGCTGCGAAGGCTGCCGCAAAGGCCGGCAAGGCCGTCAAGGGGCAACTCTTCAAGCTGCCAGCGGGGGTGGTCCCGCCATGTAACAATTCGCGCTAGTCCGAGATCGTTGCCATGATGCCGGAATGCAACGCGCATGGCCCCGTCCCAAGCTGGCAGGTCCCGGCGGACGATGTCGTGCAGCAATTCTTCGACACTTGGTCGAGGTGTGCGTCAATCCTGACGCCGAGCGGTGGCTTTTCAGGGACACCACCCCGGAGGAGCTGGAATACATCGCCGCCAGGTCGAGGGAGGCGCAGCTCGTCAGGGAGGCCGGCAGCGCCGGGGGTGTGGAAGACAAGGATGCCACTGCCGCGGAGGAGAAGGAGTTCGCCCAGTGGGCGGCGGTCGCCGGCGAGGCCGGCAGCGCCAGCATCGGAGCTCCGCTAGTCGAAGACGCGGCCGACGAGTTGTCGTCGGAGGAGGACGCGGCGGCTGGCCCGGCGCCAGCCAGGGGAAGAAGGCGAGTCTTGCGGCGGGCCTGTTCCGGAGAGCCGGTCCGGTCCGGCAAGACTACGCAGCCTCAATTGGCCCTGGTGGGATCCGAGCGCCACACGAGGGCCATGGCAGCGAAGAAGTCGACGAAGGCCGCCGAGAAGAAGAAGGCGGCAGCCCTTTCTCTGTCTAGGCGTGCACAAACCCCGCCCCCTTCTTTGCCTCCTCCGACAGACGTCGACTCAGATGGCGACGCGGAGTTCCCCTTCGATCTCGGGCCCCTCAGCCCGAAGCGGAAGAGGAAAGCGGCTTCGGAGGAGGAGATGGACGACGAGTAAGTATCTCATTCCTTACTGTCATTTCCATTTTCCTAAACCATGCCACTCATCTTGATTTGTTCTTGCTTCTTCAGGGATGCAGGGACGTTGGCCCAGAGGATGAAGAGGGCCAAGGCTTCGGCGAGCAGCCAGGCCCCCGGCCGGGGCTTCAGGGACACCGCTGGTGGTGTTGAGCAGCCCAGACGGCAGCCCCCGGGACGGCCCCCAGCGTAAGTTCATCATCCTCTTCTCGCTCAACATGCAGCAGGCGTTTGATGCTGAGGTGCTGACCTTGCCGGTTTTGTAGGACGGGAGCAACAGCAGGAGGAGCCGCAGGGGGCTGCCCCCAACGCATCACCCCCATCGACTACACCGCCGCGAGGGGCGTCCCCGGCAAGGGCACCAAGCACGGAGCCCACACGCATGGAAGAAGAGGGGAACTTGGGCGCTGGTGGCTCGGCAACGGCGACGGACGCCGGCGAAGAGGGGACTTCTGCTTCTCAGCCCGGCACTGGTGAGTTGCCTCTCTTCCGTATTTGCCTTTCCCTTATCCTTTTTCTTGACTTCATCATCCTCATCACGGCCCAGGTCCTCCATTAACAGATGCAGAGGACGTGGACGCCGTCATCAAGGAGGTTGTTGAGGAGGCCGCAGCGGAGGCCGACAAGATCGCCGCCAAGGAGGCCGCCAAGGACGCCGCCGTGGCCGCCGCGGATAAAGCCGCCGAGGACGCCGCCAGAGGCGCTACCGAGGGTGCCAGCGGTGGGCCTACCTTGGAGGCCGGCAAGGCCACAGCCGAGGAAGAGGCGATTGATGATCAGCCTTCTTCCTCCGTGACCTCGAGCCCCGGCAGGTATCTGAAGGTGGGCGACAACCTCTTCGTCCATATTGCCGGGGCGTTAAGCTCCCGAGCGCCCGCCGGAGGGGAAGTCTTTGATGGCGAGGTTCTCGCCGCCACCGGGCTCGAGGTTGTTGATGAACCGGGCGCCGGCGGCGACGGCTCTCTAGAAGGGCAGCTCTTCCAGGCCATGGGGGCCAACTTCCGGAAGCTCCAGGCGTTCTACCGTGCCCGTCTGGACAAGGTTAAGTCCAGAACAGCAGTGGTGGATGATGCGGAGGTGGACTTCCAGGCGCGCATCGCTGAGGCGCAAACCTGGTTCCACCAGTCCCGCGAGGAGCAGAGGGCCTTCCAGGAAGAACTGGCCAAGCGTAATGCGGAGCTCATCATGAAGATCGCCGACATCGAGAAGGCCCAGGAAGAGGCAACAAACTTGGCTCCCGCGGCAGAGGCCGCCCGGAACCAGCATCAAGCCGCCCTCGATTCCCAGGAAGAAGACCTCTCCACGCGTGAGGCGAAGCTTGCCGCAACGCTCCGCGGCAAGGATGAGGAGCTCGAGGCTCTTGTCGAGCGGCGGACTCGTGATCTGGGGCAGAGGCACAAAGAGGCGCTCGATGCCCAAGCTCTGGCCCATGCCGGCAAGGTACTAGAGCTGGAGGTGGAACGGGACGGGCTGAAGGAGCAGGACCTCAGGCTGTCCGACGAAAAGAACAGGCTCAACTGCGCCTTGACAAAGGCGCAGGGAGCGGTCACCAGCAGGACTGGGGAGCTCTCTGAGGCGCAAAACTCCATCAGAGATCTCAGGCTGAGGCTGGAGAATCTCGAGAAGATGTTGGCGGAGAGCTCAGCTCGGGAGGAGGCCGTGACCAAGAGCCTGAAGGAGGAGAAGCAGCTGCGGGCGGATGAGGGCGCCTCCCACCAGGAATACGTGGCGGGCGAGAACAGGTGGATCAGCCGCTGGAGGATATCGCCGGCAGGGTTACCTCATAGTTGGCCCTCATGGGGATGCCAAACGTGAGGTATGCCCCTGAATGGAGCGGATCCGTCAACGCCAAGATAACCATGTTCTTCGAGGGCATCCTCAGTGCCTTGACTGATCTTCACTCCAACAGAACGGCCACGCTCGCCGGAGAGGCCCGGCGGCTCTGCCGGGGGGTCATGACCAAGGTCCTCACCAAGGTGGCGTTCTGGAACCCCGGCCTCGACTTCGAAGCAGCGATGGACAGCTTGCCGGTGGATGCTAACCTCACGGCGCTCAAGGAGCGCATCAAGCCCGTCATCAGCCGCATCGGCGAAATCAAGAGGGTGGAGGGGCTGCGCCGGGATTAGGCATCCCGTTCTTCCTTGCCGCTGCGGGTTCATGACCAAGACAAATTTTATCTTTAGTTAGAACCGCAGCAATGGCATGATGTAATATAACTTTGAAATATCTTTAGAATCATGCATGTTATTTTCCTGTTTGCTGCCTCTTTGTGTGTCTACCCTACGTTAACTGGGTAGGCTTGCCGGCGCGAAATACCCAAGGCGGCGTCTTGGGGACGGGTCCCCATTGGCCTGCCGGGCGAGCGTGCTGCCGGGTCCGCCACCTTGCCGCTCTTAGCGCAGCCGCTCGAACTGTCGAGTTTGACTCGAGTCAGAGTCGAGAGCTTTGTCAATTGCGGAAGGCTACCCTACCGTTTCCAACGTAGCCGTTTGAACTGTTGAGCGGACTCGAAACAGAACAAAGGCGTTGCCGATCGGGAAGGGCCCCATTTGCATGCAGGTTTCTTTTTGCACAAAGAATGACAGCTCCGAGGATAATAACATTAAATAATAGGGTAGAAATATCCAAGGTTCGATGTAACTTAGCTTCTATTTGTAGTCGCTCGAGCGCAGATCTTCCGGCCTCCTTCTTCTCAAAGGGCCACGAAGACGAGAGAGCGTTGGGCCAACTACTAGAGCCGATTCTCACAACTGCGCCCCCTATCTGGCGCGCCAAAGATGTCGGTGTATTTGGATCGACACCTATGGGATCACAAGAATCCCTACTACGGTTGCGTGGCGCGGGGTTGAGAGAAGAGCGGATCTAATAGTCAGGACACGGTTCCTTTACCCAGGTTCGGGCCGCAAAGATGCGTAAAACCCTACTCCTGCTTTGGTGGATTATATGTTTGTGTTCTTCAGCTAGTGAGGAGATCCAAGAGAGTCGTGAGGAGTTCTAAAAAGCCGAATCCTCCTCCTAGTCGCCTCAGGCCTCCTTTTATAAGAAAAAGGGGTTGCCACAGTGGCACACATGAGGCGGAAAGGGTACAGTGATGCGAGGTTATCCCTCGCATTACAGGACAAGGCGCATTTAATGCGCTTAGCTTAGGTGTCCTTGCTTTATCGGGAACGAGGGGAGACGTCCGTCTTGTCCGTCGCCGCTCCTCCTCGTGTTGACACGCACCCTGGCCAGCGGTGCCTGAGGTGCCATGTAGGCAGGCAGGCAGCTGAGGTGGCACAACGGCGGGTCTCCACGAAGATCTGCAAGTTGCCACGCAGGAGCCTGTCCAGCTGGTTGGGTCGGCAGCTGCGTGGGACGGTGGAAATACAGTTGGTGCAGGCCTGATGGTGGCCCCGCGGGTGTCCTCGGAAAGGGCCCTGCCGGGGCCCCGGCAAGGGTCTTGCCGCGGCGCCTGCTGTCATCCCCGGCAAGGTGCTTGCCGGAGGCCTTGTGGTCCTCCTTGGCTGGGATCCCGCCAAGGGTCGTCGTCTTCTTAGCTTGTATCTGATCTTGGATGTCTTCACAAAGATCTGCATGCCACCACGGGGATATCTCCCGAGTCCTCGCCCCATGGGGGCGGTGGATTCAAGGGTGATCCGCTCCGTAGGCGTGGGGTGAGCGGCTGCGGCAAGGCTCTTGCCGGGGCTGCTAGAGCCGGCCCCGGCAAGGGTCTTGCCAGGGCTGCTGAAACTGGCTCCCAGCAAGGATCTTGCCGGGGGAAGCCGCTTCGTCCCTTTGCTCTTTGTGGTCTTGTTCTTGGCGTTGTTCTAGTCTCCATCAAGCTTCGGTCTTACCCTGGCTCGCCTCCCTTGCCATGCTTGGTGTGGTGGTGCCCGTGGCTCAGACTGCTCGTGCACAATCATAGGGGTACAAAAAGTGTACCCCTCTTTTTGTACACCGACATATTGGAGGATATGAACCATAGAGAACTTGGAGTACAGTAGGTTTAACACCAATATAAACAATGAATGAATTCCTTGCTCTACCTTTGAGTGGTGGTTTGCTTTCTCTTACTAACGGAGCTCACAAGAATTTTTTTCTAAGTTTTGTGTTGTGAAGTTTTCAAGTTTTGAGTATTGCTTTGATGGACTATGGAACAAGGAGTAGCAAAGGCCTAAGCTTGGGGATGCCCATGGCACCCCAAGTAAATTCAAGATAATCAAAAGCCTAAGCTTGGGGATTCCCCGGGAAGGCATCCCCTCTTTCGTCTTCATCCATCGGTAACTATACTTGGAGCTATATTTTTATTCGCAACATGTTATGAGTTTTGCATGGAGCGTCTTGTATAATTTGAGTATTTGCTTGTTAGTTTGCCACAATCATCCTTGCTGGACACACCTATTTGAGAGAGTTAAATATGCCCTAGAAATTGTTAGAACACACTATATGCTTCACTTATATCTTTTGAGTTGATTAGTTTTTGCTCTAGTGCTTCACTTATATCTTTTAGACCACGGTGGTGGTAATATTTTTTAGAAATTGTTGAACTCTCATGCTTCACTTAGATCTGTTTGAGAGTCTATTAAAACAGCATGGTAAAGTGTTTAGGCTAAAGAAACTAGTCTTCACATGATAAACATCCAATGTCAATGTAGTAAAAAAATTCACACAAAGTGCATTGAGTAGAGAGAGATGTTGGATGCTTGATAATTGTTTTGAGACATGAGGATAGTGATATTAGAGTCATGCTAGTG
This sequence comes from Secale cereale, assembly GCA_902687465.1. NCBI lineage: Eukaryota > Viridiplantae > Streptophyta > Magnoliopsida > Poales > Poaceae > Secale > Secale cereale. The sequence goes on from LR738714.1 coordinate 255,518,880, forward strand.
GAGTAATTATGAAATTGAGAAATATTTGTGTTAAGGTTGGTGATTCCCGTAGCATGCACGTATGGTGAACCGTTGTGTGACTAAGTTAAAGCATGTGGTATTTGTAGAGTGTCAACCTTTGTGTGGAGGTCGGGGGCGCGCGATGGTTAACTCCTACCAACCTCCCCCCTAGGGGCATTCGTTGATTGCTTTGTTTTGATGACTCGTAGATTTTTGCAATAAGTATATGAGTTCTTATGACAAATGTTGAGTCCATGGATTATACGCACTCTCACCCTTCCACCATTGCTAGCCTCTCTTGTACCGCACAACTTTCGCCGGTGCCATAAACCCACTATATATCCTTCCTCAAAACAGCCACCATATTGTTCCTCAAAACAGCCACTATATCTACCTATCATGGCATTTCCATAGCCATTCCGAGATATATTGCCATGCAACTTTCCACCGTTCCGTCTATATGACATGCATCGAATTGTCATATTTCCATTGCATGATCATGTAGTTGACATCGTATTTGTGGCAAGGCCACCATGCATAATTTTTCATACATGCCACTATTGTTCCATTGCACATACCGGTTCACCGTCGGAGGCACTCATATAGAGTCATACTTTGTTGTTGTAGTATTGAGTTGTAATCTTGTGTTGTAATGAAAGTGTGATGATCATCATTTATAGAGCATTGTCCCACGGGAGGAAAGGCTGAATCTATAAAGCCCCTCCGCAAAAAAAAAGAAAAAAAAGAAAAAAAAAAGAGGAAAGGCCAAAGAAAAAAAGAAAGGCCCAAAAAAAAGAGAGAAAAAAAAAGAAAAATAAAAAGGGACAATTGCTACTATCTTTTCCACACTTGTGCTTAAAAGTAGCACCACGTTCTTCATTGTAGAGAGTCTCATGCTTAGTCACTTTCATATACTAGTGGGAATTCTCGTTATAGAACTTGTCTTGTATATTCCAACAATGGGCTTCCTCAAATGCCCTAGGTCTTCATGAGCAAGCAAGTTGGATGCACACCCACTAGTTTCTTTTGTTGAGCTTTCATTCATATTTAGCTCTAGTGCATCCGTTGCATGGCAATCCCTACTCATTCACATTGATATCTATTGATGTGCATCTCCATAGCCCATTGATACGCCTAGTCGATGTGAGACTATCTCCCTCTTTTTGTCTTCTCCACAACCACCTCTATTCCACCCATAGTGCTATGTCCATGGCTCACGCTCATGTATTGCGTGAAAGTTGAAAAGATAGAGCATGCAAACAAATTCTTGGCTGAAATCGGGGTTGTGCATGATATGAATATTTTGTGTGATAGCAAGGGAGCATAGCCAACACTATATGATTTTGTAGGGATAACTTTCTTTAGCCATAGTATTTTGAGAAGAGGTGATTGCTTTGTTAGTATTGCTTGAAGTATTGTTATTTCTTATGTAAATATAGACTTTTATCTTGAATCTTTTAGATTTGAACATTCATGCCACAATTAAGAGAATTATATTGAAAAACTATATTGGTTAGCATTCCACATCAAACATTCTTTCTTTATCATTTACCTACTCGAGGACGAGCAGGAATTAAGCTTGGGGATGCTTGATACGTCTCCAACGTATCTATAATTTTTTATTGTTCCATGCTATTATTTATGAAGTCTTAGATGTTTAATGGGCTTTATGATTCACTTGTATATCATTTTTGGGACTAACCTACTAACCCAAAGGCCCAGTCCAGACTGCTGTTTTTTTTGCCTATTTCGGGGTTTTGCAGAAAAGTAATATCAAACGGAGTCTAAACGGAATAAAACCTTCGCAGGAAATATTTTTGGAGGAAATCACGCGAGATAAACTTAGGGGCCAAGCCAGAGGACACGGGGCCCACCCTCGAGGGTGGGGGGGGGGGGGGCGCCCCCTTCCCAGGGCGCGCCCCCCTGCCTCGAGGGCAGGCCCGGTGGCCCCTGGTGCCCCTCTTTCTCCTCTATATATGCATACGTACCCCAGAAACTCCATACGCAGAGAGAAAACCCTAATTCCACGGCCGTAGCTGTTGTTCCCGTGGAGATCCCACTACTAGGAAAAGGGCTATAGATGATATGGTTACTAATGGCGCACCAGTCATGTGGTGCGCCATTACTATATACTAATGGCGCACCATGTGTTGGTACGCCATTAGTGTCCAAATACTAATGGCGCACCACATCCACGGTGCGCCATTAGTAACAATTGTTTTTCCAAAACTAGTAGTGGCGCACCAGTGGATACCGCGCCATTACTAGTTACACAAGTAATGGCGCACCACATCCACGGTGCGCCACTAGTAATTTTTTTCAAAAAAATTTTTCAATTTTTTTTATTTTTTTTCAAAACTAGTAATGGCGCACCAGTGGATAGTGCGCCATTACTAGTTAAACTAGTAATGGCGCACCACTTCCACGGTGCGCCATTAGTATTTTTTTTCAAATTTTGTTTCTAATTATTATTATTATTTTTTGAAATCTAGTAATGGCGCACCGTGTGTGTAGTGCGCCATTACTAGTTGAACTAGTAATGGCGCACCACTCCCACGCTGCGCCATTACTAACTTGGCCCAAAAATTCCACCGAATGCACCCCCTTGGACTCACTCTGTGCGTTCGGTTTATTCGGTTTACATGATTCGGTTTATACGGTTTTTCGGTTTGTACGGTATTAATACTTCGGTAAATACGGTATGAAATGAAAATACGGTTCGGTTTCGGTATATACCAAATTATTTCGGTATGGTTTCGGTATATACCATAAAAACCAAAGTTGACGCGAATTTGAAAATGACGTAATAATAACTTACAAATTTATGACTCAAAACCAATCAAAACACATACTATTTTACATAAATAGTATATAACTATATATATAAGTATATATGCATGCATATATTCATCCCTTAATGATTATGGACGTGCTTAGCATCTTTTAAAGAGAAAAATAACTATGTTACAAGAAAAATGTACATGCTTAGTAGTGAATTTGACTCATGTTCAAGAAAAATGACAACTTGTATGGTTGTTTGTCTCAAGAAATATAAATTTATTTTTTACTTCGGTTTATTCGGTTAACCGTTCGGTTTCTCGGTATATACCATAAAAACCAAAGTTCAAAATGGTATGAAAATTCCATACCATACCAAAACCATAAACCATAAAAACCATAAAATTGGTTCGGTTCGGTTTATTTTCGGTATGGTTTTTCGGTTCGGTTTCAAAATGCACAGCCCTACCTTGGACCGCCTTTTCAGTTTAAAAATAAATAAAAGAAAATGATGGAAATGTCAAAAAATAAAAGAAAATAAGTTTCCCATGTGATATGTGGTCTACTTGTTGGGAAAATTTACAAATATGAATTTTGACTTTATTTGCAAAATATCTCTGGAATTTGTAAAATGGGCATAACTTTTGCATACGAACTCAGATTAAAAAGTTTTTTATATGAAAAATCATCTACTCGAAAAGTTACATCCGAATTTAACCAGGGGAACCCCGTTAAACATTTTCAAAATCCCCAAAAACCTATCAGAAAAAAGTTACGGGTTTTTAGATATAGAGGCAAAAAAAATCAAACTTACTAGTGGCGCACCGTTTGCTAGGTGCGCCACTAGTAACAGAAAAAAATTGGTTTCGAAAACAAAATTCGATTTTTTTTCAAATATGATACGTAATATGACCGGGAAGTTTGAAATATTTTTTCAAAATTTTATCATACTCATGAACATGAACAAAGTCCTAGACATCAAGAAGGTTTAATAGGATTGATATGATAGATATATCAACAAGTGGCTGTGAAGTGAGCTGGTGCTGGGGTTGGATAGAACTACAAAGTTAAGCGTGCTCGGGCTGGAGTAGTGTGAGGATGGGGACTCGAGATTAAGCCATAGTGACCCGAGATTAAGACAAAACAAAAAAAAATTAAACAAATTTGAAAAATATATTTTAAAAAACATTTCTGAAATTTTTTTTTTTTTTTTTTGAAAAAATGGTACTAATGGCGCACTTCCATGTGGTGCGCCATTAGTATACCAGATACTAATGGCGCACTGAGGGCTATACTAATGGCGCACCAGTGGTGCGCCATTAGTATACCAGATACTAATGGCACACCAATGGTGCGCCATTAGTAAAAAATCTAATGGCGTGGTGCTAGTGGCGCACCAGTAGTGCGCCATTAGTAGGCAAAACTGGTGCGCCACTAGCATGCCTTTTCCTAATAGTGATATAACAGTGTATGCTCGAGGATCAACCACGAGTAAGACAACATTACGAACATCATTGGTTCGGATTTGACTTGCCGATATCCCACACTCAAATCAAAGGTTAGACAAGACAATAGATCCAACAACTGATCACAAGGATCAATCCATGAAGATATCATCTTTCTTCATCAAACAGACAAACACAAGGTTATCCCTTTGAAAATGAACTAAGTGGGACAAGCTTTCATCTTCCAACTCTCCAAGTTGTCGTTTAGCTTAACCAACTAGCTCAGGGGTATCCAACACAGAGTCTTGGAGAAGGGGTGATTTAAAAGTAAACTAACTTGATCACTAGCTCAACATAACGACCAGGGAACAACCTGGTAATACTTCTGAGAAGACATTCGGAAAATCACGAACCATCGATAAGTTATGAAGCTCGAGAACAATCTTGCTTTTCTGGGCAAGATGATATGATCAGAAGAGCGAGAGATTGACACAATCCTAACTCTTTGATCGAAAAGTGCACCAGGAATAAGGACTAGGTAGCACAATCTATCTTAGAATGATGATTCAATAACCAACACGCTAAGAATGAGAATATTGTCCATTTACTACCAAGCATCGAGTTGCTCGGAGTATTTATTTCACACATCACGACTCACCTGTCGGCATTCCGGTTACAATAACATGGGAACCGAGGAGTGAACAATGATGGCAAGAAGTATCACTGCGACAAAAATTCATAAGAGGTGGTGCGATTCTCATGAAAATCCTAACATAAAGGGGGTAATATTCCAGGGTAGAACAGAACAAAGGTTGGATTGGCATTTTGATCTGCGGAGCACAACTACTTTGACCAGTCCATGAAATGGATGTGGTGCTGGAGTTTGTTTCTCCTAGTCATTCCGGAATAGAATGGCTTGACGGACCACAAGAATAATAGGCATCGATAACCCGAATGCAAAACTAGTTCTGACTATCAATTGATAGATAGATGTTAGAATACAACTAAAGAGAGACAACTTAAAGGAACATATAACTTTCTGAGTTGTGGATGCATAGATTAGCATGTCGAACTAGTTCAACATATTTCTTCCGGATAACCCATACAGAAAGGTAGAACTGGCAGAGTCACAACATGAAATCGAGAACTCATCAAGAGCACTCTGGTTGTGATCTTTCGGTTCAATGAGGAACTTCTGCCATAAGTAGTTCATGGTATTTGGAAGAATGACATACCACGGACCTCGAGGACTATCACAAGGTTACTAATATACTAAAGGAACGAGCAAATACTATCAACATGAAGTAAGTATGGTGAAGCTCGAGTTCAAGAACCCAGAAATGGAATGCCTACTAACTAAATGGCATCATGGAATGCTTTCGAGAATGATGGCCAGAATCATCACACTGGTATATAAAACATTGCTAGATTACTAGGTGATTCTCTAAGACACCTAGGGTCATAGTAATAGCTCCAACCTATATGTCGAGGCAACGGAGTACCTCAACACACCGACTAGTGTGGTTAATATGGCCTAAAAGGACATTAAGAACATGGAGGAATGATTTGTAAGTGCATCAGATTGTTTAGAGACCTAGGATGACTCGGACAACATAATGGCTGTAAATGCTTAAAAAGATTTTGAAATTCATGCAAAAGGTAGCCTAACCACTCAACATCATAATGTCAAGGTTCTGAGATCAACTGTTTAACATACTAAAGTTGTAGAAACTAAAACGAGAGTTGAATCCACCATTAACATGATCCTGATAAATAGAATGAGAATCCTAGTTCTTAATCCCCGTAGAATAGAAGAAGGTGACTCAGATTAGAAGGTCATAAGGTAAAGGAGTAAAAGAGCCTTACGTTCCCTTCCACAATCAATTCCCTTATATAACTAAGAATTTCTAGACCCGACTTCGACCAGTTTGGCTTGGTAATCCTACAGGCAGTCAGGCTCTGATACCAAAGCTGTCAGGACCCCGATCCTAAGTCACACAGGTCTAGCATGTAACACACCATATCACTTTGCGGCCTCACGCACGGTATCCCCACGGGTGCCACCTTACCTAGCCCGGGACCGTTCGCGCATTTTGGCACACGTATATGATAGTGTCGCTAGCATCCTTATGACAGAGAACCCGGGCCGACATGACTAGTTATAAACCAAAAGTGGCGGTAAATTATAGAGACATGCATACATGACCCAATAACGAACGTGTCGGTCATCAACGTATGAACCCAAGTCGTAGCGAACTACAAGGACTTAAAAGGAACAACTCGTGACATTTCCCCTAAGGGAAAGACATAGGAACGAAGAAGGACACATGCCGGCCAGCCTAAGTGTTCCGGAGCAATAGCAAGCTACCAAGGCTCAGTGGAACCACTAGGAGGCATTTCCCCATAAGATAGGCTACCAAAGGTAAATAACTAGGTGTCAGATCCCACACATAACAATACACATTACACGTAGCATAACATGCAAGTATGTGCTGTACAACATGGCATCACAACATAACTCAACAACTCATATTGATAAAGGCCCAAAAGAGCCATCATAGCATTTATTACAAACAGAGGTCACATGACCCAACATACAGAGCGTACAGGCAACGAAGGAATAAGCATGTCTGAGTACAGACATCTGAAAATGAAGAAGGCTATCAAGCCTGACTATCTACCAGACCCTCCCAAGGGTACAAGATCGTAGGTGAGGTAACAAGCTAAACGTCGAAGTCCACGCGGAACTACTAGTGAGACTGAAGTCTCTCTGCAAAAACATAAATTAAGCAAACGTGAGTACAGAGGTGCTGAGCAAGACTTACACCAGAACTAGCTACATATGCATCAGTATCATCAAGTTGTGGTGGAGTTTGACCGCAGCAAGCCAGCTTTGACTCGGTGGCTATCCTGAACTACGACTTCAACTAACTCTTTTGAGGTGGCGCACATGAGTCCACATATTCACCAATCAATACATCACTATGGATCTGTTCCCGTCTCCCTACGAGAAGGCCATCCATAGCACTCACGCTTATCTTGCGCAGTTTAGAGTTTCTACTTTCACTTGTCTATGTACCACGTAAGCATCCAAGAAGTCCGTAACCGCGGACCCGACTATTCGAATAGATCATGTTAACCCTGCAGGGGTGTACTTATTCACACACGCTCTCGCCACTTACCGCCATGTACACGTCGTGTATCTCGGCAACCTTCAAGCAGAAGCCTGGCGAGGGTGTCGGCCACGACCTGACTAACCAGACAAGACTCTAGTCCAAGTTTACCGCCTACTCGGGTTCCATCCGCAAGGAGATCCGGCCGGGGTGTCGCTCACGGCCCCAAACGATGTGTACAGGGCTCCCAAGCCCACCAAACGGGCGGCGCTTGGTTCACCGTGCCACGATGCCTAGTCTGTCCGAAGCCCACCGGTACCGGGTGCCACTTGGTAGACTACTAACACTACCTACAAACACCTGAAACTAGTTGCAACTCCTGGACAGAGATCGAGTTGATTAATATGCCGAGAGGGGCACTTAAGCATTCCAATGCATGGTAGTAGCTAGTCATTAGACAACTTACACAGAACTCAGTTCTTAAGGACGGTTCCAGTGAGACAATCCACCATGTACTCCTACATGGCCTCTCACCGCTACCTTTACCAAATCATGTTCACACACTTATCTCTCAACAGTAGGACATGATGACCACACTCCAATTCATCCCCGATGAATTAGACCTAACACAACTCTAAGCAATAGCAAGCATAACATGCAAGCATGGATGAGTAGGCACAACATGGCTCAAACCAATCCTACTCATGCTAGTGGGTTTCAACTATTTACTGTGGCAATGACAGGTCATGCAGAGGAAAGCGGTTCAACTACCGCATCATGTAACAATTGAAACGTTGTTGTCCTAATGCAGTAAAAGAGAGTAGGAGCGAGAGAGTGGGATTGTATTGGAATGCTCAATGGGGGTTTTGCTTGCCTGGCACTTCTGAAGATAACAATAGTTCTTTATCGGTGTCATCAAACTCGTCGTCGGAGCTACGTCCACTGAGAGGGGACAAAACCGGCAAACAATGAAAGAACACAATCAATGCAATGCAAAAATATGTTGCATGAAGGTGACATGGCAATATGATGTTGATTGAGCTAATGCAACTAGCAACACAATTAAATGAAGTTGGTTTGAACCAAAGGTTCAAATTCAAACTCCATATATGATTATTTAAATGCCAATTATGAAAATTGTCATAAACAGTGGCTGTAAGTTGTTCAAACATGCATGAAATTGCCATAAACAGATTCTTTATATTTTTCGGATCATTTTTCATATATAAAACTTTTCATTCCGAGTTACAGTTGAATTTATATGATTTTTAGAAGTTTAGGCAAATTTCTGAAAATAAATAAATCATTTTTGACTTATTTAAAATCCAAAAATGCATTTATGACATCAGCACTGTGTCACTCTGACGTCACCTAGTCTACAGGGTCGGCCAGGGTCAAACCTGATGCGTGGGACCCATTGGTTAGTGACCTAGGGCTGGTTAGGGTCGCTGACATGTGGGGCCGGTCAAGGGCCACGTCGGCATGGTCAATGCTGACGCGAGGGGCCACTGTGCTTAGTTAAAACTAAACAGAAACTAAGTTGTGGTTAACTAAGTGTGTGGGGCCCACTGTCATTGACTCTAGTGGTTAATTAGTGGGGCTCTTAGCTACTAATGACGGCCACATCAGCGTCACCGGAGTTACGCCGGCGGCGACCAAAAACGCGGCGGAGGCACGCTGGAGCGGCTCGGGTTTCTCCTACTGGCCACTGATTGAGCCGCGGTTGGTCTCTATGGCGAGCTGACGCTCGCACGCATCTGATGGAGCAAGCAAGGGGGCTGCGGTGGTTTGTGGGGACGGCAGTAGCGAGCTAGGTGGCGGCCGGAGCATGACTATATGCGGGCGCGGTGCTGCAGCTCGAGGGAGAGCGAACGAAGGTACTGGGAAGCACCTAAGGGGCAGCAAGGGCACGCCAAAGCCTCTGGTTGGAGTGGAGGGGCTCGGCAGCACGGAGCTCGCCGACCATGGGGGATGACGGCGTCGGGTGATCACGGGGCGGCGGCTACGGACGCAAACGAAGCAGGGGAGAGGGGGTTTCGACGCAGGAGCTCACAGGGAGGCGAACGGGATGCTCGGCGGGCTCGGGGACGCGTCGGAGCGGGCGCACGGTCGCCGGCAGTCTCCGCGGCCGTAGGTTGAAGACGGCGACAGTGAAGACGAAGCGGGGCTTCCCGAGGCACGTGGCTCAGTGAGGAGGTCAAGTAAGAGGTGGTGGAGCTTCCTGGCGCTCCGGCGAGGCGTGTGGTGGCCGGTGGCCATGCGAGCAGTGGACGGCGGTGACGAGCTCGTTCGGCCGAGCTCGAGAGCGAGCGGGGAGAAAGGGGAGAGTGACCAGATGAGGAGGGGATCGCTGCAGGGCTTCATCCACGTCTCCTAGCGCCTGGATTGGGTTGAAGGGGAGCGTGACACGGTGAAGCAAGAGGTGGCGCGGTCGGGTGCGTGCGCTGGCTGCCAGTGGGCACAAGGTTGAAGAAAACCTTGGCCCTGGTGGGCTGGGCCTAAACAGGAGTTGGGCCAGGAAGGCAAGTCAGGTAAGGCTCTTTCCTTTGTTTGTTTTATTTTTGTTCTGTTTTCCTTTTATTTCTTCATTTTGCCACTGATTCAAATTCAAAAGAATTCAAAACAATGCCAAATATTCTCTGAACATTTTTATGTTGCTAGTTGGACTTCTCCAAGAGCACATAACCATTTCAGGGGTATTTGAATTATATTCTAACAATATGAATATAATTCAAATTCAAATAGCTATTGATTTAAATTCATAGTCCCAAAAATAAATCCTTAAAAGTGTTCCTAAATTTTGGTTTGATATATAGCTCTTGCCAGAATTCTCAAACATTGCATGAGGACATCTTGGAAACAGAGAATGAAATTTCCAGGGTTCTTTGCCCTTCTTTTATTTAAATTTTTGAGGCTTCAAATTCCTCAATTTAGATTTCTTGAAATACAACATGATGCATGATGCACTCAAGTGGAAGTAATTACAAGCAGTAATCTAGGGTTGTGACAGCGGCCATGGAGCAGAGGTCACGACACTCGACCTCCCGGATGGAATCCACCTTGGCGGCAGCACCCTCGAGCGCTTTAGCAAGCATGGTGGAGAGCCCCTCGTAGCCGCCCTCTGGGGTCGCAAGCGGCTCCATGAAACCTCCCCTACAGATGGAGCGCAGGGACAGGCAGGCCCTGAGCTCGAAGCAGGTGAGGGCGTCGTGTTTTGCAACTACTTTCCCCTTGGTGGTAGCAAGGCCCTTCTCCCTGGCATCTAGCCCGGCGGTCGCCTTAGTGACATCCTTGGCCTGGGACACCCGAGCCTTGGCACCTCATCCTTCAGCTTGGTCAGGCGATCATGCTCCGTGGCCTGGTCAGCAGCTAGCTCTGACAACACAGAATCACGGGCCTTGAGGTCGTCCTCCTTCTGCTGGAGCCGCTGCGCGCGTGCGTCTTGCTCCTCCTCTAGGACCTTTAGGCCAGCCTGCGCCTCGTCGTGACGCTTCTCGGGGGATGTTACGTAGGCCATTGCCACATCCCATGCAACCTTGGCCTCGCCAGCCTCCTTCTCATTCTCTGCGGTGGCGGTGTTGGCCTCGGCCCACGCCATCCTGATGGAGGATTCGACTTGGAGCCACCTCGAGATCATCCCCAGGCACTCCTTCGCGAGGCACTGTCGATGTTCTGAAGGTTAGCCCAGATCTGGCATAGCGCGATGTAGGCCTCGTCTAGAGCACCGGGCCTAATCAGACGGCCACAGTTTGCGAGCGCGAGGGTCTAGGGAGAAGACGGCACTGGCACGGCGGCAGGCGCTGTGGACAAAGGAGCGGTGGCAAGATAAGCCTGGGGTGCTCGAGGCCCAAGGCCCTCTTGGTGCACGGTGAGGGCCAACGGCTCCACACCCTGTAGGCCTGCAGAGGCCTGCGACACACTCAAGACAGCGGGCTTGGGCGGAGAACTTGCCTTCTTCTTCTTTGGCATGCGGTCGCCTCTGGTCGACAAGAAGAAAGGTGCGATGAGTGAGGGAAATCTGTATTCAGGGGTCCTCAGTCATCCAGGTCATTGAAGCTGGGCCGTACTAATGGGCCACATAAAGAAGAAGCAGAAGACCCTCCCCCGTATTCGGTCAGGACTCTTATGTACATAGAAAGGCAAGTGTAGAGTCCGGATGTATCAATTACTTCCTCCCCAAGTCACCCTTATGACCCTAGGTCCCCTCTGGCGTGTATATAAGCCGAGGGGTTTAGTCTGTAGAGGGGATCATCATCACAATATCCTCATAGGCTAGGCTTTAGGGTTTAGATATTACGATCTCGAGGTAGATCAACTCTTGTACTCATATTCATCCATATTAATCTAGCAAGAAGTAGGGTATTACCTCGATCGAGAGGGCCTGAACCTGGGTAAACACCGTGTCTCTGGCCTCCTGTTACCATTGATCCTCTAAACGCATAGCTTGGGCCCCCTACCCAAGAACTGCCAGTTTTGACACCGACAATGGTGCTTTTGTTGAGAGCTCCGCTGTGTGCTCACGATGAGCGATCGATGGCTCGTCTCGTCATCAATGACAGGATCACCCTCCGAAACAATTTGGCTATCGGCCAGGTTCTCCAGCTCGGTGGGTTCGCTGTATGCGCCCGCATGGCATTTGGGCCGACCGCACTCCCTGCGGCCATCGAGCATCACCTTTACGCCAATTTCGGCCAACCCGACGACGCGACCTTGGCAGAACTCTTGCCCTTAAATGAGCTGCTGGATCGCGTCGCCGCCCTGGGGCTTTTATCGCGAGAAGAGCAGATCGGATCTAAATCCGGCCGCGGTGAGGTTGATCCTTCCCCGATCACTCACCTAGTGGCAGCAGTTGAGGATGGAGCCGAAGATACTCCCCCACTCAAGTTGAAGACCTACACAGTTCTGATCTCCGAACCCATCGAGCTGAATAATCCCCTTCCGAGAGGCACTTTGTGTTTCGTGAGCTCTGGGATTAGCGCCGGGCCCAGGGAACGATTAGACCCTGTCAATTCCGGATCACCCACATCGGAGGATGTCAGAACTCCGAATACCAATTTGGGTCGGGATTCAAAATTACCAACTGATGACCCACAAGTGTAGGGGATCTATCATAGTCCTTTTGATAAGTAAGAGTGTCGAACCCAACGAGGAACAGAAGGAAATGATAGGCAGTTTTCAGTAAGGTATTTTCTGCAAGCACTGAAATTAACGGTAACAGATAGTTTTGTGATAAGGTAATTGGTAACAAGTGACAAATAGTAAAAGTAAATAATGTGCAGAAAGATGTCCCAATCTTTTTTGTAGCAAAGGACAAGCCTGGACAAACTCTTATATGAAGGAAAGCGCTCCCGAGGACACATGGGAATTAACTCTTCCGCCTCAAAGCGTCTGCCACGACATTGGCCTTGCCTGGATGATAGTGCAGCTTCATATCATAATCCTTTATGAGCTCCAAATATCTCCTCTGTCCGAGGTTCAGTTCCTTTTGGGTGAAATTGTACTTCAAACTCTTGTGATCCGTGTACACATCACAATGATTTCCAATAAGGAAATGTCTCCAGGTTTTGAGCGCATGCACTACCGCTACTAGCTCCAAATCATGCGTAGCATAATTCAACTCGTGCGGTCGAAGTTGTCAGGATGCATAAGAAACAACTCTTTCATCCAGCATGAGTACTCCTCCAAGTCCTAAGCGTGAAGCATCGCAATACACTTGGAAATCCTTGCGTATATCTGGCAAGATCAGCACTGGGCTGTCGTCAAACGTTTCTTCAACTCCTAGAAACTTTCTTCGCATTCCTCGGTCCAATGGAACTTTGTGTCCTTCTTCATCAGTGCCATCATAGGCTTTGCAATCTTGGAGAAATTATCTATGAATCTCCGGTAATATCCCGAGAGTTCAAGAAAATGGCGGATTTCTCCAACTGAGGTGGGTGCCAACCACTCAGTGACTGCCTACACCTTGACAGGATCCGCTGCCATACCTTCACCTGATATAACATGTCCTAAGAATCCAAATTCTTTCAACCAAAACTCACATTTGCTGAACTTGGCATAACCTGGTGTTCTCTGACCTTCTCAAGAACCGAACGCAAATGCTCCTTGTGTTGCTCTTCGTTCTTCGAATACACCAAAATATCATCAATAAATACCACGAAAAACTTATCCAAGAACTCCATGAACACCTTTTTCATCATACTCATGAAATAGGTAGGGGCGTTAGTCAATCCAAATGACATAACCGTATACTCATATAGCCCATACCTTGTGGTGAAGGTTGTCTTGGGTATATCTTTTTCTCGGATCTTCAATTGGTGGTATCCTGATCGTAGATCGATTTGGAGAATACTTTAGCTCCTTGCAGTTGGTCGAACAAATCATTGATCATCGGCAATGGGTACTTATTCTTAATCGTCACTTCGTTCAGTGCTTGATAATCAATGACCACCCTTAAAGATCCATCCTTCTTCTCGACCAAGAGCACTGGGGCTCCCCAAGGTGATGAACTTCGTCGAATGAATCCTTTCTCCAATAACTCCTTAATCTGCTTCTTGATCTCCTCTAGATCATTCACTGGCATCCGATATGGTCTCTTCGATATTGGTCTGGTGCCTGGCAATAGCTCTATCAAAAACTCGATGTGCCTATCTGGCGGCATGCCTGGTAGCTCCTCTGGAAATACATTCGGGTAATCCTTCACTACAGGCACTTCCTCTTGAACAACTCCGAGAGAGAATTTACTTGTGTCCTCCTAGGCGCATGCCTAGATACATACTTGATCTTTTTTCCCTCCGGGGTGGTAAGTAAAATCGACTTACTTGAACAATCGATGTTTCCTCCATACATCGATAGCCAATCCATACCTAGTATCACATCCAATCCTTGTGACTCCAAAACTATCAGGTCTGAGGGGAAAACATGGCGTCCAATGGTCAATGGCATCTGAAAACATCCTTGATTTGCCATACATTCAGCTCCTGGTGAGCTTACTAACATAGGGGTCATAAGTACTTTGGTGGGCAACTTATAACTATCCAAGAACCCGCTTGAAATTTATGAATGTGATGCACCAGTATCAAAAAGAACTATTGCGGTAAATGACTTACCCAAAAACTTACCGACAACTGCATCCAGCTCCTCTTCAACCTCCTCCACGTTCACGTGGTTCACTTGTCCCCTGTTGAAAGGGTTGGGCTTCTTCCCAGTGCTTCCATTGCCATTCCCATTCTTCGCTTCCGGGCACTCCGTGGCGTAGTGTCCATTCTTCCCGCACTTGAAACATGTAATGTGACCTAGATCCTCTTGGCGGGTGTGGCTGGAGTCAAGCGGTTCTGAATATTGCTTGCTCAATTCCCATTCCCATTCTTGGAGGCATTATGGTTCTGAGAAGCCCCTCCATTATGGGTGTGGCTTCCATGGTTATGGGTGTATCCTACCGAGTTCGGGGGTGAAACGGGGTTCTGCTGGGCTCCGGAACTGGTCTTCCCTTGTCCATACTTCCTCTTGCGGCTCTCAATCTACTCTGCTTCCCTTCAATCATAAGAGCCTTATCTTCCAACTCCTGGTACTTGTTGAATATTGCCACCATCAACTATATGTTCATCTCGTCATTCAGCCCATCCATAAACTTCTCCTGCTTTGCGGCATCTGTGGCTACATCATCAGGGGGACAACGCGATAGAGTACTAAACTCATCTACGTATTGATCCACAGTACGATTTCCTTGGTGTATGTTGCGAAACTCACGCTTCTTCATGCTCATAGCTCCAGTTGAGACATGGGCGGTGCGAAAAAGCTTGCTGAAACTAATCCCAAGTGGCATTGGCTATAGGAAAAGTGGTTGTGTAATTCTCCCACCATGAGGCTGCTGGTCCATCCAATTGATGTGCGGCAAAACACACCTTCTCAGCATCCGTGCAACCTGTGGTGGTCAACTCTCTTCCAATCTTGCGTAGCCAGTCATCAGCAACTATTGGCTCGACGCTACTGGAAAATACCGGCAGATGCAACCTTAGAAAGCGGGCTAGATTGTCCACTGGTGGTGGTGGTGGAGGGTTGTTGTTGTTGTTGTTGTTCTGATTATTCTGGTTCTGGACAAGAAGTTGCATCAAAGTGTTCTACTGCTGGATCAACTGAGTGAGCTCAGGGGGAAACTCAAATCCGGGCTCACGTTTCGGAGGCATCTGATGGGTTTAGAGGGAAGAGATTAGAATAGTAATGAGGTCTAGGGGAAAATTCACTACCCATATATGGGGGGAAACTACTATTCATGTGGTGGTCATCTATAAATTTTGATCGGTGGAAGATTCCATGATATCTACTCCAGCTTCATCTTGATAGTCATCATCACTATCGTCAGGGTCTGAGTCGGTGTCGTTGATGATGATATAGTCCTCAGAACGAATCTCCTTGGGTTCGTCGTCTTCTCCTTCTGGCGCGAGGTCTCCCATGAATACTCCTAGCTTCCTTGTCAGATCATCATTCTTCTTCACAAGTATTGCGATTTCCTCCTCATACCCGTCACGTGAAAACTTGAGTTCCTCTTCTAGCTCCGTGTTCCTGGTTAACGCCTTCTTCAAGTCTATCATGCATGCACACATCTGGTGCTCCTGTCGACGAATGTGCTGGTTTAACTCCTGGATGAAAGCTGCGATGGACCTGTCCTTCCTAGTACTGATCATGTCCCATTGCTCATCTTGGCGCCCGCATATCTGGTAGATAGTGTCCTTCAGCTCTTGTTTGTAGACTTCTCCAATTCGTCCCATTGCAATGTGAGCAGCCATACTCTTACCTAGGCTCTAGGCTGGTGCATCAAAGGAAAACTCTATGGGCTTAGTGGCTGGCACGAATGTCCTCCCGGGAATTTGAACTTGAATATTCCATCGCTCCTCTTCTGGTAAAGTGGCGGTGTAGGTCCCGGTGAATCTTGGTATTCCGATGTTCAGGTACCTAGTGACTTCCTTCAAATGTCGTCCAAAAGGCGTGTCTTCATCCGTTGGGTGAACTTGTTCCTTGGGTCCACCATCCTAAAGAGTAGAAAATGGAGAGGAATCATAAATGAGTAGAGAAGAGTGACCTAAGTTTTTTCTTAGTGGTCGGGTCCTACATTCAACGTGTGCTCTGATACCATCTTGTAGCGACCACGATCCGAATGGACCGAAGTCTCTGTGTTCTGTGTCATCCCTGGATCGGTAATGCTGACACACACAGTACTTGAAGGATTTATAACAGAGTGGCAATCACACACTTATTACATTGAATGTCTCATAAGAGAAATTATTACAAAATAATATGGCATAAGGCCATCTAACACGATAACAGCGGAAGGCTTGGAAGATAAGTGAGTCCATCAACTCCAACGGCATAGCTGAGTGCATGACAAACAACCTAGCGCACCTTACTCTTCTTCTGGAAAGTCTGCAACATGACATGTTGCAGCCCGAAACGGGTCAGCACATGGAATATGCTGGCAACATAACATAGTAGAGCAAGTAACAGAATAAAGGCTAACACTACATTCATATATGGCTGGTGGAGGCTCTAAGGTTAATGTTTTTGCATAAAGCCAATTTTTTCCTACAACAAAGAATACATTTATTTTTCACTATCATGGTAGTTGAAACATCATTGAGAATGTTCCTCCAGCTCAATCCCAAATAAAGCCATCTTTATTAACCCAACAAATTAGTTTTAGAGTGACGAGATCAATCCAATAATTCAAGTACCAGATACTCAAGATGTCCATAACCGGGGACACGACTAATCATGATTAGTTTGTACACTCTGCAGAGGTTTGCGAACTTTTCCCCAAAAGACTCGATCTACTTCATTGGATTTCTCGCACGGCATGGTGTTTGAGAAACGGATGACCGAGACACAGTCTTTCAGAAGCATTTACTCGTTACCCTGGGTAGACCCGTACACCTACTTTCCCCTACATCTGCTAGTCCACCACTGAAAGAGCTCACACAACATACTCAACTATGCCAGAGCCCGTAATGGCATTGTGGCTGCACACAAAAGTTTCTAGCATTAATAGTTTTATGATCCCTTTGAGCCTGGGTGGCATTCCATAGGATAATCATACGGTTCCTCCGGGATTTCCTAGGACAACACTAGATTCTCCAGGTGGCCTGCAACCAATCCACCCAGATGTGTATTAAAGTAGCCACCTTAGGTTGAACCATTAATTAGCAATCTCACATCTGTCATGGATACTCTCAAACCCAATCCACGTCCACGAGCATAGCATGGCAACCTAACCATAACGTAGAAGTAACTCTCAGGGGTTTGATAATAATGCAGGTAATAGGTTCTACCACAATCTACTTCCCAGACCCACATGTTAAGAGATCCTACTCATGCAATGTGTGAGGGTTGAACTAATGCATAAAAACTGGGTAATAAAGGGGTATGATCAATGTGTTACTTTCCTTGCTGATGATTTGCAAAACCTAGAGACTGGTAGTAGCACGCTTCGCACTCCGGGAATTCTATCGCAAACAAACAATAGCACACATAAGCAACCAAGCAAAGATGCACGGGTAAATCTCAAACAAAATATCTAACCAGAACGTTCAACTGAAGAATTCTGGTTTGCAAAAAGAATCAAATCAAATGGAGCAACGAAACTCAAACTACGAAAGAAACAAGATCCGTTTAGTAGATTGTACTAAAGTCAAAATTTACATTATCAAAACCTTGTTCAAGTTGGTTAAACACAAAGAGTGCTTCGAGACGAAGATCTAGGTGCTTGTTTCACCTGATTCCGACTAACAAGCGAAAAGATAAACTAAAACGAAGATCAGGGCAGAAATCACGATCGAAAATAATCGCGGAAAAACCCTGAAAAAGAAAACGCGACGAACAGGCTAACGAATGAGCGTTCACTAAAAGAAACTAACGAACGAAAACGTTCGTTAACAGATCTAAACGAATGAACATTCACAAAATAGATCCAAACGGAAAAACCGGGGAAAACTGATTTTAAAAAGCAGGTTTAGAAATAGGGTTTACCTAAAAACGAACGAGAAAAACATGGCAACTCTGGCGAACTCTGGCGAACTCCGGCGACGGTGCGGTGGCGGGCAGGGGCGATGGCGGTGCATTGCTCGAGGCAGCGGCGGCTAGGCGCGAAGCTCGAGGTGGCAGCAGCTAGGGTTTCGGCGGGCAATGGGCTGGGCTGGGGGGCGGTTGCTTATAAGGGCGGCCGGGCGAAGTGTCCGGGTCGAACACGACCCGTTAAGTCGGTTCCCCTTTTTTTATAAATAGTCCTGACATAGCAAAACGGACAAAAGAAATACTAAACGGAGTAGAAAAATTCCGAAATAAATTTTCACCGTCCTCTAATAATATTTTGGACAAAGTGAACATTTTTCCCAGACCTAAATGCAATTTTGGAAAACGCTCATTTTTCCTATGCAACTAAAATTGCAAATAAATCCAAATAAAATACAATAATTGATTTTAATATTTTTCCTCCAATATTTATTTTATTTTGGAGAAGTCATATTATCTCCGCTCATATATTTTATTAAGAAATATTTACGGAGAGAAAAACAATTAAAACCAAAGTGATCCTCGTACCGATATTTGAGAAAACTCAAACATGAAAACGGTAAAATCCCCAACTCTCTCCGTGGGTCCTTGAGTTGCTTAGAATTTGTAGGATCGCAACACACGGATGCAATTAAAATATGATATGCAAGATGACTTATGTATAACATTCCAAATTGAAAATTTGGGATGTTACAGCGACACTTATATCTTCTGAGCTAGGCAGTTGCTCTAGTGTTTCACTTATATATTTTAGAGCACAACAGTGATTATATTTAAAGAAATAGTTGCACTCTCATCATTATCTTATATTTTTTTGAGAGGCTAATAAATGGTAATGGCAATTTTCACATGTTATGAATTTGGTCCTAATATGATATGTATCCAAGGGGGGTATAATAAAAAAATCATGTAGATCACTAAATATGAAATATATGGTTTAATAATATTGATGTCATAATATGAAAGGATATAGTTTCATGATAATTTTTTAGTAGAAATATCGGTATTCAAGTTTGTTATGACTGTTCATGTAAGTGATGGTCATGGCATGGTGGGGAAGTCCGAGCATTCTTAGGTCTGAATGAAATCTTATGTGTTGTTATAATTTGGGGCGCGCTATGGTTAACTCCTTCCTATCTCCTCCCATGGGGCATGAGGGAAGTACTTTGCTTTGATGGCTAATAGGATTTGCAATAATTATATGAGTATTTTATGACTAATATGCGTCCATGTATTATATGCACTCCAATATTTCAGCAATTTGCTAGCCTCTTCAGTATCGTGCCATGCCCTTTCTCACCTCGAGAGTTGGCGCAAACTTAGCCGGTGCATCCAAACCCAGTGGTATGATATGCTCTATCACACATAAGCCTCATTTACCTTCCTCAAAACAGCCAACATACCTAACTATCATGGCATTTCCATAGCCATTCCGAGATATATTTCCATGCAACTTCCACCATTCAGTTTTATATGACATACACCACTACAAAAAAGTACACTTCCGTGATGATACTTGTTTGTCATAGTAGGTCATGTTTTCTGTCATGCATGTACATCCATGACGATTTTATGACAGAATCAAGATAGTCATACCTCTGGTGTCGTAGAAGTGTTTCATGACAATACCAAAATTATCATCACGGAAGTGTCCACTTCCATGATGATAAATGGCGCGCCATGGAATTGCTTTTGTCAAGGGTAACCGACATGTGACATCCACCCTAATGGGTCGCTGTTAAGCTATCGGGTTGTGGTTCGAATCTGATAACCCGTTAACAGCCCGGACCGATGGGGATGTTCCATGTGTAAAATTCGCAATGGCTAGAGGAACCAAGTGTTGGCTCACCGTTGGGACATATGTCATTCACTCATTGGACCGGAGGCGCCTATGATATGTCGACACGTGGCACAGCCCAACAGAGGCCCATTCCGGTGAAAAGGCAGGCATGTTTGACTTGGTCCAAAGGTAGCGGGCCGGCCCACGGAAAGCCTGTTATCGGCATGTTCGCATATAGCCCTTTTACAGCCCGCTACCTCATGGCCCATTACAGCCTATCCGAATTAGGCCAAATAGCGTCATCTGGGCCGTCCAATATCATTTCAGCCGTTGTAACTTCCGGCCCATGTATTGCCCATGATGTCTTTCGGCCCATACGAGGCCCTTTGTAACTCTAGGCCCATTAAAGGCCGGAGGTGAAATTGGCCCATAATGAATTGCGTATCGCTTTATACCCATTAACGACCCATTTATCCCCTCGGACGTTTCCAGCCCGTGTTAACTTTCGGCCTTCTAAGGGCCCTTTATTCTTGGGCTCATTTCCAGAATTCGGTTACTTATAGTCTGTTACTGGCCTATTCCGCTTGTGGGCCAAATTCAGCCCGTGGTTATAGTCGGCTCGTTTGTGGCCCGTTAACCCGTTGGGCTATTTTCATAGCGTCATCAAATACAGCCTATTAATGGCCCTTTATGGTCGGGCCATAAATAGATGATACCCACTCTAGCCTATTTTCGGCCCATTTTGCAGACCGTTATTGGTCCAAGAATAGTATGGCCCATGTTTGGCCAAATGATTATACGACCCATAGAAGGCCTATTGATTACATGGCCCATAGAAGCCCATGGATCCTACGACTCATAGAAGGCCCAAGGATCCTATGGCCCGTAGGAGGCCCATGGTCACTACAGGAGGTAGCAGGACCATACTTACAATGGTCCGTGTGTTGCCGTGGTTATTGTGGCCTAGTTATAATTATAGGTTATTGTGGCCACTAGAAAGACGAAAATAGAACTGTGGTGACTACAAGCAAACAACTAAACAAGACAATAAGGAAATAATGTTCAAAAAAGACAATCAGGAAATAAATCAGAAAGCAACTAACGCTAGGCTATTACGGCTATTACACATATTACATCCACTGGGCATCAAAGTTCGCCACCTATGCAAGTATAGGGAATAAAGAAGCATATTACATACACTGGCCATCTAAATTGGCCACCAGTGCAGATAAACATGGCAGCAAAACAAGTCCATAACTGAAACAACTTCAGAAGAGCTCAAGAAACGTCATCCTGGGTACCCACCATGCTGGCAATAAGCTTAGCAAGCTTATTAGCTTTCTCATGTTCGGCACTAAAATCCTCCAACGCTTGCTATTGCACCAGAAACTTCTACACTCCCTCGGCTTCTTGTCGCAACATAGCTGATCGATGTATTTCAGCTTGTAGTTGAGACTCAAGAAACCGAACTTATTCAGATAGTGAGTTCGAATAGCTTGTGCCAGCGGTAGTGGCCAGTAACTCGAACACTACACCAAGACAGGACTTTGGGGTTGTCTCACTGTCTTCAAGATAGTTTTCCTTAGCTGTTTTATCACCTTTGTTGGAGACCAACAAGGATGTCTCACTAGCCTGAACCTTATCTGCATTACTTCCTTTAACATTGCTTAATAATGCACTCTTCCCCAATATTCTGTCGCATTCTAAAAGAAGAAACAAGCAGACACATAACAAGTTTTATCATGTAGTATATGAAACTCTTTTAGTGAACCAGTTCATTAGTAAGGTGGACATGATTAAACTACCAAGTCTTCTATCACCAACTAGTACATAATAAAAGGATCAATCAAACATATATATTTATATATATGTCCTATGGTCACTTCATTGTCTAGCGAAATCAAAATAGAGACACGGTTCAAATCATATCAGCTCATGACAAAGCAACATTGAAGGAATACAAAGCATGGGAAACTACACAGCACAACAAGATTTCAGATGGGTACCATGGGTCTACATGTACAACAACACTACTGGCTCTATTGTGATGCTAGTAATGTGCATGATATGAGAAGTCAACTATATGCACAATTGAAATTGAAATAAATAGAGCTATTTAAACTTGTTAAACAAACATGCTTAAACATACATGTTGTGCCATTGGAGTTTAGATTGGATCTTTCAATTTAAAAATAATTTTTTATGAGTAAATGTAGTGATACAAGAGCAAAACAGTATACACTATAGCAACGTAATATTAAATGAGAACAGTTGTTCTTGATGTTTAAGAACTTGTTCTACACGAACAGAGTACAGTAAGACACGGGCATATAGTACTTAAAAATGAGCTCATAGACCTTACCACATTCTTGGTTCGGGACCAGTACAGAACAAGGCGTTCCTAGTCATCGTCCCGTAAATGTGACTCAGGAGAACATAAGGAAATTTGATGAGTTTCTTTGCCAGTGAAGTATGTTTTCTTCAGGTAATTCTGATACTACCACCAAGTATTCTTGAAGATAGCAGAGGTATTAGCACAGGTTACCTCATCCTAAGTTTCCAAATCGGTTCTTCTCTAAATAAAAAAAGGGAAAAATTGATGTATTATAACCAACATAGAGGTAGAATGTATGGGACAAAGCAAAGTAATTTCCATGGATAACATTACTTACACATAACTCCTGGAGGAACACCTGCAACTAGCATTTTCCTTCATCTTCAGTATAATATTTCCATGATGGGCAGATATGCACATAGGATTTAACAACATCAAATGCGATAGATGCTAAACTACGAATGGCCGATTGTGCTTCCTCCATAGGAATAGGTGTACTAACTGGTGGAGTTGGGGTTCGCCATGTTAGTACTGGCGCTTTGGGCACTGGAGCTGCCTTACTGACTGCTCTTGTTTGGGAGCTCTGTCGTGGACATGGTGCTGTGAAGATGGTTCTCTGTCGATCGTAGTAGGGGTACAATCTGCGGGAGTTTGGGTTATGTGTGGTATGGCTGGTTCTCATGCATGTACAACCGGGGTACTATCTCCACCAAGATTTAGCACTATTTTATTTGAAGATCGTGTTTTTACTCTACTAGATACTGCCATCACCCGCTCCAATTCAAACAGCTGATAAATAGGAAACATAGTTGAATGTACAAACCTTGTATGAGAGACAAATGTAATAGATAGTGTGGAAAAAACAGGGGATGAAATAGTTCACATGTATATTGTTTAACTAAAAAGGATAGCATGACATAATTTCACATATATGATGTCTATCTAAACTGGATAGCATAGCATGTCATAATTCAAAGATATGATGACTAACTAAACATGATGGCATGAGATAATTATAGGATGTTAGTAGTAAACAGGTTTGCATGACATAATTCACTAACATGTTATCTAATTAATCAAGATCGCATGATTTAATTCAGATATGTGATTTATATACTAAGCAGAGGGCATTCACACATATGATGTCTAAACTAAGAACATGGTGTTGAATATTGTGTATATGATGTCTACACTATGCAATGCAAGACACCATATGCATGATATGAGTAGTATAATCGTGCCAAGTTAGAGCATACACCACAGTGAGGTAATAGGACTGGTCATCTGTCTCTGAATCCATCTCTGAGGAGCTATCAAGACCCAGCAAGAGATCTGCTTTGACAGGTAGCACTGTCTACTCTGAAGACCTTGTTTTCACTCCAGATTTTTCCATCACACACTCAAATGGCTGACTCACAGGAAGAGTAGTCTAATGTACAAACATTGTCGAGAAATGGAAATGTAATGAATAAAAGTATGGGCAAGATATCATTCAAATATATGATGCCTGGTTAAACAAGATGGCATTGCATATTTCACATATATTATGGCTGGGTAAAAGAGCTCAGACTGCATAATTCTCATATATGATATTGAAACTAAATAGGTGGCATTACAGAACATGTCTAAATTAAGCAGATGACATATATGATGTCGAAAGTAGGCACTGCAAGGCAACATATGCATGATATGACCAACATCATCATGCCAAGTTAGAGGAGACACCTTGGGGGTACATAGGAGTGGTCAGCTGCGTGTGAATCCGCCTCGGAACAGATATCTTCCTATGGATTACAATTCGGAGATGGGGGAGGTTTTGTTGTTGAACGCACCATGAAGCGATCTATGCATGACATAGTATTGCCGCGCAAAACTCATCTCTTATGAACATGTTTAACATGACTGTGTACGATATCTGACATGCATACAAAAAAATATAGTGAGATTATGTAAGGAGAGCATCCAAAAATCTAGAGTGATGGTAACAACCAGTGGATGGATCCAAAAATGATGATAGCAGGTTGATGATAGCTTTAATTTAATAAAAAGACAGATGATGATTGCTTTACTATTTGTTTCTCACCCAAGATGAACAACATAGGCATACCCTAGGTGAACCAGACAATAGACAGAGATACTATTCATTGCTGCCTCGATATGTGCCCCACAAGTAATTTTGAAACTCAAGTTTGAACATTAATTTGGACCTGACTTGGAGTCGAAGAGGTGAACATGATGATAAAGTAGCAGGTAATATTAAGCAATGCATAACATAATCAGAAACAAAAGAGTGTGACCTCTCTTGTGGACCTGTGTACTCCTCAGGTTCATCTACAGAGTCGATGATGGTGATGCAGTTGCGGTGGGTGCTAGCGGCAGGGAAGGAGATCTGAGACGGCAAAAGATGGTCAAGAGTCATGATGTCTGGCTTGGTGGATACTTCTGTCAATTGAGCAGCTCAGGTGAGGTGGACGACGTCGCGGCAGGAGCAGGACAAACCACACAAAGTTTTCTTTGACACCTACTTGTAACTGAAGTAATTCTATAAGGTCTCCTTTGTCTTGCAGGATTCTAAAATGCAGGGATAGGAAAAACACTGGAATAGGATAGGATGCATGTGCGAAACAGAGCATTTGTAAACACATGATTTCCGTCAGCTTGGGTTTTTGATTCACAGGAATTGTAAGAGCAGATGAATTCAAAGAAACATGTCGAAATTAAAGTGAAACCATTTCAAAGCGTGTATAGTTAGAACATCATTCTGCCACTAATGCACTTGGTCTTGTTTTCATGCATAGGATTTTGAAAAGTAGGTCCGGGTGGATGTTTTGCTCCATTCCTTTCATTGAAATGCCTAAATAATTGAATAGTAGAGTGCCATAGGAAAATTTCCTATTGCTATGTTTTTCCTTCACTTTTTTCCTTGAACCAAAATAGCCCTAATGGATCGACATGAATGTAGAGTAATAAGTGATGCGAGAAGTGTACAACCTCTTTGCCGTAGCCATGTCGACCTCAACATCATTGGGTTGGTCACTGAAGAAGTTGCAGCATAGATGGTTGTCGGAGGTGTGGAGGAAGATCTGAGGAATCTATAGACAGAGTCCAGGTCACTGCTCTATTGTGATGGATGGTTCGTTGTTGGAGCAGCTCCGGCGAGCCATAAGACGTCGAGGCTAAAGCAGTACAAGCCATACATTGTTAATCTCAAGTGGGATTCTAATAGCATCTCCAATAGACGATGTAAAATACTTACCAAAATGTGATAGATGTAAATTCACATCATCAAAAAACACCCGACTACAATAGATGAGGTAAAAATTGTTGACTCTGAACTTAACTGTTGAAACTAAAATTTAATGTGGAATCTGAATGTTACTGTCGAAATTGAACGCACACGGAGCAGAGAGGCACTTCACATGTAGTTTAGGCCGCTCGAGCACTAGTAGTAGAGAAACAGTGATCTAAATCAGTAGGCGATCGATAGGGAACACAATAGCAGATAGCAGCCGGAGCAGCAACGGCTGGAGGATCAGTGCGAACTAGAGCCAGAGCAGCAACTCATGTAGCTGCAACAGACCATGTAGCAGCATCAGCAGCGCGAGCGAGAGCAAGAGCAGAGCAGCAGCACGAGCGAGGGGGAGAGCAGAGCGGCAGTGCGACCGAGCGAGAGCCGGAGCAGCAACAACACAAGCGAGCGAGAGCGAGAGCAGCAGCTGCAGCGCGAGGGAGCGAGCGAGAGCCCGAGCAGTAGTAGCAGATCCGACTGGTATGGATGCCACCGCCGAAGGGACCTCGGACTGGGGGAGAACCGTCGTGGATATATCTCCCGCAAGACCGGCTTCGAGGTAGCTGCGCCATGAGGCTGCGGGATCGAGCACAGTCGAAGCCGGGTGGTCGAGTTAAGGAGAAGGTGTGATGCGATGAGTGTACAACCTCTTTTGTGGCGCCAAGTAGTCGTCGGCTTTGTTCGCGGAGTCGGTGAGGAAGCTACGGTTCCGGTTGAGCAGTTTAAGGCGGTGCTGTGGGGATGGATCAACCACGATAGACGAGACGATCATCGGAACAGCTCCTTGGAGGTGGAGGGCGGGGCAGCTGAATCGGCGGGACGACGAAATTGATGACGGATCCTCATTCATGGAGGTGGATGAGAGATGTTGAGCTGTTGGGGTGGATGATGTCATCGGGGAAGAGGCTCAGGATGGGCAGCGGTGGGGTAGCAGACGGAGGAGGGTGGGGTTTCATGACTGGAGCTGAGAGGTTATGTAGGCCTGGGATTTCGAATGGCGAAAAGGAGGTGATGGGAGGGGGGAACCATGACTTAGGGATGCGCTTGTCCAAAATGTAGGGTATGTTACAAAGCAACCCCCACCGATTTGAACTAGCGGCCCTTTCGGTTCAGAGTTAGAACGGGGATTTTGCATGTCGAGATTTGGCAGCTGGAGGGAGTTTTCGCGCGCATTGTAATTTCAGGATAGCAAGGCACGAGTTGTGAAGGCGCGAGTTTTGGGATAGTAATTTTGGGATAACAAGGAGCGCGTTGAATTTTAGGGACAAGCCTAATGTGTAATATTGTACGTACCAAATCAATTCGCACTTCCCTCAACAGAAAAAATAAAAGAATAAAACTATTTGCACCAGACAAAGAGAGAGTATTGTCCCATGTTGCTGTACAAATGCTATTCAAAGCTATGAATCCATGTTATGTCCAATTTATTTTTTTCGCTGGCTGTATAATGCATGTAACCTACTCATACCAACATTTTAGTGCATTCCAAATGTCTATACTACCACTTCAATTCGAACTAAATTTGAATTTGTTTCTCTATTTGAATAAGAATCTACAATCATGATTGTTGCCAAGTTAAACTATCATTCGTATATTATGTAAACAAAACACCACATGATTACTATTGAGATAGATATGAACTATGTATACTATGTGAACTCGAATTCAAAATTTTGAATACACTTGAAGTTGATTCCAAATAATAGTACATTTGATGTACTAACTAGATCATCATAATCTAAACCATGTTTCATACGTACACTGTGTTTATCACACAAAGTATAGTGCCCTGCCCCCTACATTATCACAAATTCAAATAAATGTTCTATATATTATATGTAGTGTAAGATGTTCATAACCACACCATGTGTATCACCATTATATATATATATTCATGCATGCGTCGGTTTAAAACACTATGATATCTTCTTCAAATATATGAATCCACTATTTTATGAATAATGATCTCTATTCATCTTTGACACACACACAATCCTCTTCTATTTGTAGCTAACGCTCACTTTCTCTCGTGCATGCACACGCCCCCCTCTCACCCTCCCTCGGTGACCCATACATCGCGCACATTCGTTGTTTCTCTTTAGGTCGTTCACCCACGGTGTGTGTAGGTGCCCCGACTCCTTTCCGGCACACACCGGTCGATATACCTTTATAGCCAAGTGTGCCTACCACAAACACACACTTCTCCTCTTCTCTTCTCACCGTCCATGCCCCCCCTATGTCCAATACGGTTCCACGCAGGTGCATACTCCCGCCCCTCTTTTCATCGATCTCATATTCGCACACTCCTCCCCCTCGATATAGTAGGCCTCTCGCACCACCTCCTAGCCGCACCCCTCCGCCCTGTCTATCTCTCCGGACCATTATTTACTTCTAACATATGCATGCATGTATACCTACCGATCTCCCTGCATATAGCTAGGTCTAATATAAGTCTTTTCCCCACACATCGATCGACGTACCTCACTAGTTATGTCTCCCCCTTTCTCCGACACACGACGATTGATCTTCCTATGTAGTTACGTCTGCTTACCACAACCATATAGTCCCCCCTCATCATCCTTGCATACCTCCCGACCCTTCTCTCACAAGCACGTGCATAGACAGGCAGACATCCCCTCTTTTATTGATATTGCACTCATACCATCTATTTATCTAGCAGGCCTCTCCCACCATTTGTGAGAAGCAACTCCACCACCAACCCTCCGACACTCTACCTTTGTCTCTCTCCCAACCTTATTCCTCTGCTACACATATGCATGGATGCCGATTGATTTGCCTCAGTACATAGCTAGGTCTCAATCCTTCTCCACACATATACCAGTCGATCTACCTCTATGTAGTTAGATCTCTGCCCCCTCGCCACACACACCGATAGTCGAATGCTGTAGGTAGGTATCCATGCAACTGAGACAAACATGACCTCTGCCCTCTCACATTCCAGTAGGCCAGCCGCCATGTATCTTTGACGTGGGCAAACACAAATTCGATGACACTCTTTATCGATAGCGCGCACACACACTTCATCCCTGTATTCGATTCTATCGGTATCTCACACCAATGATCCCTCCACTCTCTTCTCGTGGATCACTCCCTTTATATATGATACATCCATACCTTTATTTCACACACATTGCATATCTTACATTTTTTTTGTTTGAGAGATCATTGACACATTGCCTCTGTTTCACACAAACCATCTCTCTCACAAACACCCACGTGCGTACCTGCACTTAAATGCACGGAAAGAAGAGGTGCACGCACGACGCATGTACTCACGTCTCGTTCTCGGAAACACCCAAGCGGGTACGCGGTGGAGCTCATTTCTGTACGAAAATGCAGCCCACGTGATAATTTGATGTGTGTAGTGGTTGTTACTTGAAGGAGGGTCATGTACCACGGGTACACGGGACAAAGTTCGACTTGACGCGTTAGTGTTAAATAAAGTTATATTCCATAATGGGAGGTACAGAGTATAAAATGATTGTCATTGAGAAAAAAGAAATCCGCTCCTCTATATACAATTGAGCCTGCCTGCCGGGGTTTGTCTCTCGTCACACTATCTCACACAAGGCAGCGGTGGCTTTTCTCTCACACACCATTGGTTACTGATCCAGCCGCATCCCGTCCACCGGCGGAAAGGGAGGATGAGCATCACACTACTAGGAAAAGGCCTACTAATGGCGCACCTATTTTGGCATTAATGGCGCATTAGTGGTGCGCCATTAGTGCCACGCCATTAGTATATTTATTAATGGCACACCTCTGGTGCGCCATTAGTATCTGGTATACTAATGGCGCACCTCAGATACGCCATTAGTATATACAACAGTGCGCCATTAGTATGCCTCCCAGGGGGCCATGTATACCCAGGTGCTTTGGCATACTAATGGCGCATAACAACAAGATGCGCCATTAGTAACTTCGGCATAGTAATGGCGCACTGTTTAATGATGCGCCATTAGTATCCTTTGGCATACTAATGGCACACTGTGATGTGATGCGCCATTAGTATGAATATTAGTTTTTTTTATTTTTTTTTCTGTTTTTTTGCACAGGTTACAAAATGTATAATTGGACAGAATATAGACATCACACATCAACAACAGATTCATCGAATACAATAGAAGATTAGTCTCTGAATACAATTCATCATATTAGTCTTCGAATACAATTCATCATATTAGTCTCTGAATTGAAAAGACCGAACAAAGATAGAACATTATATTATAACTCGAGACTGCGAGTAGCGAGTTTGTCTTCACATTACAAGTCGATATCGATCATCTAAACTACCATCACATAGAAGAGAGCTGCGGTCATCACGATGAGCATCATCACGATGAAACTCGTCTTCATCCGGTTCCTCCAATGCTCCCTCCCCTCTCCCGCTAGATAGCGGGCGTATATAGATTCGGCCTCGGCCCTAGTGGTGTACCCTTTGTAACTGTTATCGCTGAATCGGTGAACCTGTCTCCGACACTCCTCCCAGTCGTCGTAGACTCCGGGAACCTTACCCTTGTACACGACATACGACGGCATCGCTATGCACTAGCCAAACGAAACATAAGTACCAATTCACAGACAATACATAAGCAATATATAAGTATGCAACAGAACGATCGGAAAAGAAAAGCAAGACATTAATAGCATCGATTACATCTAAGTTGAACGACTCTCGAAACCAAAGAGACATACTACAAGTTCATTAAAGTTTAATTACAACATGAGCCAATCGATGTTTCATAACTAGACACAACATCACTGCGTTCGACTCGACTCAAGGGACCGGAGCGTGGATGAAGCCGCCGTCTATCGTGGGAGACATGAAATCACGGGCGTTGTCAGCCTGCATTTGTAGCATTGTGTCGATGTCACTATTGGACGGTTGATTTCTGAGGTAGAACTGCCCCGAGGTATGAAGGACATCTTGATGCATGATTTTCGCAAACTCCGACTGGATGCAAAAGAATTCTTGTCTGATGTCCGCGTCCTGGATTGCCGACACGCTCGCGGCCCAATCTTTGAGTTTACTCGGTAGCATAAGTTGATGAAGGTCCCGTACGATTGCCCGCATGTGATGGATGGCGTAGTAGGCACCCTTCTGACCGCCAGGCGGCTGCTTGACGCAGCAGAACGTCGTATTGTGGGAGAACACGTGCTTGCCGTACTTATGAATAGGCCTGGTGATGGTGCCTCCAGATTTGGCGTAGCCGGGGAGAACATCATCAAGAACTTTCTTGACATTTGTGTAGTCTACGTTCGACTGACGGTCCGGGTCGAAATACGTGGCCATGGAATATTTGGGGCTTAGGAGGATGAGCGTGCAATGTGTGTCACTGCAGAAAACACGGAACGTTAAAAGAAAAACGATCGAAATCTAAGAATTCATATGTTACGGGGCGGTTGAGGGGAGGACTTACTCGGGAAAGTAAGGCACGAGGAAGTTTTCCTTATCTCGGTTTGCTAGAATGACGCCTTCGAGGTAAGAACTCGCGACTTGCCGGTCCCCAGCGCTGCCCAAGATCTTGGCACGCATGTAGAAGGGGTCGACTATCACGATGTCCGGTGTCTTGTCGCGAATGATCCGCATCTCCATACTCAGCGAAAATAGCCGAACGAAGATGTAGTGCAGCGGATGAAGGTTCAACATAGCGTGGATGTCATCAAACCGCAGGACGATCGTACCCCCGATGGAGTTATCCACAAAGCCCTTGCCCTCTAGCACCTTGGCCGCGAAAACCGGGTATGCCACATCCTTCTCTCTGAGACGCCGCTTCTCTAAAGAAAGAACACTGTCATGCAGACTCCGCATAGCACCGGTTGCAGCATCGAGCATATTTCTCGGTAGCATCGGCGTACCCGCCACATGCACCCTCCTCATTACATCCTCAGGTGAAGGTGGCCCGTCCTGAGCACGGATCGTACTCGGTGCCGGCTGGCTCGCACCCATGTTAGTCTTTCTTTTGCGTGCCTCCTCCTTCTCCTGTAATGGGACTGAGTTCTGTTCACAGACCGCTTTCTTGAGTGTGTTGGGGCTGATAATATTTCGCACCTCGCCTATCTGAGGCTCGGTGAAGTCGGCAGCTGGAGGCGTATCCTGAGAGATGAACGGCAGATGACGCCTATTGCAACTTGGCTTCTCCGTGGTACCAGCTAGATCGCGCACGTCTTTTGTTGGGTTGGGTTCTTGAGAAGGAGGGCCCATGAAGTCGCCACCGTACCCATGATCGGCAAAGTACTGATCGATGTTGGCAAATGTATCGTCGTCGTCGTCGTTCTAATCCTGTGCCATATGCATGTTTGGATCCAGTGGCATAGAGATGTCCGGCACCGTTGCCGCGGTCTTGCCATGGGGCCGACTTGGCGCCGACACGACTGGCGGTGTTGTCTTTGGGGTGGTGTCCCCCACCCCCAAACGAATCTGGCTCTTCGGCCAAAGCGGGGGCCAGCTCAGGCAGGCGCTGAGGGTCATCACGTCATCATCGTCGGCCCCGACGGGTCGAATCGGAGGTAACAACTCGTCGCAGCCTGGCAGCACCCGAACCAGTTGAACCCTAAACAAGTTGGGTGGCATCTGGGTATCGTGGAACAAGGGGTTGCCCGGTTGAACGATTTTGCCCTTGGCGACATCGACCAACTCATTGTTCACGAAGTGCAGGAGAGTGCACGGAACGTCGGCGGCGCCCTGCGAAAACATGTAGGGCGTCAGGGATGCCCAGTCAAAGGCAATGAGATGAAGTCCTCGGCCGAGAGAGGCTTAATTAGTTACCGTGATGATGGCGTCGAGCTCGGCTAATGTCGAGGCACCGCCAACGGCGGGCGTGCAGTTGACGGAGGGGCCGCTTGCTGCAGAGGTGCCGGCCGGCGTACACCCGGGTGCATTAAGCTCCCGTGCCGGCGTCGGAGACACCAATGCCGCCTCCGCCGGAGACACCAATGGCCCCGCCATCGTGTTCTGCGAGTTGCTGGCCGTGAAGCTAGGAATCGGGGGCGGCCCCTGTTGGCTGCCCGCAATCCACGCACTCAACCCCTCGATCAAGGTAGGCACAATGGCGGTGATCGTTGCTCCGAGCTGCTGTTGCACTTGCTCTTGGACAATCTCCGGAATCCGCGCCACTTGTGCCTTGAGTTCTTGAACCTCGCGCGCCTGGCTTTCCGAGCTGGTCTTTTTCTCCTTTCGCCCACCAGCGTTATAGTATGACGACCATTTTGTCGACAAGCCTTTGCCGGCCACACGACCAGCTGACGTCGGCTTACTGAGCTTATCCTTGTTCTTCATTACATTCAACGCCCTATTTAGAGTCGTGTCCCAAGGGTTGCTCTTAGTCGACCCCGCGCTACTGCTTTCAGTCGCCTGTGGAAGGAATGTGAACCATTTAGAAATTTGGCTACATTAATTAGAATGCAACCATATAGAGCTAATTACGCGGGGGTGTATTCCTTACCAGAACAAGCTCAAGCGCCCTGGTCTTCGGATCCGTGGTAAGCTCCTTTATTTTCGGGTCCTTCTTGTACCGGGCCCTGACAAAGTTCCTAGTTTGCTTGTCACCGTATTTATTGAAGAGGGGCGGTAGGCCTTGCTCGGCACGGTCCGCCTCCTCCTTGTCCCATATAGGCTCCGCCACTCTGTAACCGCCGGGACCGAGTGTGTGTTCCCCTAAGTTCAGCTCCCGCATTTCTTTCCCCCACTGACTTGATTCAGAGTTTGCGGTGCTCGAGCAATTGATCTTGAAGTCGTTGTAGTCATCTTCGGTGATCGAAGGATTTTTCTCCTTGATCTTCTCATAACTCTCACCTTTCTCGATCATTCAATTCACATTGCTTTTCCAAGTAGACAGGGCCTTGCTCATCTTTATGAGGGCAGCATTGGTCACTTTATTCCCTTTGAGGCTAGTGTTTTCAAATTCAGCGGGGAACTTGTATCGTTCGTGCAGCTTCGTGAAGAGGAGGTTGCGCAAATTCCCTCGGTCAGGATGCCTCAGGTTCTTGGTGTTGATCGAGACGGTGCTCCGGAGAATGCACCCGAGCTAAAGCGAGTACCCCTTGACTATTCGTTCGGGCGCCGTTGGATTCCCGTCGGAGTCCACTTCAGTAACTTCCTCCTTGAGGGTGCAGAGCACGGTCGGGCGCCGGTCCTTCCGTTGCCTCTTCGGTTGGCTGCCATCTGTGCGTGCACCGCCATCATCAGTGGTGGCATCCTCGGCGGCACCATCAGTGGTGGCATCAGTGGGGTCATCCTCGGCGGTACCATCAGTGGTCTCAGGATCGGTGGGGAAGGCGGCGTCCTCATACAAGTGAGGTTGTTCCTCCATCTCCTGGGACAGCTCCCAGAATGCCTTGCCGCCCGAACCCCCGGCCTCATCGTTGTTGGCCATGTTTCTCTCTAAATAGGAACAAAGTTTGGTCAAAAAGTTGGTTATTGTCAAGGAGCAAGATCATGGTCTAATAATTTAGGGTTTGTCGACACCGAGGCATCCTAAAAGCTAAGCTTTTATCATTGAGGGTTTTTCGACGCCGAGGCACCCTAAAAGCCTGAGCTTTCATCATTTCGGTTTTTATCGACAACGAGGCACCCCAAAAGCCAAGGTTTTATAATTTATGGTTTGTCGACACCAAGGCATCCTAAAAGCTAAGCTGGGAAGGAGAATTCTAAGTTGGGCCTAATCACATGGCTCTATTGCCGTCTATGGTTTAATGCAGCTAGAATAAAGGGGCACTTGATCCTACTTAATTAACTACTAAGATACCCCGGCCCATGCATTAGTCACAAGTACCCCATATGTCCTATTTTTAGCAAAGTCATGCTAAAATTCACGGAAAATTTAAGCATGACCTTTGCTGAAAATAGGACATATGGAGTAACCGAATTTCCCAGAACGGAAGTTAATCGACATTCCAGCAAACTCAAGGGCCTCTCGGGTGGACAAGGCAAAAAAGGCCTCCATCACAACATGGAAAATACATTGGCATGTGAAGAGGTGAAACAATATATGCATCTCCAAGCAGTATCATTCAACATTTTGGACAAACCACTACAAGCAATACTGGATCAGATACAAGAAGAATGTGAGAAAATGCAGACAAATACTAACAGATTGAGGTGCTGTGCTATTAACATTGCAAGTCAAAACCTTTTCTGGTTAGTAAGTGTTTCTTGAGCATATGTATGTAGTAAGTGTTTCTGCTCTCAGTGTTTCAGAACACATATTTTAGTTACCTAGTACCAGTGCTATTACCCAGCAGTTAATTAGCTTTTGCTTTTGCTTTTCAGTGCCAAATTCTAGCTAGTACCAGCAAATTAACATCTAGCAGCAATCATTTTCAAATATATATACACTGGACATTTTTATATTAACCTAAGGAAAAATGAATTAGCAGTACTACCAGTTTTTTTCTTCTTCATTAACTGTACTAGCTGTTTTTTTCTTCTTCATTAACTGTATTAGCTATTTACTAGCAGTACTAGCACTTGGATCATATGCTAATGCTACATTGATACATCATCATGCTGGGTAATATTAAACCCAAGCAACTTTATAATCAACCCAAGATACATCAACTACTGCACTGTCCTGCCTAATAAAAACAGTCATGCCAGCATGTAGTATATAAATCTGAATTTGTGTTTACAAGAAGAGTGCCCATTGCAATGTAAACCTTAGAACACAACTCACCTCAAGTGCAGGATATAGCAGACACCTACTTCTTCAGTCAAGTGCAGTAAAAGACCGTTTGCAGAACCTGTTTAGTCAGAGTTGAACATTAGAATCCATACTATGCTCTACTATGCTTGTAAAGGAACACTATGACCTCCCTACCATTTGAGTAAGCTGAAGCTTGGCTTCAACTACTGACATCACCAATTAAAATTCAGATAAAGAGTAAGGTCCTAGAACTCACAAATTATGCATGCATATTTAAGTGGAGGAAACTCCAAGCTTGTGTCCAAGGTTATCTATCTCCACATTTACATAAGTAAGATCATGCAAATAGCAAAACTCTGCTCTTCAAAGATGCGGGACTCCAACCTTTCAGTACATTGGTAAAGCAGTCATCATACATATGCCTTCTAAATCTTCCATGCTTCTAAATGAAGGTCAAAATAGAATAATGCACACAGCATCGACACAATAATTATAATGGGAAAACTAAATGCACACAGCAAATTCATAGGTGAATGAAACTAAATGTTTACAAACTAGAATCACCCGGGTGAGAAGCAAAAAATTGTACTGGCTTCACAGGTAGCACTACTTGGAAATATGAAAAATTGAAAAATAAAATAAAAAGAATAATAGCCACCAAATGGGGACTACGGGAAGATGAAAAGATGAGAACTCTACATAACTAATATTGGTATGACAGATAGAAAACTGAGAATGGATAAAAAAACTAAGCATGGCAGCAAGACGTTGATGCATCTTCTGTGTCGCCAACTTTCAAAACAGAACCGGAATTCTGTTGATAAATGGAAGCATTTTTATAGTCCCTCGAAACAAAATAATCACAATACAGAAGCACCTAGGTAAGAAGCTGGAAAATAATACCATGGGTGCATTATGAGTGTTAGTTGGGAGCATGAAACTTCAATAACAGAATCTGTGCCAATACTGAGAATGGATAAAAAAAACTAAGCATGGCAGCAAGACATGAGTGTTATTGTGCCGCCCCCTTCAATACCAACAATGACCTAGATGGCTTAAGTTGCATCCAAGGCGATGTATCGAAAGCTGAGTGTCTCCTGTGTCCTCACATGATCTATACTAGCAATACATGGTTTAAATAAGCAATAAAATACTGCCAGAGGAAGTCATAGCTGCAAAATTTGTATGGGCTGCAAAATTTGTATGTGCTCCTCCCTCTCTCTCTCTCTGGTAACTAACTAAATAAATTGACCACAAAATAAGTGGACTTGTTCATCTACACCATGGACTTGTTCGCGTACTAGCAAGAGCAGAAATTTGTTCCAAAAGGTTGGGCTTGTGCTAATGAGAGAGAGCAGATGGGAGTGGAAGGGGATGGGGAGAAGGCCAAACCTTGAGGAGGACGGATCCTTCGTCGACGGCGACCGTGGGAGCGGAGGAGCAGAGGAGCAGAAGACCGTGGGACCGTGGAAGACGGGCGGAGACGAGCGCTAGGGCTCGGGGGCGCGGTGCCGGGGCTCCACGGGAAGGAGGCGCGCGTCGGGGACGGGGAGTCAGCGTCGAAGCGGGCCGGGGGGGCGCCTGGCCTCGGAGTTGCGCGGGGAGGGCGGCGTCGCGGTTGTGCGGGGAGGGTGGCGTCGGCGCCGGAGTTGCGCGGGGAGGGCGACGTCGGGAGAGAGTAGAGGTGAAGGGCATCGAGGGCAGAGAGAGGGGATAGGTTTGGGCCGGGGAGGAATATGGATGGGGGCGGCACAATACTAATGGCGCACCACCCCTCGGTGCGCCATAAGTACATCCATACTAATGGCGCACCTCGCCCTGGTGCGCCATTAGTATTTTTTTTTATTTCTGCTCGAGCCAACAGGTTATCTTCTACCTGACCTGATCCACATCAAGCCCCCTCTACTAGCTCGACTGGTCAGCAGCCAGTTCTCACACCAGGAGGTCCTGGGTTCGATTCCCAGGCTCCACAAATTTTTTTATGCATTTCAAATGCTGTTTGATACTTATTTGTGTTTAAATATGTTCAAACTTGTTTAAATCATAACAGTAATATTTTTTTATAAGACAGTAATAATTTTTTTAAAATATCATCAAACAGTAATGCCGGTGGAGCGGGGGAGGGTGCGGGGGGTGCGGGGGGTCGGCGGCGGCGGTTGAGTAGGGGAATCGAGGGTGCGGGGGGTCGGCGGTGGCGGCCGGTGGACCGGGGGGTGCTCGGCGGCGAGGGGGACCGGATCTAGCGAGGTGGGGATAGCGATCGAGATGGAGGGGGATCGAGATCGAGTGTCCATGAAATTTAAAAATATTCATGATAGTTCAAAAAGTGCCCATGAAATACAATCGAGAAATGAAGGCTACGATTTAAATACAATCGATCTTAGCTAGCTATCTGTTCACAATCTTCTTGCCCTTCTTTTTCGCAAATGGAGTTCTTCTATGTACGGACGTCCTTTAGGTAGGGTGGTCCTGCTTCTTCTTGTGGTGTATGCTGCTACTTCATCATCGTCGTCATGTTCGATCCTCGGGTCGCCGTACTTGTCGAAGTCTTGCTCATTGGCTACTCCATCCATTCCGATGATCTTCCTTTGGCCTCTCCTCACAACAACAGGACTGGGCTTTGACGGGTCGGTAATGAAGAAGCATTGGTCAACTTGGGAAGCCAGTACCCATGGCTCATTTTTCGCGGTGACGTTTGAGCCCGCGGTCTTTGATTTGGCTTCGGGTATAACCATGGTGGTGAAATACCGGTCTTCTTTTAGGACGCTCTTGGCCCATCTGACATGGAACATCGGGACCTTCTCTCCAGCATAGCTCAGCTCCCAGATCTCTTCGATCCTTCCGTAGTATCTGTCCTTGTCATTACCGGTGTAGGATTCCATCGTTACCCCGGAGTTCTGATAACCATCGCTCTTCATGTCCTTGGCCTCGGTGTAGAATGTGTAGCCGTTGATATCGTACGCCTCATAGGTCATCAGGTTGTGATCGGCACCCTGTGACAAGGCGAATATGAGTTGTTCTTCCGCCGAAGAATCCTCATGTAAAGGGTACGACAGAAGCTTCTGCTTGAGCCAACGCGTGAAACATGAGTTATGCTCTTTGATTATATCTCTGTCCGTCCTCTGTTGGCCTCGGTCATTGTACGTCTTCTCAATAAAGGTTTTGTGCTCTACCACCCAAGGATCGACCACGTCTATGTGTTGTAGCACGACTAGGTTTGCTCTTTCAAAGTCGGCGAGTCGACCCTCGAAGTTGACATGCATTTCGCGGCGACCCTCACGGTGACCCCATCCAGCGAGCCTGCCGAGGTGCCTGTTGACGGGCAGACCAACGGGGTTCTCAATGCCTAGATAATTCGTGCAGTAGGAGATGGACTCTTCAGTCAGAAACCCCTGGCTATGCTTCCCTCTGGACGTGACATGTTGCGAACGTATCCTTTGATGACACCATTCATCCTTTCGAACGGCATCATGCTGTGCAGGAACGTCGGCCCGAGTTGGATGATATCGTCCACGATATGGACCAGAAGATGCACCATAACGTCGAAGAATGCTGGCGGGAAGTACATCTCAAGCTCGCATAGTATCACCACGATCTCTTCCTGTAGCCTTCTGAGTTGCCTCACGCCAACATACTTCCGAGAGATGACGTCGAAAAAGTTGCATAGGCCAAATAGGGTTTCACGGACGTGCGCGTCCATGATCCCACGGATTGCAACTGGAAGTATCTGCGTCATCAGCACGTGACAGTCGTGAGACTTCATCCCGCTGAACTTCAGCTTCGCTGGGTCTAGGTATCTGCTTATCTTCCCCGCGTAACCGTAAGGAAGTTTTACTCCTACGAGGCAGGTGAAAAACTGCTCGATCTCCTCCTGACTTAGAGTGAAGCACGCGGGAGGGTAGTCATTTCCGGTCTTCTTGGCCTTTTTGCCTTTGCGACAACTTTCCGTGTCCTGCTTCGCCTCATCATCATCATCATCATCATCATCATCATGATCATCATATATAGCATGAAGCTCCTGCCTGATGCCCATTGATTTCAAGTCTGCCCTTGCTTTCGGCCCATCTTTGGTCCTCTCTGGCATGTTGAGCAGGGTACCAAGCAGACTCTCGCACACGTTCTTCGTGATATGCATTACATCAAGGCTGTGAGGCACACAGTGGATCTTCCGGTACGGCAAGTCCCAGAAAATATACCTCGTTTTCCATACCTTCAGCAGCGGCTCTGGCGCCTTTCGCTTCTTTCCTGGCTCTGGCGCCTTTTGCTTCTTTCCCGGCAGTGGGCAATCTTTCCAATTTTTCAACAGCTCGTCTATTTCCTCGCCGCTCCTCGTACGCGGGCATCCTCGGGGTTCAGTTTCACCATCGAATAGATCCTTGCGTTTTCTCCATAGGTCATCGTCGCGAAGCCACCTTCGATGTCCCATGAACACGGTTTTCGAAGACCCGGGATCTCTATCTAGCTGGCGATACGTTGTGTCATCCATGCACCTGACGCATCCAGAAAATCCATGGACCACCTGCCCCGCGACATATCCGTAACCGAGATAGTCGTGCACCATCGTGAGCAGCGCGGCTCTCATAGGGAAATATTCTTTCTCTGCGGCGTCCCACGTATTGGCTGGCGTTTTCCACAGCGTGTCAAGCTCCTCTTTCAGCAGCCCCAGATACAGATTGATGTCGTTCCCTAGTTGTTTCTGTCCTTCAATTAGCATACTCATGTGAATGTACTTCCTCTTCATGCACAACCAGGGGGAAGGTTGTACATCCACACAAACACAGGCCAGGTGCTATGTGTGCTTCTCTGGCTGCCAAACGGATTGACTCCATCTGTGCTCGCGCCCAGCATGATGTTCCTTGGATCGTTCCCAAATTCTAGGTCTTCGAAGTTCAACGCTTGCCACTGGCTCGCATCCTTAGGGTGACTCAGCATCTTGTCTTTTTTATCTATCTCCGGATCATTTGCGTCATCTTCTCGCTTCTTCTCCTCCCTATCCGCGTGCCAACGCAGGAGCTTTGGTACCTTAGGGTCCGCGAAATACCGCTGCAGACGAGGAGAGATCGGAAAGTACCACACCACTTTTCGAGGAGCTTTCTTCCTCTTCTTGTATCGAGTGACGCCGCACACCGGACATATGGTAGACTCCGCGTGCTCGTCTCGATAAATGATGCAATTGTTCATGCACACATGGTATTTCACGTGCGGTAAATCCAGAGGACACACGATTTTCTTCGCCTCCTCCAAACTGGTAGGGCACTTGTTCCCCTTGGGAAGACGTTCGTGCCAGAATGACATGTTCTCGTCGAAGCATGCGTCGGTCATTTTGTGTTTTACCTTCATCTCCAGAGCCATGAGCGTTACTTTCAGGCGGGTATCCTGGGGCCTGCATCCTTCATACAATGGAGTAACCGTGTCTAACTCAAGTTGATCCATCTTGGCTTTCTCTCGGGCAGCAGCTCTTGCGTTATCGGTCTGCTTGTGAAGCAGCTCTTGAATATGAGGGTCCTGCACCCAGCCCATCGATGGTCCAGCATCGTCTGCTCCGCCGGCATCATCATCTTCATGATCATGCCCGTCATCTGCTCCGGCATCTTCCTCATCATCATGTCCTGCATCTTCTACATGATGACTGTGTACAACATCACCGTCGTGATCATCTCCTGGGGATTCTTCGTCTTCTCGCCCGCCCGAGCCGCGGTGGTTATCTTGCTGCCCTTCCTCATTTCTTGCCCGGCCCCCATGGACGACTTCGTAGTCATCTTCATCACCTTGCCACCGATAGCCATCCATGAAACCACGCAAGAGCAGGTGGTCCCGCACCTGCCCGGAATCCGGGTCCGCAATAAGGCTCTTCAGCTTGCATCTTCGACATGGACATCTTATCTCCGTCTCGTTCTTTTGAAGCATCTCGGCCTTCGCGGACCTCAAAAACCTATTCACGGTGCCTTCGGTCATCGTGCGCACCATGGTCGCCTGCGGGGTAGAGAAAAACGATATTTTAGAACCAAGAAAAAATTTGCCATGACTTTCCCTAAAAATAGGACCAAAAAGAATGCTTAATGCCAAAATTCTCACCGAAACGGAAATGAATCAACATTCCGGGAAAATATTGGCAACTATCGCATTTCAAATACCGGTACACCTCCAAACACAAACACATATGCAACACAACAAACATATGCAACACCACGAACATACATAGATCTAGCTAGGCCATAAAAAGGGCATGTGCACATTGTTGTAGGGAGAACAACATAAATATAGCTTCCCCCCTTACTTACCTATCAAAACAAGATAATTTAACCACTTAATTTGAATGAATCTATGGTGGAAATGAGGTGAAAAAGAGGAGGGACCCGAGACAAGGAGGAGGTGGAGAGAATGAAGTGGGGTGAAAGTGAGTGTGGGTAGGAGAGGCTGTCCAAAATATTTTGTTGCTGCCCACTTACTAATGGCGCACCAACTCTAAATGCGCCATTAGTAATCAAGGTTACTAATGGCGCATCTTCTGTTAGTGCGTCATAGTAGTTTAAAAAAAATAGTAATGGCGCACTGTGGAACAGTGCGCCATTAGTAGTTTTGCAAAAAAAAAGAATAAAAAATATAATAAAAAAAACAACATTAGTGGCGCACTTTCCGACAGGTGCGCCATTACTAGTTACAACTAGTAATGGCGCACTGTGTCCGGATGCGCCATTAGTATGTTTGGACTGGCGCACTAGTTCAAAAAAAAACCTTTTTGATACTAATGGCGCACCCTGGGCCAGGTGCGCCATTAGTAGTTTGAACTCTAATGGTGTATCAGAAGGTGGTGCGCCATTAGTATATACTAATGGCGCACTCTTGTCTGGTGCGCCATTAGTATCAATTCCATCTATAGCCCTTTTTCTAGTAGTGTCATTTCTTTGTTTAACGTCGTCGAGGCAGCACGTCCCGAACTGCGGTACCCACCGTTCTATCCAACCAAGCTCAGGCACGGTAGGGCCTTTGCAACTTGCTTGCTGCCGCAGTATGGGAAGACCCCGCCCGCCGCCGCCATCCTAGTTACATCCCGACGATCCCCAGGTATAAATTCCTCCCCTCGGGCCTTCCTCCACTGTCCAACTTCCCACGTCGCTTGATGTGGAAAATCTTGCATGTGGATCTTCCCTAGTTCTTTGCCCAAAACGTAGCTCGTCCGACGTACTTTCCATATTGCAATCTTGTCCTCACACCATTTTAGATAAACAATCGTGCTGTTATCTTCCCTTAGGCCAAGGAATATGCTTCTTTTTTGTCGTCGTTTGTGTCATCAACTATTATTGGCCAGTATTTGTTTCCTTTCTACCTCTTTTTTTGCAAACAGGGATATCCATTTCACCTCATTGATATTGCGACCTTTTGGTGAACTACACAAATCACTTTTTTCTTAAGTGTTTTTTGTAGTTCTACTAAAATGTCACACGAGCAACGTCTCTACATCTCAGTGCGACAACAGAAGGGGAGATTGGTTTTACTCTATCCTCTTCATCAAACTCCAAGCCTAATCTTCTCCAACTAGTTCCTTAACCTTCTCCAACTAGTTAGAATTAAGAGACACTACAAAGTTGACCGACTTCTATTTGTGTGTATAATTTTTCATCAACAGTCCTCTATTGTTGTAGTCACACTTAATATCTTTGGAATAGGGATGCTCAACTCTATTTTAGTTGAACTGCACAAAATGATTGGAATGCTGCATGCTCCTGACAGCTACTTTTTACCAAACATTCCTTGTTCATTTAGACAGAGCTGGGGAGAAGTTGTTGCCGATGAAAGCATGGATCAATTTTAATTTAACACTTTGTCAGTACTTTGTCTTCAGTTGTGAGGTAAATATTAGCTCTGATCTGCTAATCATTGAGATGGATTAGCAAGGAAGTTAGTTTTTTATTTTTTTCAAAAGAGCATGGATGTTAGTTTCCTCTCTCGTATTTTGATTGATGTTGTAACGAGACAACCTTCCAACTAGCAAGACACACGAAACAAAAGTCGAATGCTTCAGAGCATTGTACAAATTTTATGTTAGTGGAAAATT
Source organism: Secale cereale (assembly GCA_902687465.1). Taxonomy (NCBI): domain Eukaryota; kingdom Viridiplantae; phylum Streptophyta; class Magnoliopsida; order Poales; family Poaceae; genus Secale; species Secale cereale. The sequence continues at coordinate 255,562,399 of LR738714.1, forward strand.
ATTTGTATACGTCAATTATGTAAACAAATGTTGGAAGCTTGATAGCATTGCCAGAAGCCATTCATCAGCCGGAACCATGTGCTATGCACCAAAATATATTGCACAACCGCATGGGAGACTCAGCCCAGTCGTTGCGCCGCACTAATAGTTAGTAGTGAGCATTCAAATCATATGTGATAGCCTGTCTTATTAGTGATGATAGACTACTCATATCAATAAGGAATTCCTTCTTTTCCGGGCGCCCATTCGAACAGAACTCCAAAGTTAAGTGTGCTCAACTTGGAGTAGTTTCAGGATGGGTGACCGACCGGGAAGTCGCTCCCGGGTGCGCACGAGTGAGGACAACGTGCGCAGAAAAGACTAGTATTGATATGTGAGGCCAGTCTAGATCCATCCAGGAGTAACGACCACCGGCGGGTGTGTCCGAGGCGTTACAAGTTGGTATTCAGAACCTTCTCCGACCTAGGAGCCCCCTGATTGATCGAACCACTGTCGGTCGAGTCTAGGCAGACACACAAAAATGTTTTGAGTCATATATATATATATATATATATATATATATATATATATATATATATATATATATATATATATATATATATATGTCGGATAGTAGGATTTCTTTTTTACTTCTTACCCCTTTGTCGCTCTGGTGAGGATTCCTGACGTTGTTTTAACATCAATATCCTCAATTTTCACAAAAAATTAGGATCATGCGGGTATTGTTTGGATTGTTCCGATATCTTTGTGACGA
>LR738714.1:255564685-255592620 GCA_902687465.1 Secale cereale
GTCGGATAGTAGGATTTCTTTTTTACTTCTTACCCCTTTGTCGCTCTGGTGAGGATTCCTGACGTTGTTTTAACATCAATATCCTCAATTTTCACAAAAAATTAGGATCATGCGGGTATTGTTTGGATTGTTCCGATATCTTTGTGACGAGAATTCTGTCTTGGTGCCTCCCGTCTATTTAGGCTGAGTCCCGGGGAGTTGAGCTCTGAGGTATTGTCGTCCCATTGTGTATCGTTGCAGTTCTATAATACCAGAGGCGGCCGACATCGAAAACTCTTCTATGCGTGTCTGGTGGTGAGATAACCCCGACGTCACCCAGTATTGGTGGGATAGTTTGGGAGTATTGCCACAGCTAGTATAGCGGATGCGTTTCGAAGGTCCGAGGTAAACAGTTTCTGAAGGTGCATGGTTATGTGTTGACGGATGGATACAACTGGATGTAGGATTTATTAGTTGAGTGATATGCGGTGCTTCTCCTGTATCCCCAACACCAGATTGCATAACCGGAAAGCTTCAGGAATTAATAGGTGGTATTGAAGTAGCTCATAGGTAATCTTCCAATGGGTGCATGATATGAGGTTGGGGTTCAACATTTAGTGGAGAGCCTATCATCGGTGTTGTTGCACTAGGGGCTTGCATCTTAAAGGATCCTTGGCTATGCTGATCCGGGGATTGCAAGGCCCTTTGTAACACGTGCCATGGGGCATTCAACACGAACATGTGGGACGAAACCTCTATTATGTATTTGTTCCATCTGTTACCTTGTTGTTTATTCTATCATTCTCTCAAGTGGCTTCTCGACAAGTTGATGTACCATTAAGCTACATAATTCATTCGTTCAATTCTCTGTTCGAATGATATTGTGAAGATTATGTTGCAACATATCTATCCTTTGTTTTTGTTTTGATTGTGGTATTTGAATTGCTTCGAAGTCAAGTGTGGATTCCATACCTTTCCTAATCGTTGTTCTCATATTTATATGGGAGTGCTAATCCTTCTTGATCATCAAGATTGTCAAGTTAAATTCTTTTCAACTGGCGTGCTTCTCTTCAAGTTAACCCGATCTCTTCATCATCTGCAAGATCAACTCTCAGTCTTTTCTCAATGGTGTCCGTTTCCTTCGTCTCAAGTTGCCTTTGTTTTTCCCACCCTCCCACCCGTCTTCTCGGAGAAAGAAATCTCAAGTCAAGTATCTATTTTATTCATGTGATGTTTCTTCATTCTTTCCGTCAATGTTTTATCCGGTGATTTCTCTGGAAGATGCTCAGGAGCTTCAAGTTTATCATTCTTCGTTCTCGTTTCTTCTCCGGTGGATTTAATTCAACCTTTGGTGTTGATCACATCTCTTCTTCTTGTTTCACATGTTTTCTCTTGTTGGAATTCTTGTCAGAGTTTCTCTTGTTTATTCAAATTTCTCTAATTCTTATCCAAAGTGTACAAGGTATCTCAGAAGATTCGTGTTTCAATTCTTAATCCATTCAAGCTATTTTGAGGATTGTCATCTTATTCAAGCCATTTAACTCAACCGGTGCAATATCTCTCAAGCAATCATTTTCAACGGTGATTTCTTTTGAGTGGGCCCTAACCCACGTGTCTTTTCCCAGGATCTTACCCGACTCTTCTAATTTTTTTCAGATTTGTGCTCAAATTCTTTTCAAAGTGTGACATAAGTAGGGATTCCATCAGTCATATGCCTTCTCCCAGATCACTTTCAAATTCTTTTCTTGCTTGGTTAAACCTTCCATCTTTTTATTCTTCCGGAGTATCTCGTAAATTCTTCATGGTGGTTCTCGTTGTCATTCTCAACATCTGAAGACCGAAGAAGAGTTTCTCTTAAATCTTGGCCCGTTCTCTTGAAGATTCGTGGTTCTAGGTTCATGGCATCCTCATAGTGGTTTCGATCACGAGGAATCTTTTCATATCATCCAAAGCATTTCATGAATTCTTCCCATTGTGATCCTCCGAAGGCCATCATTTCAGAAGATTTCTTCATTCTCAGTTTGCAACTTCGTCCTCCTACTATTCTTATTTGATGCCTCTTCGTTCGTCTTCATATTCTTACGGTGGTTCATTCAAGATTACTCTTCCGTTGTTATCATATCAATTCATTTGTTATTTTGGAATTCCTACCGGTGATTCGTTGAATACATTCTCCAGCTTGTGTGAGATCTCTCTTTAATTCTTTGCAATGAGAATAAGTAGTATGCTAAATGCATTGCTTCTCATCGATTTAAGTTGATGAAGGATAAGCATAACATAATTTCTTATTCTTGTTTTCCTCAAGGTTATTAATTCTTTCTTCTGAAGTTTGTTCATGATGAATAAACTCTTGGTTCGAAATGATCCCTCTTTCTTTTTCAAAGATCCAAGCTATATTAATTATCTCATCACAAAGCTTCATCTAATCATTGCAAGGCTCAAATCTTATTCTTTTCATCCTTCACTTCTCGTCCTTTTGTTACCAGAGTTCTTCATGGTGGTTCATCATGATTTAATTCATCCTCGAAGTTTTCTTCAACATTCTTGTTGGAGCTCAAGTATTCTTCTTCTTGCATTCTGAAGTGCAATTCTTTCTACCTTTTCCTTTTGAGGTGGTGTTATGTCATTCCTGACAATTCCTTCATGATTCACGATTCACGAGTTCTCAAGAATGAAATATGTAAACCCATCATTTTCTTCATTCATGAGATCATTTCAACCCCTAATTTTCTTCGTCGGAGTATCTTGGTATAGAGTTCACCTAAAGCCTTCCATTGGGAATGTTGCTATTGTGGTGCTTATCAATGATCCAAGTTATCTCTTTATCATCTTGGTGGAAGAAAATTTTCATCTCTTTGCTGCTCTCAATCAAATCAATTGTTTCCGTTAGTGGCAGAATTTCACTTCAAGTTTTGAGATGTTTTCCATAAGCCCACATCAAGCTTATTCGTTTTGTTGTTGATTTTCCATCAACCCCATTCAACCCTTCTTCGTAAGGATGCTTTCAAAATCATTTCTAGTTGAAGATGTTCTTCTTCTTCGATCTTTTCACACCATTATTCGTTCCAGAGGCTTTGTGATATTGCTCTCTTCGAACTATCATCTTGTCATATCAAGATCATATTCTTTTCATTTGCTTATCCATTCAACCGGAGTGTCGTGTCCTCCAGTCAAGTTCTCTCATCTTATCAAGTTTTAACTATCTTTTAACCGGAGTGCTGCCTAAAACCTTCTTACCCTTTGTGTCAATCTTTCAATTGTTTCGGAGGCAGTGTGTTGTTGATTTCATAAAGTATCATCCCAACTTGGCAAGTTCATGTTAATTCCATCCATTCACAGTCGGAATGATGTCCAAATTCTTTCGTTCTTATTCCTTCTCTAGCTTATTCAACCGGAGTGGTTTAAATTCTTCCATGATCCGTGAGCTCGTGTTTCATGCCTTTCAACCTACAAGGTTCTCATAATGTTCCTTGTTCCTCTTTTCTAACAGAGTGTTTTCATCTTCGTTCATCTCCGTTGTATTCTTCTTTCAATTTGATCAACCTCTCAAGTTCGTGGTTTCACTCATTTGTCAAAAAAGCAACTTTGGTTTACCTCTTCCTTTTCCTCTTCTATCCGATGCCATCTCTAGGATCTCGGGTCGAGATCCTCTGTTAGTGTGGGAGAGTTGTGACGCCCCAAGACCGGCGCTCCAGAAGACATCCAGCTATTCCGGGTTTTGCCGTGTGTTACTTTTTGGTTGTTCTATTTATTTTTTGTATTGCATCATGTCATCATGCCATCTCATTATTTTTTTGCAACTAAATAAATTGCATAGATCTTTTGATCTATTTAAACCGAGGGAACTCACATGGTGACTTCGCTTTATAACATATCCTCTCAATATTAGGGAGCTATTATCACATATTCCATTTTTCCGAATCACCCATAAACACACTTGTAAAATAATCCCTTAGCCTTTGCTTCTTCAAGTTTTGACTCTCTAACCTTCCTCAAATTCTTATCTATTTATCGAGGCTCCTCTACAAATCCGAGCATTTTGGACCTTCCTTTTACCCAGTTCTAGTTCAAATCCAATTGAATTAAATTCAAATGAGTTTGAATTTATACTCGTAATCATGCCCACTTCTAATTTTCGTGGACCGTTCAAATTTTTGCGAGTCCGGGAAAATTGCCCTCATGCCGAAACTCTACTCCTAACCCCCCCCCCTTTTCTTTTCTTTTGATTCTCTATTTTTTTCTTCTTTCCCTCTCTCTTAATATTAGGGAGAGAGAGAAGCCTAGTTGGGCGTCCCAGCAGCCCTACCGGGCCTCATAGCCACCAGGCCGAACCATCCCTCCCCCGCAGCCCGGTCGCACTCTAACCCTACCCCGACCCCTTCATCTGTCCCGCACCTCCCGCTCCACCTTGTTCCCTACCGTGCGCCGCCAGGGAGAGCTTTCGCTTGATCCCCTCCTCCCTCTTGATCTCTAGTGCGCTGCCACCCACAGGAGAAACACCTCGCTCCATCGATCTCTCCCGCATCTCACTGCTCCCGTCGCCGCCCTAGGCTCCCCTGCCTCCTTCCCTCACCGTCGCCGACCCGACGTGCGCCCCGCACCCAACCAGCCAGCGCGGCCACCTCCTCCAGGACCATGCCCCGCCACCGCGCATCCTGCCACTCTGCCGTGGGCAGGAGCTCGCCGGAGCCAGCAACCACCGGCTCCAGGACCCCGCACCGTCCCTCCACCGCGAGCCGTCCCGGGCCTCTCCTACGTGGCTCCTCCTCGCCCACGTGCTAGCACCAACACGACGCCATGCGCCGTCGTGTCCGCCACCACCACCTTGCTCCATTCCCCGTCGTCCCCTGTGTGTTACTCCGCCCCACGCCTCGCCGGCGAGCCACCGTCGTCTGCTGGAGTCCCTGTCGCCACGTTCATCTTCATCCTGACGCTCTAGGTTGAGCCAGGAGACGAGCGCATCGCTCGCATTGACCAGCTGCTCGTCGACCGCAAGCTGCCAGTGAGCTCTGACGCCGCTGCTGCTTGGACGTTGCCTCCACCTCGTCGCCGGCGCTGTCTTGACTAATCTGGTCCATGCGCTCGAACACCAGCCACGTCAGGTCCAGCCGCATCCTCATCGGAACCCCCAGATCCGAGGCCTTTCGTGTTGCTTCGTTTTGGATGCGCCAAGTCCCTCTACAACACGTGTACAACTACCGTCGTCTTGGAATCGCCCGATACCGTGACGCCCCGAGCCCTCGGAACCGTCAAGTTCGACTACGTGCGTGTACCACTATCGTCGCAAGAACGAGACCTCAAGTACCTCGACGATCGCTGTTTTTGAAGACCGCCAAGTACCCCGACGAGAGAGTACAACTACCATCGCCATGAATGACTACTTCCACTACCGGACCACGAGTACCAATACATTCCTCGACGACCAATGAACGACTATGAAACGTGTACGACTACTTCCACTCCGAACTCGAACCGCTCCGAAACCCACGCTTTGAAGGTATGACCCCGAGACGACGTCCGTGAACGAAGGATGTGTGATGTATGAGATGAACCGTCTGTTTGCCTCAAGTCCGAAGTGCCCCTTGTTTGCCTTGCCACCGGCCCGTGGGAACCCGGTTAACGGGATCACCCCACCTATATCTTGCATGACTCGCACACGCCACCATTTCTTTTGCACCGCTCTCTCAACAAGTTACCGGAACCGATTTGTTGCCATGGCACCATTTCGGTTATCGCTGTTGTGGCACCGTTTCTTTCCACCATGGTGACAAAATACTCCATATCCTGGTCATGTCAACTTTAATAAAAATTGCATAAAACTTGCATATGTCATCCGCATCATGATAACAACCTTTAAATGGCTAAAATTTTGTTTGCATTAAAATTGCCAAATGACATGTGGGGATTTTCCGAAATTGTTGTTGTTATTTCCGGCCTCATTTAAAATGCCTAGAAAGTGTAGTTTACTTTTGCTTCACCTCTTGCCATGTTAAAAACATTTAAACTTGTTCGGTACCTAACTGTGATCAAACTAAATATGTGAATGTGGTGTTTTATCAATATGCAACTTGTTGCATATTGAGCTCCACTTTAATTGTAGTCTTGTTTATGCACTTTGCCATGCCATGCATATTTAAATCAAACATGCATCATACTTGGTTGTGCATCATTGGCCATGTTTATGCTTGTGTTTTTACCGTGTTGTTTGCTTCTTTCCGATATGCTTCTCTTGTTAGTTTCGGTTTTATCCGGAGTCTTGAGGTTTTGTGTGACTACTTCATGGACTCATTCTTCTTCCTCGCGGGATCCCAAGCAAGATGACCGTTCCCCGATATCACTTCTATCTTTGCCTTGCTAGTTGTCTTGCTCTTTAGCTATGCTTCGATGCCTATTCCTGTTTGTCAGCCTCCTATGTTGCCAGAAACACTCTAACCGCCTTCCTAGCAAACCGTTGATTGGCTAAGTACGCTTTTGCTCAGCCCCTCTTTTAGCGTTGTTAGTTGCAAGTGAAGTTTGAAGATTTCTCCATGTTCGGACTTATTTATTGGGATAACACAATATATATCTTAATAAAATTAATGCATATATATATATATATATATATATATTGGTAATGGGTGGAAGGCTTGGCCTTTTGCTTGGTGTTTTGTTCCACTAATGCCACCTTAGGACCCGATAAACCGGTGTTATGTTCCTTGATTTTGTGTTCCTAACACGGTTGGGGTTTATGGGCCCCCGTTGACAATTCACTCTGCTTAAAGCTTTTCCGGCAAGACCCAACATTGCTACTACATTTGCCTAACAACTAAAACTTGCATAGGGAGTTATAAACCCGAGTTCTTAATAAACAACCCGGGCCAGGGATCCTCATGAGTGTTGGTCCAAACTGGGCAACCTGCGGGGCCACCTTGGGGAAACCCGAGGTATCTGGTATATACTTGTAGCTTGTCCCATCCGTTCGTGGCCTGAGACGAGATACACGCAACTACTATCAGGGTGTCGGCACGCCGGGAGGTCTTGCTGGATTAGTTTTGCCTTTGTCGAAATATCTTGAGCACGGGATTCTGAGAATACTCGGGTCTTCCAAATTTGGAGTTGCGACTCCGCTGATCGTGAGCTTGTGATGGGCTAAGTTGGGACACCCCTGCAGGGTTATGAACTTTCGAAAGCCGTGCCCGCGATTATGTGGCAGATGGGAATTTGTTAATATCTGGTTGTAGATGACTTGAGACCATATCCTTAAGAATACACTACCTGTGTGAGTAACCGTGACGGTTTCTTTTCGAAGGGGTTTCGGAAAGTGAACACGGTGGGGTTATGCATGAACATGAGTAGCTAGGATCACTTCCTGATCATCTTTGGCGACCGTTGGCACATATTCTCATCTCGCTCTGAATTCGTAAGCTAGTTGCTTAGTGCTTGCTGCAAACACTTTATTACCTCTCCGCACCTAAAGGCTCTGTTAGTTTTGATACTCGGGAATGGGATTGCTGAGTCCTTGGGACTCACAAATTACAACACACACCAGATGCAGGTACAGCCGAGAACAATGCAGGAGATGGATCAGAACTTCACTGGGAGTTCGATGAAGAGCGTGGTCGTTTCTATGTTACGTATCACGAAGATCAGTTGTGGTTCCTACTAGGGCGATCAGGACTTGTGTTTGTGGTATCTTTTCTCGTTTGGTTTTTGTCCGTAGTCGGACCCTGTGTTATTTAGATGAATGTATGTTATTGTATTCATTGCGTGACGTGGCGAGTGTAAGCCAACTATTTTACTCGTTCATCCCTGCTCCTTACAAGAGTTGTGCAAAGATACCATGCTTGCGATCATTCCAGAATGCGCTTATGTCTCTAAGTCGTGCCTCGACACATAGGAGAAATAGTCGCATCCTGACCCGTCGTGGCACACGGCATGGTACATGTATCAGACTGGATGCACAGACGTTTGTGCCAAGAGGGAACGTTCCTGTGGCCCGACGAGGACGTCGGTTCCTCTAAGTGGGGGTGTATGTGATAGCCTGGCTTATTAGGGATGATAGACTACTCATATCAATAAGGAATTCCTTCTTTTCCGGGATCCCATTCGAACAGAACTCCAAAGTTAAGCATGCTCAGCTTGGAGTAGTTTCAGGATGGGTGACCGACCGGGAAGTTGCTCACGAGTGAGGACAAAGTGCGTAGAAAAGACTAGTATTGATATGTGAGGCCAGTCTAGATCCCGCCAAGAGTAACGACCACCGGCAGGTGTGTTCGAGGCGTTACATCATAAGCCCCACCTTTCCCACTGTAAGTTGCTCGGAAGAAGCAACCATTAATACACTCTTCTTTGAATCCGCTCATACTACCCTCCTTCACAGTTTACAGGGCGTGCTTGAACTCTCGTGCATTTCCACCACCAGAGAGATATTATACGCGTTTGGTTTAGTGCCCAATTAATTAGGGTGTGGTAACCTTAATCAAGCCCACAATTTTCTCTCGATGTAGGTGTGTACGCTGAGTGGAGTAAGTGCATGCATGTGTGTACCCAGGGTGGAAGCACTGCATGCATGTGTGTACACATTATTTCCTCTGGTAATCAACGCCGTGCTATAACTACCAATGCTATTTTTAGGCCGATCGTTAGTCGCCTGGGTCCCATAGATTATTGAAGCGCGCTCTATAAACTGTGACGGAGGGTAGTATGAAGGTGCAAAACAAAGTCTGCGTATGGCCTGTCGGTCAACGCGCTTCCTCTTGGCATATCACTGACATGTGGGACCGGAGTGTGAGCAAACCGATCTCAGTTGACGGTAAAATGGCCAACCTGCTGTTGCTTGAGAGAGGCGAGGAGAGAGAACACATAGACGGACTCGCACGGAGCCCAAGATATATTCGAGCATGGTTGATCGATATCATCATTGCATGTCCAATGTTTTTCAATAGTACTATTTGGCTGCCATTTTCCGCACTTCTCACGAATAAAAGCGTACTTTACCAGATATTAAAATAAAATAAGAGTACAAACGCTCCACCATGCGGTTCCTACTACAAGTATACTAGTACTACTAAACCTTGCGCTTGGCTATTCGCCTCTTCGGGGAGGCGAACAATGATGGTATACTACAGTGTATGCCTCTGGCAATCTGACACCGAATGAACTGCTGCACGTCCATCGCCTGGGCAAGGGTAGGTTGCATTAGTCAAAAGCTTCTCCTCGTCCTGTGAGCCACCGCGCTTGAGGTAGACATAGAGGGCGTAAGAAAGCTTCACCTTGTCCTGCAAGCTTCTCCTCATTCTGTGAGTTGACGGAACACACCAAAGTAGTGCTAGTCTATACCCCCTCCTTTCCAGTTAATATGGCTTAATCTTTTTTGCGGGTAAATGAGAGAGCTTTATTCACATATAAGCATTCTTAGGAAAATCAGCCCAGAGACTGGTCAAGCGAGGTACCTCGCAAAAAAACCCGAAAGCGAGGTGTTTCATCAAGCCAGCTCTCAGTCACATTCAAAGTGCAACAAGCACGGCTCACACAAAGATGCGCAACAAGGTTTGCTGGCCTGTTTACATGTTGAATAACAAAAAAAGAGAAAATATTACTAAGCGCTCCTGTTTCTAACAGGATAGGAGCTAGAATTAAGCGAGAATTGTGGCGAGTGTTCCATGCAATCAGCTTACATTATCACATACGAGAACCCTCAAATAGAAGCAAATGTGTTGAAGATTGCTTTATCACAGATTAAAATAAAATAAGGCCTCCTTTGGTTCATAGGGTTGGAATGTTGTAGGAATATGAAAATCATAGGAAGTGAGATGACATGCATCTCAATTCTTATAGAGAAAGAGATGTCATTTTTTATGCATAGGATTGGAATTTTTCCATTGATTCTTGGCTAATGTTTTTTCCTCCAAAACGTGAAAGATTGATTCCTATCCTACATAGGAATAGGAATCCATTCCTACAAACCAAAGGGCTTGAAATTCCTTTGCAAATCCTATCCTACAGAAATCCTATGAAATTCCTACAAAGAAAAGGAGCCATGACAGTGCAGACGCTCCACCATGCGGTTCCTAGTAGTACCTATATACAGAGTAATAAGTACTACTTTAGTAAACTTTGTGGTTGGCTCTTCGCCTCTTCGAGAAGTCGACCAGTGATGGTACTAGTACAGTGTATGCTTCTGGCAATCTGACACCTAACTGTTGCACATCCACCGCATGACTGAGGGAGAGCTTGCATTAGTCAAAATTTCTCCATGTCCTGCGAGCCACCGCGTGCAAGCTTCTCCTCGTTCTGCAAGTTGACGGGACACACCAAATTAATGCTAGTCCATACTGCTACCTTTTTGGTTAATATGGCTTAATTTGAAACGAGATAAATACACTGGTTGTCATTGTATATTTGTAAAAATACGGTCAGTGGACTTCACAAGACGCTCATTCTGGGCAGTATATACATTTTCCGATGTTTATACAATCACTTGCTCACCTTGGCCGAGTATGTGTGTGCATGCAAGTGTAGGTTGATCACTTGAGCATGACCTTGCGTCGTGAGCGTATGTGCGTGCATGTGTACGTGTGACTGTTGCATGCATGCACGAGGTTGTAGTCCCTCACATTCACATGTTCGTGTGTCAATGGTTTGTCAAAACGTAGCCTGAATTGAGTACAAAGGGGACCAATAAACTAGGATGGAGGGAGTACTAGTAGTGCACCGGAAGGAGGGAGTAGATACATAACAACATGCAGTAACAAAAATCCTCTATGCGCATCATGTCTACGTGTCATGCAAGAAAATAGAGATAATTACATGTGAGACTCAGGAACGGTCATACACGTAGCGGGAGCACGTGCAGGGGCCAATCACGAGCAGTCAAATCACATAGTAAGTTAGTCGAACAAAGCAACCATCATTTCACTCTTCAATGACACAGACACAATATAAAAAGGTTGATATGGAGAGAAAAAGCAAACTGCTCCACTATATATACACTAGCAGGAGCCTAAGCTACAAGCCTGCTTGCTTGGGATGCTTTCTTCACAAGCATAGAACAACGGTAGCCACACCACTGGTCACAGATCCGGCCTGATCCCGCCGCCGTGGGAAGCAGACTACGTTCTGAGTAGACACGGTCGATAGCGGTGAGGAAGAAAACCCACTGTCGGTGCATGCCAACCGGGGTCCCTGCGGTATGGGCTGATGCGGCCTCCCATCGGCCTTCTAGCTACACCCCCGTGTCCCAGGTATAACTTCCTTCTGGATCTGCTCGCTCCACTTCCGTATATCCCCACGTGGCTCCATCTCCATGTGGATTTTTCTCTACTTCTACTGGCTTCTATTTGTGATGAGTTTATGTCTCATGAACTGCACAAAATTGGATGGCCACTGTTGCTCAGTTCTTCCTTTCTTGAGCTTGATTACCAAGAAGAAACAAACTACAATGAGGATTAGCAAACTTCATTGGTGCCTGACCCAAACATGATGCCAAAATTGATGATGCATCACACCACGATGAGCTGTCGATGCTCATGGTTGCGTCTCATGGTTGCATCGGCTGGTGAAGTTGATCGACATTCAATGAAGAATGGGATGTCTTCCATAAGTGCTCTTTGCTTGTTACCACAAGACGATATGCTTCACCAGTTCATCTTGGAGCAGTCGTTTACTTTGGTTCAATTTTATCACACAATTGGATATGAACCAAATATTTCCTCGAAGAATCATCCATGTTGGTACTAAGAGCAAAAAAATTGTATCGATTTCTAAGCCTTCTCACAACTTTGTCTTCAGCTACCCTGTAATTTAATTTGTCCATCTTTCAACTAAATATCTGGTCAAACTTTGATTAAAAACATTGCGTGGACTAAAAAAATGGATGGAGGTAGTACCCCTCCATTTTTATTTACTCTATATATTAGATTTGACTGAAGTTAAACTTTGTAAAGTTGACCAAGTATAGACCGAACACAATAAACTATAATTATTGAGAGAGGGCAAACTGTACATACTCTCACACATTCCGATAATTGAAATAAAAATACTTTATTTGTACACATTCACACACCTTTCCAATTATTTTGCGCGTGTGTGGTTGTTCAATTAACGGAGGGTAGTGCACCGCACATGAAAGACAGGAAGTGCGACCAGGACGCGTGGATCGTTAGTTGATTATGGTACTTCTCATCATTGGTACGTTAAATAAAGAATTTCATTTCGTACACAATTTATAATGATTGTTATGGAGAGAAAAAGAAAACCACTCCACTATATTAGTACTATACACGAGTATTATATAAGCTGGAGCCTCAGCACTTGTTCGCTAGGGCTTGCACTCTTCACTCTCGCTGCACTACACACACACACATTAATATATATATATATATATATATATATATATATATATATATATATATATATATATATATATATATATATATATACATGCTGGAGGCTCAGCGTTCCTTTGCTAGGGTTTGCTCTATTCAAAGTCTCTCACCCTCTTCACCAGATCTAAAAAATACTGCGTTGGCCTTTGTCTCTCTCTCTCTCCCGCCTCACAGCTGGTGAAGGAGCCGTCCGGATCACGTCTCACCGGGAAGGGGAGGAGGTGCAGTGTTCACTCTGTCGCCTTTGGCAAGGGAGGCCATCCACTGCCGGCTGCGCTATTCTCTTTCACCCATTGCCTATGCGGGAGGGCCTCCAACCCCTTCTTCCTTGCTGTCATACGTAGTCTGGGCAGATCCATCCTCCCGCCGCATGCCTAGCCACATCCCGACGATCATAAGGTATAACTTTCTTTGAAACCGTCATTGCTCTAGCTGCATGCGGATCTTTTCCGATTCAGTAGTTGAATCTAGGTCTTGGTTCAAAGAGGAAACAAGGGTGGGGTGGGGTGGAGCATGAATCTAGGATGTGGCTCAAGGAGGATAGGAAGGAGGGAAAGTAGTATAGACAGGTTATACAGCCGCTTTGTTGGTCGAAAAGGGAAAAAGGGGGTAACCCATTACACACATGTGTAAGGAACCGATCTCTTTGTTGAAAAAGGAAAGAAACTAGGGGGTCGGGTAGTTTCTGTAGGACTAGATTTGCTACCCTCACATAGGAAAAAGGTTCAAAGACAACAAATATGGGACCAATGCAGATATGCTGCTTGGCAACATACTCTGCATCACCCATTTATACGTGTGGACTCACATGGTGCTGGCATGTCCCATACAACTATTTTGTTGTTGTTAATCTAATAATGCCGCTGGAAAATTGAAGCAATGCCACATTTAAAAGTAAATTACATTTTTAACGAATGTAGTTTTAAGAGAATGTCTCGGTTAATATGAATCAATGCAACTTTTTTAGAAATGCTACTGCCCTACTTTGTTATCCCTTAGGATAAGGTATATGCTTCTTTTTATTGCCGTATGCTTCATCCTCCTTCATTGCCCAGTAATTGTTTCCTTTTTTGCCTTTGTTAAAACAGGAATATCTATTCAACTTGTTGCTATTGCGAACTTAAATGTCACACCGACGACTTTGCTTGATTTAGTTGAACTACACAATACGAGATTGGATTTCCTATTCGCGTTGGCAGATTCATAGGTAATCTTGACTGCATCATGAAAGGTCAGTACCGACCTTCATCCAGATGATCATGTAGTGTGCTTTGAGATGCTGTGCTACTTCTATTGGTACTGTTTTAAATAAATGTTGAATTGAAGCTATCAAATTGTTGTCTTTTCCCATTAAGTGAACAAAAATGGGGCCAACCCAGACATGTTTCTTTTTGCTTTGTTACCACAAACTCTACATCACCCCCTTTATAAGTAGACGAAAGCACATTGTGTTGTTGCACCCACTCTCCACTGGAACTATTTATGATTTTTGTTAATCTCATGCCATTGGTAAAATTAAGCAATGCCACTCTCAGAATTAACTACTGAATCTTAGTTCAAAACTTCAACACTCTATAGGGATCGGCATGAGTACCATTTCAGTTAGGGATCGGCCGGAATACATCGAATGGTTCTTAAATGCATTGGGTCTTTTTGGCCAGTTCAACTAAAATCATGCACAATACATCGAATGGTTCTTGTCGGTGTTCTGGGAACCAAGGTACCTAGACTTGCCTGCCTGCGGCCCATAGCGTGGCTCCCTCGACAGCCTAGCATGGCCCATCTTCAGCATCTACGAGACAAGACCCTTGCGAGGCGGATGACGCCAAGACCTTTGGAAGGAGCGGCCTCCTCCTGAGGAGCGGAGACTCCTATGTAAGCACCCATCTCGTGATGATCAAGGGATGCAAGCCATGACGACCAAGTCCAGGCGGGTGCCAGTGGGCGCAGAGCGACATGTTTCCTCTTTGGTGCTAATAAGGCAAGCGCAGTCGCGGAGTCCCGAGGAATCAACCAAAGGTTTCCATTCCTTTGCAACGATACCAAGACCGCTAGGACGATAGGACGGATTGTCAGCGTTTTGAGAACGGGGGTACCCAGACTTGCATGCCTATGGCCCGTGGCGTGACTCCATCGGCGGCCTAGTATGGCCCAGCTTCAGCAACCACAGCTCAAGACCCTCAGGAGGGGCCAAGCCTCGCGAGGCGGACGATAGCAAGACCTCCCTGGGGGCAGCCGCTCGAGGCTAGCTCCCGAGGAGCAGACATATCTATTCAAGGTGCACCTCGCGAGGTTCAGGTGACGTGAGCCATGACGTCCAAGGCCAGGCAGATGCCAGCTGGCGCAGTGTACCAGTTTCCCCTTTAGTGCTAAGGGGGAAAGCGTAGGCGCGGAGTCCCGAGGAATGAAGCAAAGGTTTCCATATTGGTGCAACAAGACCAAGGACCATCAGGGCTGCATAATGGAGGTCATCCTGGAGCCCGGTGCGGCGTCACCACCAGAGCCTTTGGCAGGTGAAGACTACTTTTTGTCAGGAGAGCTTGTACTAGTTGTTCCCCTTCAAATTTGGTCGTTGTAGGATCCCTTCCCGCCGATATTTGGGAAGAGGACCAATGCCACTATAAATAGGACCTAGCCACCACCATGGAGGGTAGAGGTAAAATAACAGAGAAAGGGAGAGAACGAGAGGTAAAGAGAGAGAAAGAGAGAGATAGAGATAGATCCATTCCACCTTTCACATACCACAAGCTCATTCGAGCCCAAGAACACCTCACCTCCGGAGACTGTTCAACCATTATACTAGTTCATCCTCAGCCCCACAAGGCAATCCACCATACACACTGGAGTAGGGTATTACACCGCAAGGTGGCCCAAACCAGTATAATCCTCTGTATCCCTTGTTCTTTGAGTTGGTCGATCTAGGCTGTGGAATCGTAGGGCGAGCGCGCTCGGGAGAGAGTGTTCTTCGTGCGCACCCCAGAGTTCGAACCTCTCAAGGGTTTGCGGAACCCAAAATCCGACATTTGGCATGCCAGGTAGTGTTGCGCTCAAGCCTCTCTCCCACCTCAGCTCGCCGCCACCCAACGACTCCGATGGCTAACGATGTAAGAGCTCATGCCGACCGCTGGGCTGCCTAGCCCGCCCTAGCGGCTCTGTCCACTCAAGAAGATCTCTACTCCGTGCTCCGGGATGCCCGCGCACCACCCAACGCCACAGGACGCGGGCGCCGTGGACCGGTGCCCTCCGCCCTTAGGCCACGACGCGCGCGCCACCGTGCGGTCTTCAAACTACACTGCAGCAATGGCACCATACACTAGGGGGAGTAGGAGAACATGCGATCCATGCTCATCGTGGCTCGGGAGCTGCTATGGTGCAGGTTGGCTGAGGGCGGCCGTGATGTGCTGCTGGAGTGTGTCGCTGAACTACTGGATCCAGCCTGCAGAGGTATGCTGCCTTTCTAATCTATGCCCACGCCTCAGGTTGTGGTGGAAGCGCACGCGGGGCCCCGTCAAGCGCGCGCGTCCCCTAGAGCGCTAGGAGGACCGGGCGGCGCCAACATGGACCCTGGCGCAGCCGGCCCAGCCTCGGCATTGCCATCACTAGGAGTGGCAGCAACAGGCGGTCTATCGCGAGGACATGCCAGGATGCCACCTGACAGCCACCGGGGACAGGGGCCACAGTTAGCGGCTCAAGGTGCGAGGCACCGAGGCGATGGCTCTGGCAGAGCAACCACGGAGGCCTACGTGCCTCGCATGGTGAACCTGGAGTACGCTCCGGGGGAAGGCCTTGAGTCGTTCCCCGGGCAAGGATGGGACAGCGAGACGCCCAGAGCGGAGGCCTCCCGTGAGTTGCCCGAAGGCTTCACCGACCCCTTCAGTGACGACAACGGCATGGTACAGCTAGTATCTCGGGAGCAGGCGTACACTAACCATGGGATGCAGGAGAACCATCCTGCGGCGGCAGTCGGAGACCCCAGAGCAGCGGCTCCGCTCCAGGCGGGAGTGGCGCTCTTCCCACCATGCCCTTATCCTTATCCACGTATGTTGCATGCATTGAGTGGGGTAGGTAACAGAGGCATGTGGTGAGGAGAGAGCATCAAGGCAGGGCCCCAGTCTTCTCGGATTGGTGGAGGAGGGCGGCAGTTACCCGCCGGGGAATCGTCCCTCACCCTCAGCCTGCCTATAAAAGGAGAAGTGGGGGATGAGCGGAGGCACTCATCCATACCTCTTTCTTCTTCTCCTTCACGCTATTCTGGTTATGCTGAAGGAGAGGGCCTGGGGCCAGGCCTCAGGCAGTAGCTTGTGGTTGGTGGTGTCGAATGCTCGTGCTCAAGCTCGGGGAGTGAGTCTTACTCAAGCCCGGAAGATATGTGGTGAACGGACACTTAGGTGTCACGTCGTTCTTGGTGCGGGAGGGGGCCGCGTGTCTTTATGATGAAGAAATGTTCGCATCCCTCATATGGGCAGGTCGTCGGGCGGGCTGTGCTGGGTTCGGGAATATTGGCGATCACTGCACTGCCCCTCCTAGCGGGGATGGAGCTGATGCAGAAGAAAGGGGTGCCATCCTTACCGTCGGGGTGGGGAGCGGCGTACCTTGATCCCCCTGGCCGTTGGTTTCTTCTTCAAGGGAGGTGTCGGGCTGGGGGCTTGATGTTCCCCTAGAATTGTGGTGATGGAGAGAAAACGAGGGGAGATGGAGAAGGTGGATGGCGCAGGGTCAGGTCAGAGTATGATGGTCCCGACGCCTTCGTCTCCTTCTAGCGACCTGCTGCCTCGTCTTTCGGCTCTTATCCTCCCTCCCCGGCACGATCGTCACCAGCCTCTTCGGGTAATTGCCGGGGAGGGATGTTCCCTTGGTGCCTTTGCCCCCCTCCAGCACTCCTCCAGCTGAGCTTTGGTGGATGACTCCACCAGAGCTCAAGCTGGGGCTTGTAAGTGCATCTAGTGCCCCTTAGTGATTTTAATGTATTGAGGACTTATAGGTTAAGGGACTAATGTGTTTGTGAGTGTACAAAGGTACTATAAGTCCGAGGAGTTTGATACTTACGAAGAAAGTCAACCCCTAAAAATGTATGTCTTCACTTGAAGACTTTGGTTTTCTTGAAGACTTTGAACGTGAGGAAATTGATGTGACCTTGAAGACTTAGATATTCATGCGAGGATTACGAAGCGTGAAGACTTTTGTTTTTGTAGTTTCATTTTCTCTTTATTGAGTCATAGGAAACACCATACTATTAAAGGGGGTCGAGGCAAAACTAAGGAAACACATTTCCAAGTGATGCTCATCTCAAAGCCTACACTACCCAATCCTTTCGAGTGAAGCCATCGGAAATCTCATACAGTTCAGTCAATTTCTTCAGTGACAGAGACGAAGTTCTTCTGTTCTATGAGGAATTTGTTCTGACCCAGGAGTTAGGAATTCGCTAGTGAGGATTGCCTACATGTGACGAACATGATAGCCCTGGGGAATTTCAGAGGTCAAATTTCCGACCGTTGATGTGCTATGCACCAGTTGTCCCAAAATATCCTATCCACCTAACGGTCATATCAATGAAGGGCATTTATGTCATATCATGTCGGGCTGCTCCCTAGGCTATAAATAGCCACCCCCTACAACCACTAGTTGGTTGGCTGCTCTTAGAGAAACTGCCACTTGTCATTAAAGCAACCCATCCTCCGAGGACTTTGAGCGAAATTCATCAAGTGAGGAAACCCCCAAAACCTAAAACCCAAAGTGTGGAATCGACGCTTGTTACCTTTGAACACTGTGTATCTTCCATATGGTTAGGCGTCAATGGTCTAGAGCATCCAAGAGGAATTGTCGATCGCCGGGTGACCAAGTCTGTGAAGGTTTGCAAGTCACCTGTGAAGACTTACCACGAGTGATTGGGCGAGGTCTGTGTGACCTTAGCTCAAGGGGAATACGGTGAGGACTGTGTGTCCTTAGGTTTGAAAACCTAGTCGCCCTAACCAGACGTACAACTTTCATAGAAGTTGAAACTGTCTACAAAATCATTGTCTTCACCAAGCCTACTGATTCTATTTCCTCAACACTTTCTTTACTCATTCATGTGTTGATGAACTTGATCTATACTGTTTGAAGACTTTGACTGAAGACTTCCTCAATTTCCTCAATCCTATTTCTTCAGTCTTCTGTCTTCAGCCTGCTTATCCTGTTTACACGCTACTTGTGCTCTGTGTATGCTTTCATTTCATCATGATGACTATGTTACTGTTATGTTGTGCATGCACCTGAGTATCTATTCCGCTGCTAGTTGTTTGTTGCTTAGGAAATTCCCCAACTACAATTTCCTCAATGACGAATTTGTAAAAATCGCCTATTCACCCCCATCTAGTCAATATAACGCACTTTCAATAGGTATTAGAGCAAGGTACTCCCTTTTTCTGTGTGATTTTGGTTTAACCACCTGGAGTTTTAGTTATGTCGACTGCAGGCATGATCAAGGTCTCGGCTGGGTGTCCTACCTTCGATGGGACGGACTACCCCTACTGGAAGAACAAAATGCGTATGCATCTTGAGGCAGTTGACAACAATCTATGGTACATTGTGGAAACCGATGTTCCATGCCGCTCATCGTCCGTGAACACTTCTGATGTGAAGAGATTCAAGCAACTCAACTCTCAAGCGAAGAATATCATATGTGGCTATCTGAGCAAAGGGCAGTATGGCAGAGTGAGTGCTTTGGAGATAGCAAAGCTTATCTGGTATTGTCCATGGTCAACGAGGGAGTCTCAACTCAATGTGACTCTCAATTGATGTTCTTCGCAATCTCTTCAACTGCTTCGAAAGACTTGACAACGAAAACATTCAACAAACCTTCGATCGCCCCACTGACATCTTAAATGAGCTTCAAGCACTTGGTGCTACAGACATCACTGACCACGAGGTGGTGAAGAAACTGCTGAGATCACTTGATTCCTCATTTGACATTCTGGCACTGATGATTAAAGAGTGTGGAGACTACAAGTCACTTGTTCCCGCTGATATCCTTGAGAGGTTGAACACTTATGAGTTCCAACAAGCTGAAAAGTGAGATATCTATAGTCCAAGCTATGGTAGATCACGTGCACTAAAGTCCAAGGCAGTTTCCTCATCTAAAGGAGAAGATTCTGATAGCAGCCTTGGTGATCCTGAAGAACTAAGCCAGGAGCTAGCAATGCTCATGAGGATTCAGGAGTTCTCAAGACGTGGTCGCTTTGGAAGATCTTCAAGAAATGACGTGAGATCAGATTCCTCACCTCGCGATTACAAGAAGAGGACTTGCCACAAATGCAAGAAACCTGGTCACTTTATCACTGATTGCAATCAGTGGGCAAAGGAATCGAAGAACAAGAAATACAAGGACGACAGCTCAGACGACTCGAAAAAAAAGAAGAAATCTTCAAAGTACTCATCATCAAAATCTTCAAAGTCTTCCTTCCACAAGAAGGACAGTTCCAAAAAGGTGCGAGCATTCATTAGCAAGGAAATGGACTCACAAGCTGAATCTAAAGAAAATGAGGAAGAGGAGGAATCTGAGGAGTCAAACTCTAGTGTGGTGAGCCTAGCTCTCGCTACCGCATTCGTCAGCAAGTCCATCTTCAACACTAAGGAAAATGACTTCCCCAACACTACTGACAATGACAACGATGACTATGCTCCCGCCTATTGCTTCATTGCAAAATGAGCCAAGGTACTCAAATGTCCCTCCTCTGATTCTAGTGAAGATGAATCTGATGAAAACCTCAAACCTAGATATTCCAAACTTGCTAATATTGCCATTAAACAACAAAAGGCTTTGGAAAAGGTTCAAAATCAGCTAGTCAAAAGTGATGACCTGTTGGGTGAAGAATTCGATCGAACTAAAATCTTGACTGATAATCTTCAGAGACTACTGTCTAAGTTTGACAACCTTCAGGGTCTTCATAACAAGCTCCTAACCGATCATGAGAAGCTTTCTTATGAATTTCTTAAAAGAAAGCAAGATCTTGAAAAGCTTAGGGTGAGTTATGAAGGTCTTCAGAAGGAAAATGATTCATTATATACTTGCTCAGCAGATCAGTTCCGCTCAGGAAGAATTCATTCCACCATGTCTGAAATGCATTGAATGTGAAACTGCTAATTCTCCACCTGAAAGTTCAAATGCTTCTGTTGCTGCAAATTCATCAACTATTTCTGTGGTGACAATTTCTTCAGCTGAGGAAACCACCGATACTAGTGACGATAATGTAGGGTTGAAGGAATTATATGTCACAGGCATGTACAAAAGCCTCAAATGTCATCAGACTCTTTGCGATGTGCTCAAAAAGCAGATCTTGAACAGGAACCCTCGGAAAGAGAGTATTGCCTTTGAGAGGAAACTCAATGTTGATGGGACCTATTGGAAACCTGAGCAATATCCCAAAACCTCATGGGTTGCTGCAAAAGGACCTCCAATACATCCATCTACCTTATCAGACTTTACTTGTGAATCCTCGCATTCATCTGATGAGTCATTTGACTCAAACTATAAACTGTTCGAAAATCAGAATGGTGAAGTATTTGCTAGATATGTTGGAACTAACTGCAGGAATGGTCCCCCTATGAAGAAAGTCTGGGTTCCCAAAAGGTATCTTGAAAATCTTCAAGTGAATGTCCTCATGACACCACCTGTGAAGAACAGGAACCCCATATCAAATTCTTCATCTGGATCAAAATCTTCATATGGACCAAATTCCTCAAGTGGATCAAATTCCTCATATGAACATAATCATGCTAATGCTTCTGTTTCGCTGGGAAAGTCTAAGGGTTATGAATATGCGCATTATTCTTCAAATCATTATCTCCATAAGTCCTCGAAGAATTTATCTGCTTACTCATATTCATACTCTAACCCCTCTAATGTGAAATGAAGTGCACTGGATTCAATGCCACCTTTTTCATATGGAGCTCGCAGAATGATGATCTCTTTGCCACCCATCCAGATGTGGGTGGTGAAGAAAAATAACTAATCCCTTATGCAGGGTCAGGTCTCTAGACGAACTTAAACGTCTGAAGAATTTTCTATAGACCTGAGAATGCTTGAAAAGGATGCAAGCTAATCATGAAGAAATGATTCATTCATTTCTCACGTCCTCATTCTACTACATATATTGCTCTTATTGATGAAATTCATTCTGATGAACTTGGTGTCATATTCTTCACTATGAAGCATATGAGTTTGTAAGATGCACTAATTCATCTACATGGTGAATCTCTCAAAGCTACTGAGTGGGTCCTCGACAGTTGTCGGCGTTTTGGGAACGGGGGTACCCAGACTTGCCTGTCTGCGGACCAGGGCATGGCTCGTCCAGCGGCCTGGTATGGCCCAAGCTCATCAGCAACCACTCAAGACCCACGAGGGGCCAAGCCTCGCAAGGCGGACGCCGCAAGACCTCCCCTGGGGCGTCCTCACTAGGCTAGCTCTCGAGCAGCGGAGAAATCAAGGGAAGGGGCACCTCGCAAGGTTCCGATGACGTGAGCCATGACAACAAAGGCTAGGTGGGTGCTAGTGGGCGTAGGATGCCAGTTTCCTCTTTGGTGCTAAAGGGGCAAGCGCAGGCGAGGAGTCCAGAGGCATCAGGAAAAGGTTTCCATATCGGTGCAACAAGAGCAACACCAACAGGACGGCGGAACGGAGGTCACCGCGGAGCCCACAACAACGTCACCACCAGAGCCTTTGGCTAGCGAAGACCACCTTTTGTCAGGATAGCTTGTACTAGTTCTCCTCCTTCAAACTTGGCCGTTGTGGGATCCCTTCCCGCTCAATATTTGGGCAGAGGACCCGGGCCTCTATAAATAGGACTAGCTACCACCATAGGGATGGGATCAAATCATTAAGACCACCCGCACACCCACAAGCTCTCCAAGCACAAGAACACCTCTCCTCAGGAGGCTGTTCTCCCCTTGTACTAGTTCATCCTCAGCCTACAAGGCAATCCACCACACCACACTAGATTAGGGTATTACACCACAACGGTGGCTCAAACCAGTATAAACCCTTGTGTCCCTTGTTCTTCGGGTTCGGCGAGCTAGACCAGGAATCGGTGCAAGAGCGAGCTAGAATGGAAAGGAGAGATCTTCGTGCGCACCCTAGTGTTCGGACCTGAAGGGTTTTGCCGGAACCCACGATCCGACATTTGGCGCGCCAGGTAGGGGTGCGCCGAATCTTCTCTTCCGTCGTTCAGTTCGTCACCGCTCCGCAGTCCCGATGGCCGACGATGAGGGGGTTCATGTTGACTGCTGGGCAGCCTGGCCCGCGCGGGTGGCTCCATCCACCCAAGAAGGCCTCAACCCCACGCTTCAGGTGGCCCCCACACCGCCTAAAACCACCGGCCGCGGGCGGCGCGGACACACAACCTCCGCCCTGGCATAATGGCGTGCGAGCTCTGCAGTGTGATATTCGAACTACGCCGCGGCAAGAGCACCGCACACCCGACCGGAGCAGGTGAACATGAGG
Source organism: Secale cereale (assembly GCA_902687465.1). NCBI lineage: Eukaryota > Viridiplantae > Streptophyta > Magnoliopsida > Poales > Poaceae > Secale > Secale cereale. The sequence goes on from LR738714.1 coordinate 255,587,507, forward strand.
GCAGCGCTCATCATGGCACAGAGCTGTTACGATGCAGGCTGGCCGAGGGCGGCCGCGACGTGCTGCTAGAATGCGTCGCCAAACTTCTGGACTGCGCCTGCAGGGGCGCGCCGCGATTTTGTTCCTCGCCCACGCCCCAGGTCGTGGTTGAGGCGTGCGCGAGGTCCCGACAAGCTTGCGCGCCTCGTGGGACTATGGGGGGTCCTGACGACACCAACATGGCCGCTGGCGCCATCCGTCCTTCCATAGCGACTTCATCACAGGCGGGAGCAAGCGCCGGCGGCCCCCTGCGTGGGCGCACTAGAGTACAACCCAGCGGCCGCCAAGGCTAGGTGCCACAGCTGGAAGTTCAAGGCGCGGGGCACTCGGGTGGTTCCCTCGGTGGGGCAGCTGACGATGCCTATGTACCCCGCATGGTGAACCTGGCGTACGCGTTCAGGGAGGGCGCCAATGCCATCCTCGAGCAGGGATGGAACGACGGGGCGCTCGAAGCAGGAGATTACCATGAGTCGCCTGGGTGCTCCGCCGACCCTTTCAGCGATGACGACAGGGTGCAGCAGGTATCACAGCAGCAGGAGTGCACTAACAATGGGCTGCAGGTGAACCAGACCACAACGATGGTTTGAGACCCAAGAGTGGCGGTTCCGCCCTCGACCGGAGCAGAACACTGGGGGCTGCACATGGAGGGCCTGGAGCCACGGCCTCCCCTGCGCCGTGTGGAGCAAGGTAGCATGCGGAGCTAGGTCCTCTACCGGAGGAAGCATCGACAAGCCCTCCCCCCAGCAGAGGGCCCGTGGTCGCCGAGGGCACCGTTGGCGTCCCCCTTGCCCCTTGGTCTCATCCTGGTTTCCGAACTCCCCAATGGTGGTCGAGGGCGACGCAAGGCGGGGCCCTCGTCTGGCGATATGAAGTAAGGCTCACGCCTAGGAAGGTCTCCGCTCGTGACACTCTCACGTAATAATGAGTGGGGTCGTACACGCCCCGGAGTCTCTGGAGTGCCGCCCTCGGGCCTCGGGGGCTCCCTCCCACGTCCTACTGGTAGCACTTAGCTCCGCGCTGGTGGAAGACCTGAAGACTAGCTAGGTGCTAGACGCGGCTATTTGCTTTCCTCGCCCTTTCTTTGTAACTTGGTTCACCGCCTTTTCGGATCGAATTTGAAGTCTTTCTCGTTGCCAAAATTGGGGGTAACTTTCCGTTGATTTCTGCTGGATTTTGTCGCCTTCTGGCCGTTTTTAAAGCTCGTACCTCTAGCCCTCCGGCTCGGGGACCAGATGGCCGATTCCACCTGGCGGATCTCTGAAACCTTGGCTGGACCCCCTCAGGGCAAGAGCCTACGCGCCGCAAAATTGCCACATAGGCATCCTTCCGCGGTCCGCAGGGCGACCCAGGCCCCGCACCCCAGAGCGGGGCCACGTGTTGCTCAGGAAGCTCAGGGCCGCGGATCTCTAGTTATCTACCCCAGAAGAGAGGCATGCCAACAGCCTGGCAACCCGCACGAGGTCATGTAAGATCTAGGTGAGTTACAATGACAACCCAGCTCGAAAAACTCGAGGACGCTCGTCCCAGGTTCGGATCTAAGAAGCAAAAAAGAAGAGTAGAACATCAGTTTACACACATAGGGGGCTCCCCCATCAAAATGCTCTCATACCCTACGGGGCCGTGCCCAAGCCCTTGCATGCAGGATCAAAGCGTAGGAGCATGAGCTCAACTGGACATGTCGCTCACCGCGCCGTTCGAGTCGCTCTCGTGCACACTGTCGGTGCTTTCGCTGGCCTCGTCTTCACCATCGTCAACCGCGCCGCCTTCATCTGCCGCGACCACAGCCTTGTCATTCTCAGTAGCAAAGGCCCTGACCAGAGCATCCATGTTGTCATCCACCCAGCGCGCCAGGTTGTCTTGGATGGCCCCGGGCACTGGGGCGATGGCGGCATCAAAATCAAAGTGGGGGTCAATGTTCTGGAGGTAACTGAAGACCCGGGAGAACGCGCGCCGAAGGAGGCTTCAACTCTTTTCTTCAACAAGCTGGCGGGCCCTCGTGACACGGCTCTCCAGGCGCATCACAACCTCGGTGAAGAAGACAAGATGGCAAGCGTAATCCTCCACGTGGGGATGAGGAACGTTCTCCTCGCAGATGACCCCCAGCGCCCGGTTAGCCTTCACCCGGAGAGCCTGGAGCATGGGGACGTGCTCGTGCTGCAACAACAGTTGACGGCAAGCCTCGTCCTTGCTATGCCGCACGAGAGCCGCATCATCATCAACATGTCGCTAGAGCAAGGCCAGGTCAGCCCACGCGGAGTCCAGCTTGGCCTGAGCGGAAGACTGGGCTACCGTGGCGACCCTCTTGCGCTGAAGCTCCAACATCATCCTGAGGGCAGTAGTTCTCCCATCAGCCTGCGCCCGTTGGGTTCCAACTTCATGCCATACTCCCTGGCAAGGTCTACGATAGCCTTCGCTACCCTTTAGTCAATTTCCTCCTGAACCCTTGCCTCGCGAGCGGAGACAGCATCCTCGGCTAGGGTCACGTGGCACTCCCTCGCCTCCAGCCGCGCGAGCTCAAGGCTGCGCTCCGTGGCCTCCAGCATCAACGCTTCCTCATGCCGCAAGATCTTCGCCTCTCCGCCTCTTCAGAATTAATTTTGAAGGACCAATCGAGATGAGTAATCCCTTTGTTTCGAATTATCTTGTCACAAATCATGCTGATCAACACATGGCATCATTCATAGAGGCTAATAGTGACAACATATCGCAACCAAAGTTGTTCCCGTCATGCCGACTGAACTTTATATTCATAGGACAACTTTGCTTGTTTCATGCCTGGCTAACATTTGGTCTCAAATGAGACGTATATTCTATAATTATTTTGGTTGCAGGAATATAAAGCCAGGTTCAAAGTTCTCCAGGATAGCCGATTCAAGAGCATCGAGAAAGGAGGACGAAAATCAATGCATAGCCGAGTCGGATGACGCTAAGCCGGCACTACTCGGTTGTTTTGTTTCAGAAACAGTGTCACAGTATTAGTTAATGGACAAACAATGTACCTTTAGTCAGGGCATAGATAATCACATCATTGGTGCATCGTTGACAAATCCTATTATTATTGATCATGATGTCGAGCCATCAGGACAAGAACAAATGCAATGTTTGTTTAAAGAGAATATCAAATACAACATCGTGATTCATCAAGCCACACAATCGGACAACATAGGACGATTGGAGTTTGTTGAGGCATGAGCATATGGCCAGTCGTATCGGATTGGTCTTGATGGTGGTCAAATGTTGACTCGGCTATCTCAAGCCGATTCATCTAAAGGTCAACAAGTACAGACCAACGATGACGGGGTCAAGCCTTCGAGCAACAATATGGTTAAAAAGTGCATCAAGAACAATCTTGAGGACGGAAATTCCATCAAAGCTACAAAGGTGACATCTATTACTAGGGGGCAACAAGAGAATTCAAAGACCGATGCATGCACAACCAAAGAAAACCAAGGCCATGGTAAGCACAAAAGCGAAAGGACGAAAGTCACTTTTCCGTAGTTATTGGAAAAATATCAGAAGATAAGTGAGGAGAAGTGTGCTTATCGGCCGAGTGAAACAAAAGCATCAAAGTCACCCCTAAAGCATAAATCTGAAGAACGGGATTGGCGAACGAAGAAGTTGAACAAGACGACTCCATATCCTACTTTTGGGCCACCAATGGCGATGTCATACACACCTCCCCATGTTGAACTATTTTCATATCAATCATGGGACAAGTATAAATTGAGGGATCACCGTCCATCGTATTCTAAACCACCTCACCGAAATAATGCAGCTTCGAGAGGATCATTGTTTGTTCAAAAACCACATATTAAAGACCGACTGAACGAAAAAGAATTGTTCCGGAGCTTGGCGAAAAAGATGGACGTGGTCAAACAACTTTACCGAGTAAAAAAGGATGGCGGCAAGTGTGTTGTTTCAGATCCGACTCCGGACGACAAAAAGCCAGCCATGTCTACGTTGGCTACTAAGGGAAAGGAAGTGAAGTGGGTAACTTTCAAGGACCCAATCATCGAGTCTGGACAGGCCAAGCCGTAAGTGCCAAAGGTCAGGAAAGAGTTGCTAGTGCACAAAACAAAAACACAGTCGGGATGCTCACTCGGCTTATCACATTGGCAAGAAAGAAAGTTGAAGCGGCTCAGGGCCAAAGAGTTGGAGAAGAGGAATATGGCATGGGTCCCCAAGGGAAGACATCAAGGCGAGAATGATGTGCCAGCTCCTATTGTAAAGCCAGCAGGAGTAAGGAGGACAAGCGTGAAGCCGGTAGGCGAAAACAACGATTTTCATGTCACTATACGAGACTCCAAACGGCGCATCATCCATGTTCTGCAACCGTCACATCAGAGTTTGTGGCTAACAATATACCCCCAGCTGAAATATCTGATTTATTTCAGCTATTCACACTTTGGTGGACGGATTCCCAAGCTCCTTTGAGATGAGAATGCATGGCCGATATTTTCATATCGCCCTGAGAGTTCATTGTATTGGCAAAGTAGGGCATCTGGTTAACGGTGTTCATCATGTTTATCTTGTACTCCTATAGCCGATGTTCAGTGTTTGCCAATACTAGCAAGACCGACTTAATTATTGATTCGGCCACTGATCAACAGTTTAGTGCATAAAAGCTCTGACTCATGATGATAGTTATCTACAGGATCCATGTTAGGAGACAAACGATGTTCGGCGGGGACTTGATGGTGTACTTTGGTCAACAATGAGTTGAGTCACCGAACAATTGTCGATATTCCTTTGAGGTGCATGGTTATAATTGCTTGGCAAGACGGCTTGGTGATGTATCATCGAGCGGTTCTAATATCTCCAGGGAGTACCTTTACAAAGTAAGGTTAGAATTGACATGAGAAATTTGTGGGGACGCCTTTGTGACATCCAATGGTTGTTCTCAGACGACTATCATCTGAAGAAGTTCTACTCAAGTAGCAACAAGCCCGAGCATATGGCCGATAACAATTATCGTCCTCAGCATAGACAGCCGATGGAGTGTTGCCATCGTGCTTAAACAATACCCGAGGCAAAGTATTTTCTGGCACGCAAGCTTTGCCAGAAAACGGGGGGGG
>LR738714.1:255592714-255722940 GCA_902687465.1 Secale cereale
CATGTGTTGACACCCGATTTTGGCACGATACAAAACGGAATAAATATGGACTTAAATGAAAAAGTTCTCAACATGTGAAAGTTCCATATCATCAAAATGAGAAACTTTGATGTTTGGGTCATCACCATCCGACCTCATCTTAGGAGCTGAAACAGTATTCAAAGTTCTAAAATTTTGTGTTCAGATCACTGTTTGGCTGATTACGCCCTCAAGAAGGCCTCAGGTGGAAAACTATCCAACATGAATTGTCTTCGTCTCGTCGAATCTGTTGATTTTCATATAAAAATGGTCTCAATCCAAGTTTTTATGCAAAAGTTAGAGCTATCTAAATGCAGCCCTGTCAAGAGGCGAAATATGACACGCCCCATCAGACACATGTGTGATGGGTATATGATACAATGCGTGAGCAATTATCCCTTCAAGATGGCCTTGAATCAAAAAACTTTCAACATGAAAGTTGTTCTTCTCATTGAAACGAGTAAATATGCTTTTGGGAGCATTTTTATCCGAGGTCGTTTTCTGCCACAAAAAAGACCCGCAAGGTGCAGCCGGTTTAAACCAAACTGTTTTGGAAAGTTTGCCGGGTGAAAAGCTTGCCGGGTGAAAAGCTTGCCGGGAAAAGAGCTTGCCGGGGTGGAAACCTTGCCGGTGTGAAAGCTTGCCGGGGTGGAAAGCTTGCCGGGAAAAGCTTGCCGGGCTGGAAACTGCCAAGGCCAATCCGACCAGAAGCTGAAGATGGGCTCAAATGATTATCTAGATGGCCTCGGATCAAAAAGTGTACAACATAAAAGTTGTACATAACATTGAAACAGTCAACTTTTCTTTTGGAGTCATCATCATCCGACGTAGTATACGACCTGCAGAGACACTACAAGAGTCGGACGGTCTAGGCAGCTACATGACCGAGTCCGACTCAAAATTAAAGATGACCACGTGGAGTATTCAAGATGGCCTTATTTGGAAAAGTGATAACATACGGATTATTGGCCTCGTCGAAGCACACAAAATTTGTATTTGAACCATCTCCATCGGAAGTCATATGCAGATTCCACGGACCACGCAAGGAGCAAGATAGAAGATTGGGCCAGATTCGGGTTGAATCTGAGTGGCATCAGAACTAGGACTCTAGGACGTGAATTGATGTAAATTTCTTGTAAGGAAAGCCTAGATGAATCCTTTGCTTGTACGGGAAGTCCAGTCGCCTCTTATATATGTTGGGGGTGACAGCCGATTGAACAACACCAATCGAACAAATCAATCTATTACACTTTTGTGTTCATCTATCTTTATCCCCTACCCTTGTATCTTTCTTTCTCGTTCTTTGTTCGTTCTTCGCATTGGAGGGCAGCGATCCAAGAGGTTCTAGGGGCGAGAATATTGACCTAGAGCAGCCCATAGCCGCCGTGCACCCTGACGGGGTCCCTCCCGGGTGTGTGGGGTTTCGGGTGTGCAAAAGCGCCCGCCGACTTTCCTGCGTATCGCGCTGTCGGTCGGGTCTCCTTTGACGTGAGCTGTGGTGCATCACCCCCGGCGTCGAGGGTACACGTGACGTGTTCGTGTGTCAACACAGGGGACGGCTCTTCAGGAGCCCCAGGAGCCGACAACGCCGAAGCGGCCGCGCCACCAACACTCGACGGCGATCACCCCCAGCGCCCCCTTCTGGGGCGATCGCCGTGCTGGCGGCGGACAAGGGAGCCGCGCAGACGGGGTTCTCACGAGACCTCACAAGGCCGGATGGATGAAGTCCCCATTCGTCGAAGGAGGGCATCTGCTTCACGAAGTTCACCTTGTTTGAGCAGCAATATAGAAGACAACCTTCCTCCGGCAAGCGAGCTGGCGTTGGGTCGGCCGTCAGGAGCTCGAGCACCGTGCGCCATACCTCGCAAGGAAGAGCAGGCGCTTGGAGCCTCATGCGGTCCCCGTAGCCGGAGAAGGTCCACAGCGGCCAAGAGTGGCGCTGAAGTGGAGCGATGCGGCACTGGATGTACTCCTTCACCACCATGGGCGTCGTCACCCCAAGCTTATTCAGCCTGGCTAGCCGGCGCCAAATGGGAGCTAGTTTCTGGTCGGTGAGCTTATCATGCTTCCAGCCGGAGCTCGAGGCAACCGGAATCCGCGGAAGAAGCAGCAGGGGGCTGCGCACATGGATATCCACAAACACCCACTTCTTCCTAAAGCCACTGACGACTGGCGAAATGTCAAAAGCGATCCCGAGCCGGCCGTCGCGGCAATTGCCTGGAAGGATACATACCCTAAGCACTGGAGTGCATCCGTCAGGTGCAGCAAGAAGAAGTGGCAGAGCAAGGCCACGGAGGGGGCAATTCTCATGATGGCTTCGCAGACGAAGGCGAAAACAGCAAGGAGGATGATAGATCGGGGATCAAGGTGCAACGCGCTGATCTGGTAATGTGAGAGCACCACATTGAAGAAATCAGAGAAGGGAGGAATCAGGCCTGCCCAGAGGGCGTGAAGGTGGAAGGGGACCTTGGTGGCTGTCATGTCGATTTCGGTGCAGGAAGCGGGCCAAGCTGATAACCCTCAACCGTAAGGGATCGAGATAGTCTTCGCGGGTAAGAATAACCCAATTTATAGATTCGACACACGGGGAGCCAAAGAGTATTTATAAGCTTTGACAGTTGAGTTGTCAATTCAACCGCACCTGAAATATACTTACTTGCAACAAAAGATAAGTGGTAACGGTGATATGATAGTGATGGTGGTGACAGCAAAAGTAAACAGCAAAAGTAACAACTAATAACCAGCAGGATTGAAACACTATAGGCTAGGGAGATGGATGGTTGGGCGCTGCATGGATGAGATACATCATGAATCTAACTTGGGGCAAGGCACACAGAAAAGTAATGATCATCTAGGCAAATATCAAACATTAGGCATGTATCCCACAGGTAGTTGTATGTGCTTGCAATAAGAACTTGCACAACATCTTTTGTCCTACCATCCCGCTACGAACGGGGCCAAAAGGAACTTATGGAGATTAAGGTGCTCCTGTCAAAGAGCACCGGAACAAAGCAATAAACTCAATGGATACATGGAATCCTCAAATTATGGACCATCCCCTTTGGTGTCCCAAGCTGTCACCTTTGGGATCGCCGGTTCCGGACCATAATAGGTGCAAACAACTCATAGATAGGATCAAGAACACAAATATATTCATGAAAACACATAGGGTTCATATCTGAAAACATGGCACTCGGGCCCAAAGTGACAAGCATTAAGAGCAAAAAGTTGAAGCAAAGATGATAAACACCAAAGTAGATGATAGGGAACATGCCCCCAACATTCTGATAAACTATTACATGATCTAACTCATCCAATCCCTACCATCCCCTTTGCCTACAACAGGGAATTACTCACACATGGAAGGAGAAGTCATGGAGGGAGGATGGAGTGGTGATGATGATGACGATGTCAACGATCTCCCCTCTCCGAAGGCCAAATCAGCCTCCAGATTAGCCCTCCCGAAGAAGAACACAGGGTGGCGGCGGCTCTGCGACGGAAACTGGAAAAACGGCTTCTGTTCTGGGGTTTCCTCGCAACGGGAATAAATAGGAGCCAAGGTAGGGCACCATAGGGGGGAGGACCCTCCCAGGCGGCCTCCTGGCGCGGCCAGGGGTGGGGCCGCGCCAGCAGGGCGCCTGGGGCCCCCCTGGCTGCCCTCTGGCCCCACTTCTGGCACAATGGCCCTTCGGGTGCATGGATTTTCTGTGATTTTTCTTGGAATTTTCTGAGACACCTAAAAATCCATTTTCCTGGACACAATAAAACCATACAGGCAGCTCTGCTGAAAACAGCGTCAGTCCGGGTTAGTTTAGTTCAAATCATGCAAGAATGAGGGCAAAACAATAGCAAAAGTGTTTGGAAAAGTAGATACGTTTGAGACGTATCAACTCCCCCAAGCTTAGCATATTGCTTGTCCTCAAGCAATTCAGTTCAACGAACTGGACGCGACAAAGAAAACTTTGACAAACTCTTTTGCTTCATTAGATGTATATAAGCATGTACTACGAAAAGAGTCTAGCAAGTATTGAAACAATGCTATGAGGACAATGCACGAAGCAATCCTTCTTTCAAGTGACCAATCACAAATAACTATAAGTAAATAATATGCTACTGAAAATCAAGACAAGATTACATTGCACATAGCTTGAACATACTAGAGTGGTATCTCGCTAGCCTCCATGAGTGAAGCAAAACATAAATGTAGAAACTCCTCCAGAGTTTTAAAGGAGACTAGAACTAAGAATTTCAGAATAAATTATACCACAAGCATGCAGAAGATAATGTAATACTTTGGGACAATGCACATTACACTCAGAATGACAATTATGCTCTCCTAGTTGGTGCTTTGAAGAAAGAAGGTGGAGACTCTCGAACCGTGGAATTTGATGGCGAGGTTGAAAACCCGTGGTTGGAAGCAAAGACTAAACATGTACCCGAGCTCTTGGTTTTGAAAACAGAGGTAAAAATGATTTTGGGAGGTGCATATTTCGTCAACGAATGCTAGTAGACAACCCAATCACTTCTTATGCTAGACATGTTTCAAGGAACGGCTCCCAAGATGGGGACGATCACATCCCCTTAATCTCCTTTGTTTATCACTACCAAAGTTTTCTGATTTCTCATAAACAAAGCGTGAAGGAGGGTTTGTTGGTTGTGATTATCTTTTGTGAGCTGGGTGCACTCATGCCAGTCCCTCCTCGTATTAGGGGTTTGCAGATTAGACATGCAATCCCGGGATAAAACATGTCAAACATAAGAAGATCATGAATTACCTACTACTTCCTCATGAGCTAAAACAGAGGCACAAAACAGGAGTACATTTGAATAATTTTGAGATGGTACAAGAAAGTCTTCGTTAGGATGGCCGGTAAATACCACATAGGAAGGTATGGTGGACTCATATGGAATAACTTGTTTGAAAGGATTTGGATGCACAAGCAGAATTCCGCTTAGTGCGTGCGAAGGCTAGCAAGAGACTGGGAAGCGACCAACTAGAGAGCAATAACAATCATTATCATGCAGAGCGACAAAGCAACATTGAATTGGGCATGAAAGTGATATAACTATTCTGAAACTCAAAGATCATCAAGGCAAAGCAGAATTTTTAGTCTTAAACATGTGTAAACATGTGCCAAGTCAATCCAAGAATTCTCCAAAGGGAAATACCACCTTAGTATGCCAAACCATGAACAATGCAATGCATGTAAATCATTTCAATAACACATTATATACTCTAGCTATTTGAGATTAGCCACAAGGAAAGCATGAACCACTGGGAAAGCATTGTAAACATAGCACTATGTCGCTACAAGCTGGTCTCTAGATCATAAGTACAGGCATATGTACAAAAGTAGAAACAAGAAGATTCATACCGGTTTTCCTTGTTGCTTCCCTTCCGTCGATCTTCGTCATTACTGCCTTGTCACTTGCACGATCGAACCTAGGAAATATAATTAAATGCCATCATGGACTCGAGCTGAACTCTGAAAACAAAGCAAACTAAAGAGAGAAAGGAAATCTTTTTGGGTTTTTTCAAAGGTTGAACGAAAGCAAAAGAAAGAGAAAATCTTTTTGTTGTTTTTGCAAAGAAAGAACAAAGAAGAACGGGCAAAAACTTCGAAAAGATCAAAGCAAAAAGAAATAAAACGGATAATACAATGGAAAAGTGAGAAGGGCACGTACTCCCCCAAGCTTAGGCTTTTGGCCTAAGTTGGTAGTAGCTACTGCCCCCAGGAGCCTCCTGCTCCGGGGTAGTACTGGTGAGTCCAAGGGTCGTATAAAGATTCCGGCGCGTACACCGAAGTCCTCGGATCCTCCCACGAAGAAGGGTCCGCACTCCAAGCAGAGGAAGACCCTTCACCAAACTGGGTGACGGTCTCCCCCTGAAATGGTGGTAATTCACCGTGCTCCTCCTCGTCGGGCACAACCCCCTCCATGGGGTTATGAAACTGATGCTGGACCATGAACTCATCGAACTGGATAACATCAAAGGACCATCCGTTCCTACAAGAAAAATCAAACAAAAGAGGTGCAGGTAGACGGATCTAGCGTTCCGCGGTAGTTCCGAAACACAAGATATAAACAAGGTTACCAAACTCAGAAGTCATGGTAACAAACTTATGCCTTTTCATAGCAGCAAGATCAAAACTTAAATAAGTAAAAGGCTTATCATCAGGGTGTGGGGTGCCTTTAAGATACTCTAAGATAAGTGTGGCATAAACGCCACCAAATAAATCTCCCTTGTTACCGTTCATAGCAAGGCGTCGAGCAATTAAGGCACCCACATTATAATCAAACCTCCCTGAGAGGGCGGTTGCCAGGATAGCAATATCCGACGCAGAAATGTTGCTCGTGTTGTCACGAGCTAACACCCCTCTAGCAACATAATACGCAAAATACCTAAGGTGAGGGAACAAGATGCTGGAGATTTTTGACCGATGAATATCCCTCATTTCCATGCTGCAGAGAGAGTTGAAGACGGTTCTCAGCTCGGAGGGCTGAGAGGTCATCTTCGCCGTCCGCCCAACGTTTGGCACACCTATTATTTCACAAAACTTTTCCAAGGGCATGGTCAAAAGATTATTGTAAATTTTAAACTCAATAGAACCAGTATCAAGGTTATATCTAAAACTGTTAATGAAACCGGAGGTGAGTTTTTGATACTGAGCAACACAGCACGTGACGAGCCGTGTCAGACCTGCATTAGCACAAAGGTTATAAAACTCATCCTTAATTCCTGCAGCTTCAAGGAATTCATCACATGGGAACATCATCGCACGTGTTGGATTTCTGTCTTCCAACAACTCTAGGGGCACATGATCTTCATTGTAGCTCACCCTAGTAGTCGAGGGTGAAGCTGCGGCTCTAGTAACTCGATCGGAGCGCGCGGGCTTCTTCTTCTCAAGCCACCCCTTTGCCCTTCCTAACAAACTCATTTCTGAAATTTTTGACAAATTACAAAAATAAGGATTTAAAGAAAGTGGGTTAAGGCAAACTACTCAGCTCACTTACCTAAGGCATAAACTTGCATCAAAACTTGGAAAATAAATTTCTACACATGCATGCAAGCTCATCTACACAACACCTAGAACTACTAAATACTCACAATTGAAGCCACCAACAAAAAATCTAATTGGAGGGGTGGAGGAGTTACATACCAGGGAGTATTTGTTCAAAATCTCAGCTCGAATGATAGGCTGTAGAGAGAGATCGAAAATTGCCTCCAAGAACAGCAAGAACGCAAGAACAGGTGCAGAACTCGTGTTTTTGGAGAGAAAGAGAGAGAGAGAAAGAATACTCACCTGGAGGCGGGACCTGTGGGCCCCAGGCGCCCTATGGGCGCGGCCAGGGGGCAGGCCGCGCCAGCTGGCCGCCTGGGCCACTGGTGGCCCCCCCTGGTCAGCCCCAGGTGCCTCTGGGTCACTCCCGGCATGGAAATTTTAATTTTAATTTTTCTGGAATTTTTCTGAAAACTTCACTGTTGAAAATTTTTCGAAGTTCAAAAAGCTGCAAAACTTTCTGAAAACTTAAAGCAGTGATTAGAATTGTGAAGTGTGAAGCCCGAAGACCGACGTCCCAGAAGATTCCAGAAGATTCCAAAAGATTCCAGATGTTCCGGGTTCTCCCGTGTGTTCTTTGTGCTTGTGTTATTTATTTTTGCATTGCATCATGTCATCATGCCATCATGTCATATTTATTTTGCATCTCAACCTAAATAAATCGTGTGGACCTTCGGTCCATTTAAATCGAGGGAAGGATGACTTCTCTTTATAACATATAAAAGCCTCCCAATATTATTAGGGAGCTATAATAAATATTCCATTCGTTGGAATTAACCCTACACACTTGCATATTATTTCCCCATGTCTTTTTCACTTCGAGTATCTCCTTCAAAAACCTTGCCAATAATTCTTTTTCCTTTTATCGAGGCTCCTCCAAAATTCCGAGCATTTTTGGATCTACCTTTTGCCACTTCCTTCTCACACTCATTTGAATTAAATTCAAACGAGTTTGAATCAACTTCACAACTCATGCCCACTCCATTTTTATTGGAACAAGCACTTTTTTGTGAGTCCAGAAAATTATCTGCTTGCTCAAATTGTTTCCCTATTCTCTCTTCTTTTTCTTCAATATTTTGCCTTTTGGTAAATACAATTAAAGGAGAAGAAAAGATCCAGCCACCTCCTAGCTGCAGCCTACTAAGCCGGCCTCTTGGGCCTCCCTAGCCATCTAGGCTCCCACCCCAGCGCCTTCACCTCTCCCAGCCTCCCACCTCCTGGCCCTATAGGCCCAACCGCACCCAACCGAACCCTAGCATCGCTCCCTCGACCCCCCAGTCGCCGCTCCTGTTTCCCTCGTCCACATCGCGCCGCACCTCAAGCCCCGCACCCCTTTTTCCCTCGAGCCAGGAGTCCCGACCGCTCGACCCCTCCCAGCGCCGCCGAATCCCCTCGTCCCTTGCTTCTCCCTCGATCCCATCTTCCCGTGCCCTCCTCTCGGTTTCCTTCGATCTCCAGCGCCAGGAGCTCCCAGCCTCCGGCAGCCGGCGAGTCAAGGCCGCAGCGCCCAGGCCGCCGTGCCTCTGTCTCCTCCTCGCGTCGGCCTCGTCCTCCCGAGCAGCAGGCCGAGCCCCTTCGAGCCCCCCCCCTCTCCAGCAACGCTAGAGCCTCGCCGTGGCCTCTCCAGTGCCGCGGCCACGAGCGCCCCGCACGCCGGCCCTGCTCCTCCGCGCCTCCATCGGCCCCGGCGCGCCAAGGCCGCAGCGGCGCCTCCCTCCGCGGCTCCCTCCTCTGCGACGCCCCAGCTCGCGTCGCCATGGCCTCCACAGGCCCTGCCTCGTCTCCTCCAGCGTCTCTTCCGGCCAGCTGCTGCTTTTGCTTGCTGCCATGTTGCCGCGCCTCTTTTGCTTGCTGCCGTGGACGCCAAGTTCGTCGAACGAGGGACCCCCAAGACCGCCAAGAACCTCTCGGATGCATCAAGTTCCTCTCCGATACGACCAAGTACCGCGACGACCGAACGGCTACGAGCTCCGTGAATGACTACGAACGTGTACCACTACTTCCCACGACGACCCGCCAAGTACCCCTTCGGATATGTCAAGTTTGACTACGCCAAGTGCAACGATGGATGCGCCAAGTACATCTACGAACGGAACGAGTACATCTACGAACGTGAACGACTACCGACGCCGTGTACCACTACTTCCCTCTACGTAACGACTACTCGTTGGCGGCCTCGTGAATGACTACTTCCTCTACGAATCGCGAGAACAACTACTTCCTCTACGGCCGTGAACCACTACTTCCTCTACGTCCCTCGACGATCTCGAACCGCCCCGAAACGCACGCTTCGGAGGTATAACCCCGAGACAATGACCCGTGACATGCATGTGTTGTATGAGATGTTTCTTCCCTAGTGAGCGTCGTGCCCGTTTCTTCCTTTTGTCATGTTCCTCGGTTGCCTCGTCGCCGACTCGTGGGAACCCGGTGACGGGATCGCCCCACCTTTCATCTCGTTTGACTCGCTCACGCCATCTTTCCTTTTTCACCGGACTCTCAACGAGTTACCGGAACCGATATGTTGCCGTGGCATCATTTTCGGAATTGTTGCCGTGGCACCCTTTCCTTCCACCACGGTGACAAATGCTTCATATCTTCTTCATGTTCACTTTTAATAAAAATTGCATAAACTTGATCATGTCATCCGCATCATGTTAACAACATTTAAAATGTGTGAATTGTTGTTTGCTTATAATTACTAAACATGCTCATGGGGATTTTCCGGATATGTTGTTGTTATTTTCCGGCCTCATTTAAAATGTCTTAATAGTGTAGTTTTTTTATGCTTCACCTCTTGCCATGTTAAAAACATTTAATCTTGTCTTGTAAATAACGGGAGTCAACTAAATAGATAAAATGTGGTGTTTCGTCAATATGCAACTCGTTGCATGTTGAGATCCACTTAACTTGTAGTACTTGTTTGTGCACTTGCCATGCCATGCATAATAAAACCGGACATGCATCATACTTGTTTGTGCATCGTATGCCATGTTTATGCTTGTGTGTTTACCGTGTTGTTTGCTTCTTTCCGGTTGCTTCTCTTGTTAGCTTCGGTTTCGTTCCGTAGTTGTGAGGACTCGCTCGACTATGTTGCTCCGTCTACTTCATGGATCCGTTCTTCTCCCTTGCGGAATCCCAGGCAAGATGATCATACCCTTGGATACCTTTACTACCATTGCCATGCTTAGTTGTCTCAATGCTATCGTTACATGTCGTGCTACCCATCTTTTATGTCAGCCTCTCCTTGTTGCCATGAAACCTCTAACCTTGACACCTTCCTAGCAAAACCACTGTTTGGCTATGTTACCGCTTGCTCAGCCCCTCTTATAGCGTTGTTAGTTGCAGGTGAAGATGAAGTTCGTTCCAGGAGGGAACTTGTTGTTGTTATATCACAATATCTATAAATATTATTAACAAACCTATATACTGGGCATGGGTGGAAGGCTTGGCCTTTTGCTCGGTGTTTTGTTCCACTCATGCCACCTTAGGCGCCGATAAACCGGCATTATGTTCCTTGATTTTGCGTTCCTTACACGATGGGTGGATGGGGACCCCTTGACAGTTCGACTTTGAATAAAACTCCTCCAGCAAGGGCCAACATTGGTTTTAATTTGCCTCATAATAACAACTTAATTAATTAATTAAATCTGCATAGGGGGTCGCACCTTCGGGTTCTTAATTCTACATAGCAGGGGGGGCCAGTGCTGATGGTGTTGGTCCCAAACTAGAGCCACTTGCGGTACCACCCAGTTATCTGGGGTCTTCGGTTACTGTACATAGCGCTCATCCGGACGTGGCCTGAGACGAGATGCACGTGGCTACCATCAGGGTGTCGGCACGCCGGGAGGTCTTGCTGGACTTGTTTTACCATTGTCGAGATGTCTTGTGCTACCGGGATGCCGAGCCTGATCGGTTTTCCCTAAGATAAGGAGTGATGATATTATATTTATCGCTTCAGCTAATCGTGAGAGCTTGTGATGGGCTAAGTTGGGACACCCCTGCAGGGTTATGATCTTTCGAAAGCCGTGCCCGCGGTTATGTGGCAGATTGGAATTTGTTAATGTCCGGTTGTAGAAAACTTGACAAAGGATCCGAAGTAAAACACACAACTGTGTGAGTAACCATGACTGTCTCTTTTCACTTTGAGAAGAGAACACGGTGGGGTTATGTTTGATTCGTATGTAGTTCAGGATCTTTAGCGATCACTACTTTTGCGACCGTTTGCGTAGATGCTCATCTTATTCTTGTACTCATAAGTTAGCCACCATATTATGCTTAGCCGCTGCTGCAACCTCACCACCTTACCTCTTCCGACCCACAAAGCTTTTCTAGTCTTGATACCCATGGTTATGGGATTGCTGAGTCCTCGTGGCTCACAGATACTACCACACCAGATGCAGGTTCAGCCGAGAGAGATGCAGGAGCTGGTTCAAGTGCTTCACTGGGAGCTCAATGAAGATTGTGGCCGTTTGCTTGTGACGTTTTCGACTATCAGTAGTGGTTTCTACTAGGATTCGATCTAGGCCTGTGGTGTTTATGTTGTTTTGGTATCTTTCTTTTGGATCTTACCCTTAGATGGGCTGTGATGTTTTTAATGATGTTATGCTTATGTAATGTATTGTGTGAAGTGGCGATTGTAAGACAACTATCTCCTTTTGCAATTTAATCCCTCTTTTACATGAGTCATGCAAAGATACCAAACTTGAGATCATTCTAGGATGGGCTTATACCTTTAAGTCGTGCCTCGACACGTAGGAGGTATAGTCCCATCCTGGGCATTACAAGTTGGTATTCAGAGCCTTCTCCGACCTAGAAGCCCCCACTGATTGATCAAATCGTTGACGGTTGAGTCTAGGCACACACTTGAAATGTTTTGAGTCCTATATTTATATCGGAGAGTAGGAATTCTTTGCTTCTCATCCCCTTTCACTCTGGTGAGGACTCCTGACGATTACTCTTATCTCTTCTACTTTCAAAAATTGCACCAATTTTTTTTTGGATCTCGCGAGTATTGTTTGGATTGTTTCGATGTCTTTGTGACGAGAACATTGTTCTCGATGCCTCCTGTCATTAGGGGTTGTGGCAGTGTCCCGGGGAGTTGAGCTCCGAGGTGTTGTCGTCACAAATCCATCGCGGCAGTACTAGAATACTTAAGACGGCCGACATCGAAAACTCTCCTATGCGGTTAGTGGCAAGATAACCCCGGCATCACCCAGTACTGGGGAGGTAGTTCGGGAGTATTGCCATAGCTTGTATAGTGGATGCGTTTCGAAGGTCCGAGGTAAATGGTTTCCGAGAACAACTGGTTATGTGTTGAAGGATGGATACAGCTGGATGTAGGTTTAGATCTGATTGCGCGGTGCTTCCCCTGTATCCCCAACACCTGATTGCATAACTGGAAACTTTCGGAAATTAATAGGTGGGTTCATCTAGTAGTTCTAGGCATTCTTCCAACGGATGCACGATATGAAGTTCATGGTTCTACATTGAGTGAAGTGGTTTTATGGGCTTGTTCCGATCGGGAGTTGCATCTTAAAGGGTCCTTGGCTATGATGATCCGGGAATTGCAAAACCCTTTTGTAACACGTTCCATGAGCTTTCAGCACGAAGATGTCGAACGAAGCTTCTATCTTGTATTTGTTCTATCTGTTCCTTGTTACTTTTTATTTATCTTTTGTTCTCCCAAGTGGCTTCTCGACAAGTTGATGTACCTGCGTAATTCATTCGTTCAATTCTCTGTTCGGATAGATATGTTGCAACATAATCTTCTTCATAAACATATCTATCCTTTGTTTTTGTTTTGATTCTGGTATTCGAGTTGCTTCGATGTCAAGTGTTGATCCCATACCTTTCCTAATCGGTGTTCTCATATTTCTATGGGAGTGCTAATCCTTCTTGATCATCAAGATTTTCATGTTAAATTCTTTTTCAACCGGTGTCCATTTTGTTCATCCCAAGTTGTCTTTGTTTTTCCCCACCCTCCCACCCTTCTTCTTCTCAGAGCAAGAAATTCTCAGATCAAATATCCTTTTTATTCATGTGATGTTTCTTCATTCGTTTCGTTCAATTTCATTATCCGGTGATTCTCAGGAACATGCTCAGGAAACTCCAAGTTCATCATTCTTTTGTTCTCAAATTCTGCCGGTGGATGTAATTCAAGATTTCAGTGTCAATCTTATCCTTTTCCTCTTTTCACAATGCTTTCTTATTCCGGTGCACCAATTAATCTTCTCCTCTTGCTATTCATATCTGGAGAGCTGAAGATATCTCAGAAGATTCATAGTTCCATTCTTAATCCATTCAAGCTATTTTGAGGATTGTTATCTTATTCAAGCCATTTAATTCAACCGGTGCAATATCTCTTAAGCAATCTTTTCAACGGTGATTTCTTTTGGAGTGGGCCCTAACCCACAGGTCTTTTCCCAGGATCTTACCTGACTCTTCTTTTCCGGAGAATTCTTTTCAAAGTGTGACGTAAGAATGAAATTCCATCAGTCACATGCCTTCTCCAAGCTGGTTTTCAATTATTTCCATCTTTAGCTCCACCTTCCTCCTGTCATTCGTCCGGAGTATCTCGAAATTCTTCATGGCATTTCTCGTCTTCACTCTCAACATTTCAAGACCGGAGAAGAGTTTCTCTTAAATCTTGGTCCATTCTCTTGAATATCTGTGGTTCTAACTTCATGCCATCCTCATTAGTGTTCCGTTTGTGAGGAATTCTTTTCATACCCGTCCGAAGCATTTCATGAATTCTTCTCATTGTGATCCTCCGAAGGCCATCATTTCAGAATATTTCTTCATTCTCTGTTTGCAACTTCGTCCTCCAACTATTCTTCATTGATGTCTCTTCGTTCGTCTCCATATTCTTACGGTGGTTCATTCAAGATTACCCTTCCGTTGTTATTGTTTTAATTCATTTGTTCTTTTCACAATCCTACCGGTGCTTCGTTGATGATTACCCAAGTTTGTGAGAGATCTCTCTTTAATTCTTTCCAACGAGAATAAGTGTATGCCAAATCCATTGGTTGTCATCAATTTAAATTGGTGAAGGATACTCATTACATAATTCTTATTCTTGTTCCTTCCAAGTGTTTAATTCCTTCGTCTGGATTTTCGTGATATCAAATTATTGGTTGTTCATCTTTCTTCCGGAGCTCCAAACTCTCTCAATTATCTTGTCTCGGAGCTCCATCTAATTCATCACAGGCCTTGAATCTTATTCTTTTAATCTTTCACTTCTCATGCTTTCATTACCGGAGTTCTCATGGTGGTTCATCATGTTTTAATTCATCCTCGAAGTCTTCATCAAGATTCTTGTTGGAGCTCAAGCATTCTTCATCATGCTTTCCAAGTGCAATTCTTGATCCCTTATCTTTTGAGGTGGTGTTATGTCATTTTTGACAATTCCTTCATGTTTCATGATTCACGAGTTGTCAGGAATGAGATATTTTAAACCCATCATTTTTCCTTGTCCAGGAGATCTTTTCAACCCTTCAATTTATTCATTGGAGTTATCTTGGGTTGTATTTCACCTAAAAGCTTTCCCTGAGAATTGTTGCTATTATGGTGCTTATAAATGACCCAAGTTCTTCATTTATCATTCCGGTGAAATAAGTTTTTCGTCTCCTTGTTGATCTCAATCCAATCAAATGTTTCGTAAGTGGCTGGTTGTCACCTCATAATTTTGAGATGTTTTCCATAAGCCCACAACGAGCTTATTCGTTTCGTTGTTGGATTTTTCCAACAACTTCATTCAACCCTTCTTCGTAAGGACGCTCTTTCAAATTCAATTTTGAGAGAAGTTGTCATTTTTCTTCTCCGTTCAATTTTTTCATGGATCTATATTCTATTCTTTCATTCCGGAGGCATTATGATATTGCTCTCTTGGACCATCATATCGTTTTCATCAAGAGCATATCATTTCTTTTGCTTATCCAGTTAACTAGAGTGTGGTATTCTTCATTCTAGTTCTCTCATCTTATCAAGTTTTGCCTCTCTTTTAACCGGAGTGCTGTATGAGTCTTTCTTACCCTTGTGCCATTCTTTTAATTGTTCCGGAGGCTGTGTGTTGTTGTTTTCATCAAGTATCACCCCTTCTCCTCAAGTTCTTGTTATTTCCTTCCATTTTCAGACGGAGTGCTGTCCAAATTCTGTCATTCTTATTCCTTGGTCATACCATTGCAGTTTCATATTCTTTTGGTTCGTAAGCTCTTGTTTCATGTCTTTCACCTGCAAGGTTCTCATAATGTTCCTTGTTCCTCTTTTCTAACGGAGTGTTTCATCTTCGTTCATCTCTGTTGCATTCTTTCTTTCAAGACTGTTCAACCTCTCAGGTTCGTGGTTTCACTCGTCTGTCAGAGAAGCAACTTTGTTTTACCTCTTCCTCTTCCGTTTTTTTACCCGGTGCAATCTCTAGGATCTCGGGTCGAGATCCTCTGTTAGTGTGGGAGAGTTGTGACGCCCGAAGACCGACGTCCCAGAAGATTCCAGAAGATTCCAGGTGTTCCGGGTTCTCCCGTGTGTTCTTTGTGCTTGTGTTATTTATTTTTGCATTGCATCATGTCATCATGCCATCATGTCATATTTATTTTGCATCTCAACCTAAATAAATCGTGTGGACCTTCGGTACATTTAAATCGAGGGAAGGATGACTTCTCTTTATAACATATAAAAGCCTCCCAATATTATTAGGGAGCTATAATAAATATTCCATTCGTTGGAATTAACCCAACACACTTGCATATTATTTCCCCATGTCTTCACTTCGAGTTTCTCCTTCAAAAATTGCCAATAATTCTTTTTCCTTTTATCGAGGCTCCTCCAAAATTCCGAGCATTTTTGGATCTACCTTTTGCCACTTCCTTCTCACACTCATTTGAATTAAATTCAAACGAGTTTGAATCAACTTCACAACTCATGCCCACTCCATTTTTATTGGAACAAGCACTTTGTTGTGAGTCCAGGAAATTATCTGCTTGCTCAAATTGTTTCCCTATTCTCTCTTCTTTTTCTTCAATATTTTGCCTTTTGGTAAATACAATTAAAGGAGAAGAAAAGATCCAGCCACCTCCTGGCTGCAGCCTACTAAGCCGGCCTCTTGGGCCTCCCTAGCCATCTGGGCTCCCACCCCAGCGCCTTCACCTCTCCCAGCCTCCCACCTCCTGGCCCTATAGGCCCAACCGCACCCCACCGAACCCTAGCATCGCTCCCTCAACCCCCCAGTCGCCGCTCCCGTTTCCCTCGTCCACATCGCGCCGCACCTCAAGCCCCGCACCCCTTTTACCCTCGAGCCAGGAGTCCCGACCGCTCGACCCCTCCCAGCGCCGCCGAATCCCCTCGTCCCTTGCTTCTCCCTCGATCCCATCTTCCCGTGCCCTCCTCTCGGTTTCCTTCGATCTCCAGCGCCAGGAGCTCCCAGCCTCCGGCAGCCGGCGAGTCAAGGCCGCGGCGCCCAGGCCGCCTTGCCTCTGTATCCTCCTCGTGTCGGCCTCGTCCTCCCGAGCAGCAGGCCAAGCCCCTTCGAGCCCCCCCTCTCCAGCAACGCCAGAGCCTCGCCGTGGCCTCTCCAGTGCCGCGGTCACGAGCGCCCCGCACGCCGGCCCTGCTCCTCCGCGCCTCCAGTCGGCCCCGCCACGCCAAGGCCGTAGCGGCGCCTCCCTCCGCGGCTGCCTCCTCTGCGACGCCCCAGCTCGCGTCACCATGGCCTCCCCAGGCCCTGCCTCGTCTCCTCCACCGTCTCTTCCGGCCAGCTGCTGCTTTTGCTTGCTGCCATGTTGCCGCGCCTCTTTTGCTTGCTGCCGTGGACGCCAAGTGCAACGATGGATGCGTCAAGTACCCCTTCGGATATGTCAAGTTCGACTACGCCAAGTGCAACGATGGATGCGTCAAGTACATCTACGAACGGAACGAGTACATCTACGAACGTGAACGACTACCGACGCCGTGTACCACTACTTCCCTCTACGGAACGACTACTCGTTGGCGGCCTCGTGAACGACTACTTCCTCTACGAATCGCGAGAACAACTACTTCCTCTACGGCCGTGAACCACTACTTCCTCTACGTCCCTCGACGATCTCGAACCGCTCCGAAACGCACGCTTCGGAGGTATAACCCCGAGACGATGACCCGTGACATGCATGTGTTGTATGAGATGTTTCTTCCCTAGTGAGCGCCGTGCCCATTTCTTCCTTTTGTCATGTTCCTCGGTTGCCTCGTCGCCGACTCGTGGGAACCCGGTGACGGGATCGCCCCACCTTTCATCTCGTTTGACTCGCTCACGCCATCTTTCCTTTTGCACCGGACTCTCAACGAGTTACCGGAACCGATATGTTGCCGTGGCATCATTTTCGGAAATGTTGCCGTGGCACCCTTTCCTTCCACCACGGTGACAAATGCTTCATATCTTCTTCATGTTCACTTTTAATAAAAATTGCGTAAACTTGATCATGTCATCCGCATCATGTTAACAACATTTAAAATGTGTGAATTGTTGTTTTCTTATAATTACAAAACATGCTCATGGGGATTTTCCGGATATGTTGTTGTTATTTTCCGGCCTCATTTAAAATGTCTTAATAGTGTAGTTTTTTTATGCTTCACCTCTTGCCATGTTAAAAACATTTAATCTTGTCTTGTAAATAACGAGAGTCAACTAAATAGATAAAATGTGGTGTTTCGTCAATATGCAACTCATTGCATATTGAGCTCCACTTAACTTGTAGTACTTGTTTGTGCACTTGCCATGCCATGCATAATAAAATCGGACATGCATCATACTTGTTTGTGCATCGTATGCCATGTTTATGCTTGTGTGTTTACCGTGTTGTTTGCTTCTTTCCGGTTGCTTCTCTTGTTAGCTTCGGTTTCGTTCCGGAGTTGTGAGGACTCGCTCGACTATGTTGCTCCGTCTACTTCATGGATCCGTTCTTCTCCCTTGCGGAATCCCAGGCAAGATGATCATACCCTTGGATACCTTTACTACCATTGACATGCTTAGTTGTCTCGATGCTATCGTTACATGTCGCGCTACCCATCTTTTATGTCAGCCTCTCCTTGTTGCCATGAAACCTCTAACCTTGACACCTTCCTAGCAAAACCACTGTTTGGCTATGTTACCGCTTGCTCAGCCCCTCTTATAGCGTTGTTAGTTGCAGGTGAAGATGAAGTTCGTTCCAGGAGGGAACTTGTTGTTGTTATATCACAATATCTATAAATATTATTAACACACCTATATACTGGGCATGGGTGGAAGGCTTGGCCTTTTGCTCGGTGTTTTGTTCCACTCATGCCACCTTAGGCGCCGATAAACCGGCATTATGTTCCTTGATTTTGCGTTCCTTACACGATGGGTGGATGTGGACCCCTTGACAGTTCGACTTTGAATAAAACTCCTCCAGCAAGGCCCAACATTGGTTTTAATTTGCCTCATAATAACAACTTAATTAATTAATTAAATTTGCATAGGGGGTCGCACCCTCGGGTTCTTAATTCTACATAGCAGGGGGGCCAGTGCTGATGGTGTTGGTCCCAAACTAGAGCCACTTGCGGTACCACCCAGTTATCTGGGGTCTTCTGTTACTGTACGTAGCGCTCATCCGGACGTGGCCTGAGACGAGATGCGCGCGGCTACCATCAGGGTGTCGGCACGCCGGGAGGTCTTGCTGGACTTGTTTTACCATTGTCGAGATGTCTTGTGCTACCGGGATGCCGAGCCTGATCGGTTTTCCCTAAGATAAGGAGTGATGATATTATATTTATCGCTTCAGCTAATCGTGAGAGCTTGTGATGGGCTAAGTTGGGACACCCTGCAGGGTTATGATCTTTCGAAAGCCGTGCCCGCGGTTATGTGGCAGATTGGAATTTGTTAATGTCCGGTTGTAGAAAACTTGACAGAGGATCCGAAGTAAAACACACAACTGTGTGAGTAACCGTGACTGTCTCTTTTCACTTTGAGAAGAGAACACGGTGGGGTTATGTTTGATTCGTATGTAGTTCAGGATCTTTAGCGATCACTACTTTTGCGACCGTTTGCGTAGATGCTCATCTTATTCTTGTACTTGTAAGTTAGCCACCATATTATGCTTAGCCGCTGCTGCAACCTCACCACCTTACCTCTTCCTACCCACAAAGCTTTGCTAGTCTTGATACCCATGGTTATGGGATTGCTGAGTCCTCGTGGCTCACAGATACTACCACACCAGATGGAGGTTCAGCCGAGAGAGATGCAGGAGCTGGTTCAAGTGCTTCAGTGGGAGCTCAATGAAGATTGTGGCCATTTGCTTGTGACGTTTTCGACGATCAGTAGTGGTTTCTACTAGGATTCGATCTAGGCCTGTGGTTTTTATGTTGTTTTGGTATCTTTCTTTTGGATCTTACCCTTAGATGGGCTGTGATGGTTTGAATGATGTTATGCTTATGTAATGTATTGTGTGAAGTGGCGAGTGTAAGCCAACTATCTCATTTTGCAATTTAATCCCTCTTTTACGTGAGTCGTGCAAAGATACCAAACTTGAGATCATTCTAGGATGGACTTATACCTTTAAGTCGTGCCTCGACACGTAGGAGGTATAGTCCCATCCTGGGCATTACATGAAGCTTCAAAAACACAAACACTTGGTACAGCAAGGAGAACAAAAGCTAAAACAAATGATAACATAACAAGCTCAACTTTTTACCTATATAAAACATGCTCACTAGTAAGGTTGATCAAGTCTTACCAACAAACCGGCGATATATAGAGCAAAAAGTCCCACCTCTTACAAAGTGATCATTGCACCTTTACTTTAATGGACATTGTCCCCGCCATAATAGTTTTGTATTTGTGGTGCACATGTAGTGGACAGTCCCATTCTCCAATCTTCACGGTCTCGATATTTTCTATAGAGTTGAGGCCATGCCTCTTGTCGGTCTTCTTTGGAAAATACACCGTGTGTTCTTTATCATTCACATTGAAGGTAACCTTTCCTTTATTGCAATCAATAATAGCTCCTGCGGTGTTAAGAAAAGGTCTACCAAGAATAATGGACATGCTCCCATCCTCGGGCATGTCAAGCACGACAAAATCAGTAAGGATCAAACAATTAGCAACTTCTACGGGAACGTCCTCACAAATACCTATCGGGACGGCGGTTGACTTGTCAGCCATCTGAAGAGAGATATCTGTAGGGATTAGCTTCTCTAAACAAAGCCTCTTGTAAAGAGAGAAATGCATAACACTCACTCCTGCTCCAAGATCACATAAAGCAGTTTTGACATAATTATTCTTTATGGAGCAAGGAATGGTGGGTATACCTGGATCACCAAGCTTCTCAGGAATCTTGCCACTGAAAGAGTAGTTAGCAAGCATAGTAGATATTGCTTCATTAGGAGCTTTTCTTTTATTAGTAACAATATCTTTCATATATTTTGAATAGGGAGGTAACTTAATAGCATCAGTCAAAGGGATTTGAAGAAAAAGAGGTTTCATCCACTCACAAAACTTATTGTAATGCTCTTCTTCTTTAGATTTGAGAGACTTACCTGGAAAGGGCATGGGTTTCTGTATCCATGGTTCTCTTTCCTTCCCATGTCTTCTTGCGACGAAGTCTTCTCTAGTGTACTTTTGCGTTTGTCAGGTGCTTCTTCTTCTCGAACTTCAGGCGGATCATTCTTCTCCTTATCCTTATATTCAGGTTCGGCACCGTCTTCAGTCTCAGCATCGGAGGTAGATATACTGTTGGGAACAACAGCTGGCTCTTCACTTGTAATAGGATAATTGGAATTGTCAGCCTCCTTGTATTTCTTCTTCTTCTTCTTTGGAGAGCCAACAATTTCTTCTTCCTGCATTTGAGAATCTTGCTCGATTCTCCTCGGATGCCCCTCTGGATAGAGAGGATCTTGAGTGCTAGTTCCTCCTCGGGTCTTAATCCCGAAGGCCTGTAAATCATCTTGTTTGGTATTGTTAGCAAGCAAATCTTTTTGCACATTAGAAATTTGTTCAAGCTGAGTTTGAACCATATGAAAATGCTTCACAAGACATTTAACATCATTAACTGGTCTACCTAGAACATCAAGCAAACTTTTGATAGCAAGGGAATTATCATGCAATTGACTTTGTATCCTCTCATTAAAATGACTTTGCTTCATAATAAAATTATCAAGCTCATCTAAACATTGATCAGGAGGCTTACCATGAGGGATGTCACTTGCGTTGAAATCTAAAAGAGAGTGTATCTCTACCATAGGAGGGTGAGTGGTAGGCTCACACAACTTCTCAATAGGGGGTAGATTCTTCACGTCTTCAGTTTTAATACCCTTCTCTTTAATAGACTTCTTTGCTTCTTGCATATCTTCGGGGCTTAGAACAAGCATGCCCCTCTTGTTTGGTGGTGGAGGTGGTTCAGGGACGGACCAATCTTCATGGTTTTTGGCAATCCTGCCCATCAATTCTTCTGCATCGTCCGATGTTCTTTTCCTGAAAACACAACCAGCACAACTATCCAAATAGGACCTGGATTCATCAGTTAGACCAGCATAAAATATATCGATTAATTCATTCTTAGGGACTCCATGTCCTGGTCTAGCCTGGATCAGACTACAGTACCTCCCCCAAGCTTTAGGGAGGTGCTCATCCTGCAACTGTTTAAAGTTATAAATTCTTTGTAAAGCAGCATGTTGCATATGAGCAGGAAAGTACTTATCAACAAAAGAGTGAGCTAAGTCTTGAGGACTCTTAATGGAACCACATGGTAGTGCATCATACCATGTTTTAGCACCTTCCTTCAAAGAGAAAGAAAGGAGCTTAGTCACATAAAAGTTTTGTATCTTTTCATTCGTGGTAAACAAGCCACCCAACACAGTGAGTTTGGTCAGGTGTGCAATAGCATCATCATTTTCTCTGCCATAAAAGGGGTCAGCTTCAACCATAGATATAAGTGAAAGATCAACAGAGAAATCATAATCAAGATCATTGATGCATATAGGAGATGTAGCAAATTCAGGATCAAGAACAGTCTTGTTCTTCAAGGAGTGTTTTTCAAGCAGCTTCTTAATAGCTTCAGGGTCAGAGTCGGCAAACTCTGTCAGTTCCCTGCATAAATCATCATCAAGCATAATGTAATCATCATCAAGGAGTCTCTCCTTGAGTTTACTCAAATCAGGATAATCATAAGTTCCACCAATAGGGTAGCGAGTAACAGGAATTTCAATTCCAGATTTTTTTGCAGCAGCAACGATCTGTTTCTCAAGAGCATAACCAAGAGAACCAATATCATCAAGAGGAGTAGAAGCATCATCAAAAGTATCGGACATAGTAACAGATTCAGTAGAAGCATCATGTGGTGGCGGTGAGGCAAACTTACTCATAACAGAAGGTGAATCAAGTGTAGCACTAGTGTTCAGAACAGTACCTCTTCTTGTAGTGGATAGTAAGATCGGAACCTTGGGGTCTCCTTTCTTACCCATAGCGGATGAAGTGCAGCAGGTAGGATACTTCAAGTAGACTTGTAAATATTGCTATGCTCCCCGGCAACGGCGCCAGAAAACGGTACTTGATAACCCTCAACCGTAAGGGATCGAGATAGTCTTCGCGGGTAAGAATAACCCAATTTATAGATTCGACACACGGGGAGCCAAAGAGTATTTATAAGCTTTGACAGTTGAGTTGTCAATTCAACAGCACCTGAAATATACTTACTTGCAACAAAAGATAAGTGGTAACGGTGATATGATAGTGATGGTGGTGACAGCAAAAGTAAACAGCAAAAGTAACAACTAATAACCAGCAGGATTGAAACACTGTAGGCTAGGGAGATGGATGGTTGGGCGCTGCATGGATGACATACATCATGAATCTAACTTGGGGCAAGGCACACAGAAAAGTAATGATCATCTAGGCAAATATCAAACATTAGGCATGTATCCCACAGGTAGTTGTACGTGCTTGCAATAAGAACTTGCACAACATCTTTTGTCCTACCATCCCGCTACGAACGGGGCCAAAAGGAACTTATGGAGATTAAGGTGCTCCTGTCAAAGAGCACCGGAACAAAGCAATAAACTCAATGGATACATGGAATCCTCAAATTATGGACCATCCCCTTTGGTGTCCCAAGCTGTCACCTTTGGGATCGCCGGTTCCGGACCATAATAGGTGCAAACAACTCATAGATAGGATGAAGAACACAAATATATTCATGCAAACACATAGGGTTCAGATCTGAAAACATGGCACTCGGGCCCAAAGTGACAAGCATTAAGAGCAACAAGTTGAAGCAAAGATGTTAAACACCAAAGTAGATGATAGGCAACATGCCCCCAACAATCTGATAAACTATTACATGATCTAACTCATCCAATCCCTACCATCCCCTTTGCCTACAACAGGGAAGTACTCACACATGGAAGGAGAAGTCATGGAGGGTGGATGGAGTGGTGATGATGATGATGATGGTGACGATCTCCCCTCTCTGGAGGCCAAATCAGCCTCCAGATTAGCCCTCCCGAAGAAAAACAGAGGGTGGCGGCGGCTCCGCGACGGAAACTAGAAAAACGACTTCTGTTCTGGGGTTTCCTCGCCACGGGAATAAATAGGAGCCAAGGTAGGGCACCAGAGGGGTGAGGACCCTCCCAGGCGGCCTCCTGGCGCGGCCAGGGGTGGGGCCGCGCCAGCAGGGCGCCTGGGGCCCCCCTGGCTGCCCTCTGGCCCCACTTCTGGCACAATGGCCCTTCGGGTGCGTGGATTTTCTGTGATTTTTCTTGGAATTTTCTAAGACACCTGAAAATCCATTTTCCTGCACACAATAAAACCATACAGGCAGCTCTGCTGAAAACAGCGTCAGTCCGGGTTAGTTTAGTTCAAATCATGCAAGAATGAGGGCAAAACAATAGCAAAAGTGTTTGGAAAAGTAGATACGTTTGAGACGTATCACAAGCCACTAGTGGCTCCCCACTCATTGGAATCGGCGGCGAGCGCCGTTCGCACCTTGTCCATCATCTCTTCGTTCATCACCACTAACCGTTCGATGGCAGGCCCGAAGGCCGACGGCGAGGGGGCCAGGGTACGAGACTCCTTCCCCCCTTCCTTCTTTCTGCTAGAGACCATGGTGGCGGAAGGAGTTGGTGTCGAATCTAACCAGGGGGAGTGACCGAGAAGACGGAGAAGCTGCCGGGCGTGCTACCAGCGAAGGAGGCGGAGTTGTGTAAGCAACAGTGGCCGTCTAGCTGGGCGAAAATTGAGGCTGTGTGGGGAAGTGGAGACGCCCACGTCCCGTCAATCGCCACGCGTCAATCAAGGCCGCTAGCTTTTGGGGACCGCGGCGCTCCGCACTTGACCCTTGGCTCCACCGCGAAGTCAAGTACGAGCGCACCTTGGGCCCGGGTGCTACTGTCGGCGTTCTGGGAACGGCGGTACCCAGACTTGCCTGCCTGCGGCCCAGAGCGTGGCTCATCCAGCGGCCTGGTACGGCCCAACCTCATCAGCAACCACTCAAGACCCTCGTGAGGGGCCAAGCCTCGCGAGGCGGACGCTGCAAGACCTCCCCTGGGGCGGCCTCACTAGGCTAGCTCCCGAGGAGCGGGGATATCAAGGCAAGGGGCACCTCGCGAGGTTCCCGTGACATGAGCCATGACGACTAAGGCCAAGCGGGCGCCAGCAGGCGCAGGATGCCAGTTTCCTCTTTGGTGCTAAAGGGGCAAGCGCAGGCGAGGAGTTCCGAGGCATCAGGCAAAGGTTTTCATATCGGTGCAACAAGACCAAGACCAGCAGGACGGCAGAGCAGAGGTCACCGCGGAGCCCACAACAGCGTCACCACCAGAGCCTTTGGCAGGCAAAGACCACCTTTTGTCAGGATATCTTGTACTAGCTGTCCCCCTTGGCCGTTGTGGGATCCCTTCCCGCTTAATATTTGGGAAGAGGACCTGGGTCTCTATAAATAGGACTAGCTACCACCATAGGGAGGGGATCGTATAATTGAGACCACCCACACACCCACAAGCTCTCCTGGCACAAGAACACCTCTCCTCAGGAGGCTGTTCTTCCCTTGTACTAGTTCATCCTTAGCCTACAAGGCAATCCACCACACCACATAGGATTAGGAGATGGAAATATGCCCTAGAGGCAATAATAAAATGGTTATTATTATATTTCCTTGTTCATGATAATTGTTTATTATCCATGCTAGAATTGTATTAATAGGAAACTCAGATACATGTGTGGATACATAGACAAACACCATGTCCCTAGTAAGCCTCTAGTTGACTAGCTCGTTGATCAACAGATGGTCAAGGTTTCCTGACCATGGACATTTGGATGTCGTTGATAACGGGATCACATCATTAGGAGAATGATGTGATGGACAAGACCCAATCCTAAGCCTAGCACATATCGTGTAGTTCGTATGCTAAAGCTTTTCTAAATGTCAAGTATCTTTTCCTTAGACCATGAGATTGTGCAACTCCCAGATACCGTAGGAATGCTTTGGGTGTACCAAACGTCACAACGTAACTGGGTGGCTATAAAGGTGCACTACAGGTATCTCCGAAAGTGACTGTTGGGTTGGCACGAATCGAGACTGGGATTTGTCACTCCGTATGACGGAGAGGTATCTCTGGGCCCACTCGGTAGGACATCATCATAATGTGCACAATGTGATCAAGCAGTTGATCACGGTATGATGTGTTACAGGACGAGTAAAGAGACTTGCCGGTAACGAGATTGAACGAGGTATCGGTATACCGACGATCGAATCTCGGGCAAGTACTATGCCGATAGACAAAGGGAATTGTATACAGGATTGATTGAATCCTTGACATTGTGGTTCATCCGATGAGATCATCGTGGAGCATGTGGGAGCCAACATGGGTATCCAGATCCCGCTGTTGGTTATTGGCCAGAGAGTTGTCTCGGCCATGTCTGCTTGACTCCCGAGCCCGTAGGGTCTACACACTTAAGGTTCGATGACGCTAGGGTTATAGGGAAAGTATGTACGCGGTTACCGAATGTTGTTCGGAGTCCCGGATGAGATCTCGGACGTCACGAGGAGTTCCGGAATGGTCCGGAGGTAAAGATTCATATATGGGAAGTCCCGTTTTGGTCACCGGAAAAGTTTCGGGCGCTATCGGTAGCGTACCGGGACCACCGGGAGGGTCCCGGGGGTCCACCGGGTGGGGCCACCGGCCCCAGAGGGCTGCATGGGCCAAGTGTGGGAGGGGACCAGCCCCAGGTGGGCTGGTGCGCCCCCCCACCAGGGCCCAAGGCGCCTCCAAGAGGGGAGGGGGGCAAACCCTAGGGTAGATGGGCCCTAAGGCCCAATCTGGTGCGCCCCCCTCTCCCTCTCCCCCTCTGGCCGCCACCCTCAGATGGGATCTGAGGTGGCCGCACCCCTAGGGGTGGGAAACCCTAAATGGGGCGCCGCCCCTCCCTTCCCCCTATATATATGTGAGGTTTGGGGCTGCCCATAACACGGTTTTGACCTCTGTCGCTTGGCGCAGCCCTACCTCTCTCCCTCCTCGTCTCTCGCAGTGCTTGGCGAAGCCCTGCTAGAGTCCCGCGCTCCTCCACCACCACCATGCCATCGTGCTGCTGTTGGATGGAGTCTTCCCCAACATCTCCCTCTCTCCTTGATGGATCAAGGCGTGGGAGACGTCATCGGGCTGCACGTGTGTTGAACGCGGAGGCGCCGTTGTTCGGCGCTTAGATCGGAATCAACCGCGATCTGAATCGCTACGAGTACGACTCCTTCATCCGCGTTCTTGTAACGCTTCCGCATCGCGATCTACAAGGGTATGTAGATGCACTCTCCTCCCCATCGTTGCTAGATTACTCCATAGATAGATCTTGGTGATGCGTATAATTTTTTTTTATTTCTGCTACGATCCCCAACAGTGGCATCATGAGCTAGGTCTATGCGTAGTTTCTTGCACGAGTAGAACACAAAGTAGTTGTGGGCATGGATTTGTCAATTTACTTGCCGTTACTAGTCTTATCTTGATTCGGCGGCATCGTGGGATGAAGCGGCCCGGACCGACCTTACACGTACTCCTACGTGAGACAGGTTCCACCGACTGACATGCACTAGTTGCATAAGGTGGCTAGCGGGTGTCTGTCTCTCCCACTTTAGTGGGATCGGATTGGATGAAAAGGGTCCTTATGAAGGGTAAATAGAAATTGGCATATCACGTTGTGGTTTTGGCGTAGGTAAGAAACGTTCTTGCTAGAAACCTATAGCAGCCACGTAAAAACTTGCAACAACAATTAGAGGACGTCTAACTTGTTCTTGCAGCATGTCCCGTGTGATGTGATATGGACAAAAGGATGTGATGAATGATATATATGTGATGTATGAGATTGATCATGTTCTTGTAATAGGAATCACGACTTGCATGTCGATGAGAATGACAACCGGCAGGAGCCATAGGAGTTGTCTTATTTATTGTATGACCTGCGTGTCACTGAATAACGCCATGTAATTACTTTACTTTATTGCTAAACGTTAGCCATAGTAGTAGAAGTAATGTTTGGCGAGACGACTTCATGAAGACACGATGATGGAGATCATGGTGTCGTGCCGGTGACGACGATGATGATGATCATGGAGCCCCGAAGATGAACATCAAAGGAGCAAGATGATATTGGCCATATCATGTCACTTTTTGATTGCATGTGATGTTTATCATGTTTTACATCTTATTTGCTTAGAACGACGGTAGTGAATAAGATGATCTCTCACTAAAATTTCAAGAATTGTGTTCCCCCTAACTGTGCACCGTTGCTAAGGTTCGTTGTTCCGAAGCACCACGTGATGATCGGGTGTGATAGGTTCTAACGTTCGCACACAACGGGTGTAAGCCAGATTTACACACGCGATACACTTAGGGTTGACTTGACGAGCCTAGCATGTACAGACATGGCCTCAGAACATTAAGACCGAAAGGTCGAACATGAGTCGTATAGAAGATACGATCAACATGAAGATGTTCACCGTTGATGACTAGTCCGTCTCACGTGATGATCGGACACGGCCTAGTCGATTCGGATCATGTATCACTTAGATGACTAGAGAGATGTCTATCTGAGTGGGAGTTCATTAGATGAACTTAATTTTCATGAACAATAGTCTAAGTTGTCTTCACAAATTATGTTGTAGACCAATAGCTGTGTTGTAGCTCCCTGTTTAAATACGATCCTAGAGAAAGACTAAGTTGAAAGATATTGTAAGCAATGATGCAGACTGGGTCCGTAGTCCGAGGAGTGTCCTCACTGCTACGCAGAAAGCTTACGTCTTTGATGCACCGCTCGATGTGCAAACCCCTACAACGTCGTCTGTGGATGTTGTGAACACCTGACAGACACGTCTTGATGACTACTTGATAGTTAAGTGCACCATACTTCACAGCTTAGAATCGGGATTCCAATCATGTTTTGAACGCCATAGGACATATGAGATGTTCCAAGAGCTGAAATTGGGATTTCAGGCTCATGCCCGTGTTGAGAGGTATGAGACCTCTAACAAGTTCTTTTACCAACAAGATGGAGGAGAATAGCTCAACTTGTGAGCATGTGCTCAGAATGTCTGGGTGCTAAAATCACTTGAATCAAGTGGGAGTTAATCTTCCAGATGAGATAGTGGTTGACGAAATTCTCTAGACACTATCACCAAGCTACTAGAACTTCGTGATGAACTATGACATGCAAAGGATAGAGATGATTCCGGAGCTATTAGCGGTGCTTAATACCACAAAAATTAGAAATCAAGAAGGAGCATCAAGTGTTGATGGTTTAACAAGACCACTGGTTTCTAAAAAGGCAAGGGCTAGAAGGGAAATTTCATGAATGGCAAACCAGTTGTCGCTCTAATGAAGGAACCCAAGGTTGAACCCAAACCCCGAGACTAAGTGCTTCTATTGTAAGGGGAACGGTCACATGGTAGAAGAATTACCCCAAATACATGGTAGATAAGAAAGCTGGCAACTTCAACAAAGTATATTTTATATACATGTTATTGATGTGTACCTTACTAGTACTCCTTGTAGCACCTGGGTATTGGATACCGGTTCAGTTACTATAATTAGTGACTTGAAGCAAAAAGCTACGGACTGAACGGAGACTAGCTAAGGGCGAGGTGACGATGTGTGTTGGAAGTGTTTCCAAGGTTGATAAGATCACCAACGCACGCTCTCTCTACCTTCGGGATTAGTGTTGAACCTAGATAAATGTTATCAGGTGTCTACGTTGAGCATGAATATGATTAGATCATGTTCATTGCAATACAGTTATTCATTTAAGTTAGAGAATAATGGTTATTCTGTTTACATGAATAATACCTTTATGGTCATGCACCCAATGGTTTATTGAATCTCGATCATAGTAATACACATGATAATAATATTAACGCCAAAAGATGTAGAGTTAATAATGATAGTACCACTTTCTTGTGGCACTGCCGCTTAGGTCATTTTGGCATAAAATGCATGAAGAAACTCCATGCTGATGGATGTTTGGAGTCACTTGATTTTGAATCGCTTGACACATGCGAGCCATGCCTCATGGGCAGGATGACTAAGATCCCGTGTTCATGTTCAACGAAACGGGCAAATGACTTGTTGAAAATCATACATGCTGATGTGTGTGATCCAATGAGAATTAAGGCGTGTGGTGGATATCGTTATTTTCTCATCTTCACTGACGATTTGAGTATATATGGGTATATTTACTTAATGAAGCAAAAGTCTGAAACGTTTGAAAGGTTCAATAAATTTTAGAGTGAAGATTAAGAATCATCATAACAAGAAGATCATGTTCCTACGATGTGATCAAGGGGAGATTTTCTGAATTATGAGTTTGGCAATCACTTAAGACATTGTGGAATTGTTTCGCAGTTGAAGCCACCTGGAACACCACAGCGCAATGGTGTGTTCGGACGTCATAATCAAACCTTATGAGATATGGTGCGATCTATGATGTCTCCTACCGATCTACCGCTATTATTTTGAGGTTATGCATTAGAGACAGCTGCACTCACTTTAGATAGGGCACCATCTAAGTCCGTTGAGACGACGCCGTATGGTTTGGCAAGAAACCAAAGTTGTCGTTTTCTTGATGTTTGGGGCTGTGATGCTTATGGCTTCAGCCGGAAAAAGCTCGAACCCAAAGCGGACAAATACATCTTCATAGAATACCCAAAGGTAACATTTGGGTATACCTTCTATCTTAGATCCAAGGGCAAAAATGTTTGTCGCTAAGAATGGGTCCTTTCTCGAGAAGGAGTTTCTCTCGAAAGATTTGAGTGGGAGGAAGATGTAACTTGATGAGGTTGTCGAACCCTCACTTCAACCGGAGAGTAGTGCAACACAGAAAGATGTTCCTGTGGAACCTACGACTGTTGAAGAGGAAACAAATGATAGTGATCATGAAGCTTCGGATCAAGTTGCTATCGAACCTCGTAGGTCGACAAGGATATGTACTACTCCTGAGTGGTACGGTGATCCTATCTTAGAGGTCATGTTGTTGGACAACGATGAACCTACGAACTATGGAGAAGCGATGGTGGGCCCGTATTCCGACAAATGGTTAGAAGCCGAGAAATCCGAGAAAGGACCCATGTATCAAAACAAAGTATGGACTTTGGTGGACTTGCCCGATGATCGGCAAGCCATTGAGATAAATGGATCTTTAAGAAGAAGACGGACGTGGACGGTAATGTCACCGTCTATGAAGCTCGACTTGTGGCGAAGAGTTTTTCACAAGTTCAAGGAGTTGACTACGATGAGTTTTTCTCATCCGTAGCGATGCTTAAGTCCGTCGAAATCATGTTAGCATTAGCTGCATTTATGAAATCTGGCTGATGGATGTCAAAACAAGTCTTCGTAAGGAAAGGTTGTATGTGATACAATCAGAAAGGTTTTGTCGATCCTAAGGATGCTAAAAGGTATGCTAGCTCCAGCGATCCTTCCATGGACTGGAGCAAGCATCTCGGAGTCGGAATATACACTTTGATGGAGTGATCAAAGTTTTTGGGTATACAAAGTTTGTTAGAAACTTGTATTTACAATAAAGTGAGTGGGAGCACTACAACATTTCTGATAAGTATATGTGAATGACATATTGTTGATCCGAAATGATGTAGAATTTTTGGAAAGCATAAAGGGTTGTTTGAAAGGAGTTTTTCAAAGGAATACCTGGATAAAGCTGCTTACATATTGGGCATCAAGATCTATGGAGATAGATCAAGACGCCTGATGCTACTTTCAAAAGAACACACACCTTGGCATGATTTTGAAGGAGTTTAAACTAGATCAGTCAAAGAATGAGTTCTTACCTGAGTTGTAAGGTGTGAAGTTGAGTAAGACTCAAAAGATTGACCACGGCAGATGAAACAGGAAGGACGAAGGTCGTCCCCTATGCTTTTGTAATAGGCTCTATACGGTATGCCATGCTGAGTACCGCACCTGATGTGTGCCTTGCCACATGTCTGGCAAGAGGGTACAAAGATGATCCAGGAGTGGATCACTAGATAGCGGTCAGAATTATCCTTAGAGTAATAAGGAAATGTTTCTCGGTTATGGAGGTGATAAAGAGTTCGACGTAAAGAGTTACGTCGATGCAAGCTTAACACCTATCCGGATAACTCTAAGTAAAGATACCGGATATGTATAATGGAGCAACAGTTTGGAATAGCTCCATGTGGAACGTGGTAGCAGCATCTACGATATGACATAAAGTTTTGCTAAGTACATAGGGATCTGAATGTTGCAGACCCGTTGACTACAACCTCTCTCACAAGCAGAACATGATCAAACCCAGAACTCACTGAGTGTTAATCACATATTGATGTGAACTAGATTATTGACTCTAGTAAACTCTATGGATGTTGGTCACATGGCGATGTGACCGGTGAGTGTTAATCACATGGCGATGTGAACTAGATTATTGACTCTAGTGCAAGTGGGAGACTGTTGGAAATATGCCCTAGAGGCAATAATAAAATGGTTATTATTATATTTCCTTGTTCATGATAATTGTTTATTATCCATGCTAGAATTGTATTGATAGAAAAGTCAGATACATGTGTGGATACATAGACAAACACCATGTCCCTAGTAAGCCTCTAGTGGACTAGCTCATTGATCAACAGATAGTCACGATTTCCTGACCATGGACATTTGGATGTCGTTGATAACGGGATCACATCATTAGGAGAATGATGTGATGGACAAGACCCAATCCTAAGCCTAGCACAGATCGTGTAGTTCGTATGCTAAAGCTTTTATAAATGTCAAGTATCTTTTCCTTAGTCCATGAGATTGTGCAACTCCCGGATACCGTAGGAATGCTTTGGGTGTACCAAACGTCACAACGTAACTAGGTGGCTATAAAGGTGCACTACAGGTATCTCCGAAAGTGACTGTTGGGTTGGCACGAATCGAGACGGGGATTTGTCACTCCGTATGACGGAGAGGTATCTCTAGGCCCACTCGGTAGGACATCATCATAATGTGCACAATGTGATCAAGCAGTTGATCACGGGATGATGTGTTACAGGACGAGTAAAGAGACTTGCCGGTAACGAGATTGAACGAGGTATCGGTATACCGAAGATCGAATCTCGGGCAAGTACTATGCCGATAGACAAAGGGAATTGTATACGGGATTGATTGAATCCTTGACATCGTGGTTCATCCGATGAGATCATCATGGAGCATGTGGGAGCCAACATGGGTATCTAGATCCCGCTGTTTGTTATTGGTCGGAGAGTTGTCTCGGCCATGTCTGCATGACTCCCGAGCCCGTAGGGTCTACACACTTAAGGTTCAATGACGCTAGGGTTATAGGGAAAGTATGTACGCGGTTACCGAATGTTGTTCGGAGTCCCGGATGAGATCCCGGACGTCACGAGTAGTTCCGGAATAGTCCGGAGGTAAATATTCATATATGGGAAGTCCCGTTTTGGTCACCGGAAAAGTTTCGGGCGCTATCGATAGCGTATCGGGACCACCGGGAGGGTCCCGGGGGTCCACCGGGTGGGGCCACCGGCCCCAGAGGGCTGCATGGGCCAAGTGTGGGAGGGGACCAGCCCCAGGTGGGCTGGTGCGCCCCCCACCAGGGCCCAAGGCGCCTCCAAGAGGGGAGGGGGGCAAACCCTAGGGCAGATGGGCCCTAGGGCCCAATATGGTGCGCCCCCCTCTCCCTCTCCCCCTCTGGCCGCCACCCTCAGATGGGATCTAAGGTGGCCGCACCCCTAGGGGTGGGAAACCCTAAAGGGGGCGCAGCCCCTCCCTCCCCCCTATATATATGTGAGGTTTGGGGCTGCCCATAACACGGTGTTGACCTCTGTCGCTTGGCGCAGCCCTACCTCTCTCCCTCCTCGTCTCTCGTAGTGCTTGGCGAAGCCTTGCTAGAGTCCCGCGCTCCTCCACCACCACCATGCCGTCGTGCTGCTGTTGGATGGAGTCTTCCCCAACCTCTCCCTCTCTTCTTGCTGGATCAAGGCGTGGGAGACGTCATCGGGCTGCACGTGTGTTGAACGCGGAGGCACCGTTGTTTGGGGCTTAGATCGGAATCAACCGCGATCTGAATCGCTATGAGTACGACTCCTTCATCCGCGTTCTTGTAACGCTTCCGCATCGCGATCTACAAGGGTATGTAGATGCACTCTCCTCCCCCTCATTGCTAGATTACTCCATAGATAGATCTTGGTGATGCGTAGAAATTTTTTGATTTCTGCTACGATCCCCAACATCAGGGTATTACACCACAACGGTGGCCCAAACTAGTATAAACCCTTGCGTCCCTTGTTCTTCGGGTTCAGCGAGCTAGATCAGGAATCGGTGCGAGAGCGAGCTAGAATGGGAAGTAGAGATCTTTGTGTGCAACCCAATGTTCGAACCTCAAGGGTTTTGCCGGAACCCATGATGTGACAACAGTGGATTTACAAATCACATGACCGGCGACAAGAACCTATTGATGTACTCTGCCTTATCTCCATCTCATTTGAAGCATATCACCTATGCTGAAAAAGGAAAAGCAAGGTATTGGGTCTAGGTAAGGTTGCAATCACAAAAGATCGACACATGGACAAAGTCATGCTTGTCGAGTCTCTTGGATTCAACCTCATGTCTGTGTGAATGCTTTGTGATCTTGATATGCTTGTGGTGTTTGGCAAATATAGTTGTGTTGTAGTCTTAGAATCTGACAGATCCAAAGTTTTCAAAAGCTTTAGGAGAGGAGACCTGTATATTGTTGATATCTCTACAGGACCACAACCTGCCACATGTCTAATTGCAAAAGCTTTAGGAGGATGGCTATGGCATCGATGACTCGGTCATACTAACATGAGGAACTTGCACACACTTGTGAAGAAGAAGCACATCCTTGGTATTGAGGGTGTCAAATTCCTGAAGGATCATCTTTGTGGGTCTTGTGGAGCTGGAAAGATGACCAAATCCAAGCATCCCTCAAAGACTATCTTGACTACCACTCGTCCATTTGAATTGCTTCACATGAACCTCTTTGGCCCCACTCATTACTCTGCATTCACAAATGCAGCATCTCTATATGGCTTTGTTATTGTTGATGACTATTCTCGTTATACATGGGTGCATATCTTCACATTTAAGCATGAAGTGCAGGAAATCATCAAGCGTTTTTCCTCAAGGGCCTCGACAAATTTCGGTGTGAAGATCAAGCATATCCGGACTGACAATGGGACCGAGTTCAAGAACACTGGTCTTGATGACTATCTTTATGAACTTGGTATTACTCATGAGCTATCAGCCACCTACACTCCTTAGTAGAATGCCGTTGTGGAGCGCAAGGACATGACTCTTGTTGAGATGGCTTGCACTATGCTTGATGAATACAAGACGCCTCTCCATTTCTGGCTTGAGGCTATCAACACTGCGTGCCATATCGTCAACAGGGTATATGTCCACAAACTCCTCAAGAAAACTTCATATGAACTCCTCATTGACAAGAAACTCAATGCGAGTTATCTCAAAGTCTTTGGTGCTAAATGTTGGGTTAGAGATCCTCATCACAGTTCCAAATTTGCACAGAAAGCACATCAAGGTTTCATCCTTGGTTACGGAAAGGACTCGCACACCTACATAATCTTCATCAATCATCTTCACAAGATTGTTGAGACTGTAGATGTCCGGTTTGATGAAACTAATGGCTCACAAAGAGCGCACCCGCCTCCTGTGACAGGTTAAATACCTCCTAAGGAATCCATTAAGTTTAAGGCAACTGAGGATAACATCCCCAATGAAGAATCTACTGAAGAAGTCATTCCATACCATGAAGAAAATCATACTGGTGCTCCTAAAGAAACTACTACTGAAGAAAATGCTCAGCCAGGTCAAAGTCGTCAATCAGCTCATCCTTGAGTTGCAAAAGAAGTGTGTCGGCGTCCTGGGAACTAGCATACCCAGACTTTCCTGTCTGCGGGTCGTAGCGCGCTCCTGCCACGGCCTGGTACGGCCCAGCTGATCGACGAGCCGCTCAAGACCCTCGCGAGGGGGCTAGACCTCGCCAGGAGAACGACGCCAAGACCCCCTCGGAAGCGGCCTCGGTTAGGTTGCTCCGGAGGGGCGGAGAATCCAAGGCCAAGCCTGCCTCAGGAGTAGGCAGTGACGCAAGCAATGACGCACCGCGCCAGCGGGTGCCAGCGCGTGCTTGTGGCGCAGTCGCCGTTTTAGTGCAAGGGGGGCAACGCAGGCGCAGGTTCCCAAGGAGCAGGACAAATGTTTCCCCATTGGTGCAACAAGACCGAAGACCGCAAGGACGACAGGGAGGATGTCACCGCCGATCCCACCACCGCATCATCACCGGATCCCTTTGCAGGTGAAGACTACTTTTGTTAGGGCAGGAACGTCCTTGTGTTCCCGCTCAAAATGGCCGTTGTGGGATCCCTTCCCTCCTAAACATTTCGGGGGAAGAAGACCCTGGCTGCCTATATAAGTAGCTAGGATCTCCACTATGGAGGGGGATCAGATCCAGAAACTCCGCCCTCGCACAAAGGAGCAAGAACCCTTGCGTCCTGATCCTCCTGAGCTCAGGAACCACTGTACTCATCCATATTCAAGCCCTCCCGAGGCCATTCCACCAAAGCAGGAAGTAGGGTTCTACACCGCAAGGTGGCCCGAACCTGGGTAAACTCGTGTGTGCTTCACTTGTTGTTTGCTTGAATCTCTTCACTGGACGAGGGCGAGACGCTAGGTAGACGTGAGTGGGAGAGATCTTCGTTCACACCCCTGTGTTCGAACTTCTTGGGTTTGCGGAACCCATAATCCGACATTTGGCGCGCCAGGTAGGGGGTGTGTCGAAATCTCGCCTCTCCGACGACCTCGCCTCCCCTCCCCAGCTCTGCGCCGCCATGATGACCGCGGCCTGCCGCACCCGCGTGGAGGCTGGCAGTCTCCTCGTCGTCCGAGCGGCATCGGCGGACTGCGCCACCCATGGGCGCTCATCCTCCTTCCCCGACGACGTTCTCGCCAGTTGGGCCACTGGAGAGCGGCCTGATCCGCCACTCCCGATCCCTGTGGCCACGCCGGCGATGCTCTTGGTGGCACGATGGCTGCCCCGGCACCGGCAATCCGTGGGAGAGCTCGGCGCTCGAACGACCCGCGGCGGCGGTCTACGG
The DNA here is from genome assembly GCA_902687465.1 of Secale cereale. Classification (NCBI taxonomy): domain Eukaryota; kingdom Viridiplantae; phylum Streptophyta; class Magnoliopsida; order Poales; family Poaceae; genus Secale; species Secale cereale. The sequence continues at coordinate 255,629,412 of LR738714.1, forward strand.
AGCGTTGCCGACGGGGAGCTGCCCTGCCGCGGGGTCGCCTGCATCCTCGGGGAATCCCAAGCGCCGACGTCGGCCGGACACGTCAAGTCGCACTTTCGGCAGGTCGGGGCCACCGCAGAACCACAGGAGGTCTCGCGGACACAGAGCGCGCACGGGCACGTCATCACCTTCGGCCCTAGCGACCTCTCCACGGAAGCAGCCGGCACGAGCATTCTCCCCACGGTATGCACGGCCACCATCTGCGAGGTGGCCGACACGTGGACCCTCATCGACGGCGGCGCAGGCCTCAGCATTCTCTCCCCCGAGGCCTTCTGTCATCTGCCCGTGTCCTACAGACAGCTCCTCTCCGCCAAGCCCTTCTCAGGGATCGCGGGCTCGGCCGTCCCGCTCGGCCAGATCCGCCTCCCGGTCACCTTTGACACACCCGCTAACTACCAAACTGGGCTCATCGACTTCGACATTGCGCCCATCCAACTGCCCTACAACGCCGTCCTCGGCTTCCCAGCCTCGGTGAAATTCATGGCGGCGACTCAGCCGGGCTACAACACTGTCAAGATGCCCGAGAGCAATGGCGTCATCACCATCAAAGGGGACCCCAAGGCCGCCCTTCAGGTCCTCGGGCGCGCTTACAGGGCTGCTGCTGCAGCTCATCCAGGAGCAAAGGGGGCTCCAGAGACACCAGAAGCCGCGCCTGCCAAGAAGAAGCAGCTCTTCTCTCAGGACCCCGCCGAGACGAAGTAGGTGCCCGCTGATGAGGATTGCTTAGGAGCCACCTTCACCATCGTCATGGGCATGGACCCTGAGCAAGAGGCAGCGCTGGTTAGCTTCCTCAGGGCTAACAAAGATGTGTTCGCCTGGAAAGTCGCTGACTTGGTCGGGGTGCCTAGGAACGTCATCGAGCATCACCTCACGGTGTGCCCCAACACGCGCCCTATCAAGCGAAAAGCACACAGACAAGCCCCGGAGAAGCAGGCCTTCATCGTTCAGGAGGTTCGGAAGCTAGAGGAAGCATGCGTCGTAAGGGAAGTACGGCACCCGGAGTGGCTGGCCAACCCCGTCATAGTCCCGAAGAAAGGAGGCAAGGAGTGCAAGTGCGTCGACTTCACAAGCCTCAACAAGTTCTGCCCTCAGGACCCATTCCCTCTCCCACGCATCGACCAAATCGTGGATTGGACGACTGAGTGCGACCTGCTCTGCTTCCTCGACGCCTTCTCGGGCTACCACCAAATCAAGATGGCGGTGGAGGATGTGGAGAAGACGGCGTTCCTGACCCCATGCGGGGTCTACTACTACACCTGCATGCCTTCCGGGCTGAGGAATGTGGGCGCCACCTTCCAGCGCTGGATGCACATCACCCTCGAACCTCAGCTCGGGAGGAACGCAGAGGCCTACGTCGACGACATCGTAGTCAATACCAGAGAGGCCAGGACTCTCGTCCAGGACCTAGAAGAAATGTTCGCCAACCTGCGCAAGGTGAAGTTGTGCCTCAACCCCGAGTAGTGCGTGTTCGGTGTACCCTCCGGCAAGCTGCTAGGGTTCCTGGATTCGCACCGGGGCATTGAAGCTAATCCGGAGAAGATCAAAGCCATCGAAAGAATGAAGCCGCTCACAAACCTGAAGGAGATGCAGAAACTTGCGGGATGCGTAACATCCCTAGGACGCTTCATCTCTAAGCTTGGTGAACGCGCCTTCCCGTTCTTCAAGCTCATGAAGAAGAAGGGGCCCTTTGAGTGGACTCCGGAGGCCGATGCCGCCTTCCGGGATCTCAAGGAATACCTCACCAGCTCACCGGTTATGGTAGCACCGCGACCCCTGGAACCCATGACTCTCTACCTCGCCGCGACGCCTCACTCCGCCAGTCCAGCGCTAGTGGTGGAGCGCGAGGAGAGGCCCCGAAGTGTGAGGCAACTGGACAATTCGGCATCTTCAGGGCCCCCGTCGCCCCTCACGCAGTTCCAGAGGTAGATTCAACCGCGGTCACTGGCAGCCCCGCCATTCAGCAAGAGGCACCCAAGATTCCTGAAGCGCCCGAGGATCCTGCTGCGCCGACCCTCGTGTAGCACCCAGTGTACTTCGTTAGCACCGTGCTACGCGACGCGCGCTCGCGCTACCCGATGCCTCAGAAGCTGCTCCTGGCGCTCCTCGTCGCCTCCAGGAAGCTGCGCCATTACTTCCAGGGCCACCCTATCGAGGTTGTCTCGTCACACCCTCTCGAGAAGGTACTCCGGGGCCTGAATGTCGTCGGGAGGGTCGCCGAGTGGAACATCGAGTTTCAGGCGTTCCAGTTGGAGTTCAGCACCACGCGAGTGATCAAGGGAGCGGCTCTGGCAGACTTTGCGGCGGAATGGACTGACGCGCCGGAGTGGGGGGGGGGGCTGGCAAGGATTGCTCGATGGTGCCCGGTGATGAAGCCCCAGACGGATGGGTGCTATACTTGAACGGAACCTTCTCGCGCCATGGTGTGGGGGCTGGCGCTGTGTTAGTATCTCCCACTCAGGACAAGTTGTACTACGCCGTGCAGCTTTGCTTCCAGCAAGGCGAGAAGGTCTCCAAGAACATCGCAGAGTACGAGGGCCTAATTGATGGGGTCAAGGTAGCCGATGCACTGGGGGTCAAGCGTCTCACCATCAGAGGTGATTCACAGCTCCTCGTCAACTTCTCCAACAAGAAACACAAGCCCAAGGACGAGCACATGGAGGCATATCTGGAGGAGGTGCGCAAGATCGAGAAGCGATTCCGAGGACTGGAGGTGCAGCATGTACCAAGAGGAACCAACAAGGAAGCGGATGACATCGCCAAACGATCCTCCAGGCGGGAGCCTCAGAGGCCGGGCGTCTACGAGGAGCGGCTGCACAAACCGTCGGCAACACTGCCCGTTCCTGAGCCGGCGTCCCCTCAGTAGGGGCTACCTACGGCGCATGCGGACGGTGCCCCGCCCTATGGACCGACCTCCGGAGCCCGCCCGCTACTCGCCGCGAAGCCCGAGGAGGGTTGCTGGACCCAAGAGCTCAATATGTACCTGCAACACGACACCCTGCCATACAAGGAAGAAGACATAGAGCGCGTGGTTCGACATGCCTTGGCTTAATGCATCCAAGACGGCGAACTCTACAGGAGGTGCCCCAACGAGGTCTCACTAAAATGCATCTCGATGAAACAAGGGCGCGAGCTGTTGGCTGACATCCACGGTAGGGACTGCGGTCATCACTCGTCGTCCCGCACCCTCGTGGGCAAGGCCTTTGGCAGCGGCTTTTATTGGCCCACGGCGCTCAACGACGCCACGTAGCTTGTGTAGGCTTGCGAGGCGTGCCAGTTTCACGCTAAGAAGATCCACCAGCCAGCGCAGGGCCTTTAGACGATCCCGGTCTCGTGGCCCTTCGCAGTCTAGGGGTTGGACATCCTGGGTCCATTTCCCCGGGCAGCGGGGGGCTACCGCTTCCTGTACGTCGCCATCGACAAATTCACCAAGTGGGCAGTGGTGTAGCATGTTCGCACGATCCTAGTCGGGTCGGCCGTCAAGTTCATCCAGGGCCTCGTGAGGCGATTCGGGGTCCCCAGCCGCATCATCACGGATAACGGTTCGCAGTTCACAAGCAATCTCTTCAGGTCATATTGTTCTAACCTTGGAACACAGATCTGCTATGCCTCGGTGGCTCACCCCAGGAGCAACGGTCAGGCCGAACGCGCCAACGCCGAAGTCCTGCGTGGCCTCAAGACGTGCAGCTTGAAGAAGAAGCTTGAGGCTTGCGGCAGGGGCTGGATCGACGAGGTCCAGTCCGTGCTATGGTCAATCTGAACCACTGCCACCAAACCCATGGGAGAACTCCTTTCTTTCTCGTCTACGGGGCGGAGGCGGTCCTCCCTCACGAGGTCAAGCATTGCTCCCCACGGGTCTTGGCTTTCAATGAGGAATGCCAGGATGTCACCTGGCGGATGGACCTCGTGCTCGGCGAGGAGGGCCGGCGCCGAGCTGCCCTCAGGGCGGTGCGATATCAGCAGGCGCTGCGGCGGTATCACTGTCGCAGCGTCCGCGCAAGAACACTTGAAGTTGGTGACTTGGTCCTGAGGCGGGTCCTCTCTAGGGAGGGGTTACACAAGCTCTCGGCCATGTGGGAGGGCCCGTTCAGAATTACCCGTGTCTCTAGGCCTAGTGCTGTGCGCCTAGAGACGCAGGATGGGATACCTATCCAGAATTCCTGGAACATTGGACACCTTAGGAGGTTCTATCCGTAATCAAGGCTCCGTGCCCGTGAAGGTCTCCGCTCGTGACACTCTCACCTAATAATGAGTTGGGGCTGTACACGCCTCAGATTCTCCTGTGCATTACCTACGGGCCCTTAGACGGGGCTCCCACCCACGTCCCAGTGGCAGTCCTTAGCTCCACGCTGGGAAGAAGACGTAGTGTAGGGGTCGGACGCGACCTTTTTCCTTTTTTGGCTTGGTGTTTGGCTGTCAGCCTTTTCTACTTCCTTGGCTATCAGCCCTTCCTCTACCCCATGCTATGAAGTTCTCGTGTTTCTTGCATTTGGTTGGAAGGCTTGCTTGGAAGTCTTGCTTGGATCTTTCTCGCCGGTTTTAAGTTTAGCTTGTTGAGCAGGGGCTACGCCACTCGCTCTCCTTCGCGCGCCTCGCGCGTGGGGGCTGGGGCACGGCCGATCACCGGCTTTCTTCTACCACGGCCCCGCGACCTGGCTTGGCCAAGCCTGCTCAGGCTCTATCGTCGGGCTTTTTAGTCCGCACAATCTATCCTACCGAGCCGGCTCAGGCTTTGGCGCCTTAATCCACGGTCGGCGCTCTCAACAGCTCTTAGCGGCTTAGCCATACTCGGGGGCTACGCGAGTGCTCCGAATTCAGCCGTCCTCACGACCCGATGGGGCCTCATGACGCCAATGAGTAAGGAGCACTTCGCCTCAAGACATCGCAAAACATAAGCTAAGTAATCTCACCAAGAACAAAAACATGATAGCAAGTTCTCGCTTCATACATATATCACAGTCCATTACACGCCTTCTCGAGGCAACTTAAAAGTTTTGTCACAGGAAGGAGGTGAAAAAAAGAAGAAGTGGAGGCTGCTCCCGCTCAGTTAGAGTCTCCCAGTTCCTCCGGCTTCACCGAGCCACACCGGCGCAGTGCCCCCTTCCCTCGCCGAGCCAAGCTTGGCGGCATAGTGGCTCATTGTAGCCGCCACTACTAGGGGAGCTGCTGCTGCCACAGATGGGGGACCCGCGGTGCCCCCCAGGACCAAGATCGTCTCCGGAGGAGGACCTGCTCCTCCAGACGCCGTCCTCGCCGTCCTCTTCGTCATCAACCTCAGGACAGCACCGAGGGCGCCTCTCTTCCTCCGAGAAGACCCCGACGAACAACATGGAGGCGCTATCGTACCTGAAGTGGAGCATACACCTCCCCTGCAGCTGGCGCGCACGTGCAAACGATTGCCAACCGCGCTCCAGGAACACGTCGCCCAAGGGAGCCACATCAACCTCCACTTAGGACGCACCACTGCAGCAACCGTTGGTCTGCAGCCCGACGCCGCCTGGGCCTCCGGCTGGTAGCACGTTATCGAACGTGCGGTGAAGCCGGAGCCATGAGCCATCAGGCTTCTCCGCCCACACCACGAACTCCAAAGACACGTCGAAGAAGTGGAGTTGCAGGCGCGGAGGATGCACGACTGCCATGCGCTGCCTGGCGCCTCCTCTCCCACCGCGGCCACGACCACCTTCACCACGGGGAGACGCACCGCGCCTCTCACCGACGACCGCGACAAGACCCGGAAGGCCGTGCCCGCTCCCCCGAGGAGTCGCTGCGGGCGCATCGGCATGCTCGCGGGGACGCCCTTGGCCCCTCTTCGACGGCGGCGAGGCCAAATCCTTCGGGGCCTTCCCCTTCTCCACGGCAGACGGCTTCCTCGGCAGCGCCATGGAGATCTCGCAGCACGAGGGAGAGCGGAGAGCAAACAAGGAGGCAGACGGCGCTGGCTTGAAGATGGCTTGGGGGCTCCCCCCCAGTCCCATTTATAGGGCGGAGGAGCCCAACCGCCAGTCACTAGCGTCGCAGCCATAACAGCCCCGTCGTCTGCGCCGGGGAGTTGTCAAGTCACACGATTACCAAGACTGCGTGGGGAGTGGAGTCGCCACGTCCCATCCAACAGTCACGCGCCAGCCTGGCCCGCAGCCTTTTGGGGCTCGCGGCGCTTCATCCTCGACAAAGGCTTTGCCACGAAGCCAACTCTGCGCGCACCTTGGGCCCGGGGGCTACTGTCGGCATCCTGGGAACAAGGGTACCCAGACTTGCCTGTCTGCGGGCCGCAACGCGCTCCTGCTATGGCCTGGTACGGCCCAGCTGATCGACCAGCTGCTCAAGACTCTCGCGAGGGGGCTAGACCTCGCAAGGAGAATGACGCAAAGACCCCCTCGGGAGCGGCCTTAGTTAGGTTTCTCTGGAGGGGCAGAGAATCCAACGCCAAGCCGGCCTCAGGAGGAGGCAGTGGCGCAAGCAATGACGCACCACGCCAGCGGGTGCCAGCGCGTGCCAGCGGCGCAGTCGCTGTTTTGGTGCAAGGGGGACAGCGCAGACGCAGGTTCCCGAGGAGCAGGACAAAGGTTTCCCCATTGGTGCAACAAGACCAAAGACCGCAAGGACGACAGGGAGAATGTCACCGCCGAGCCCACCACCACGTCATCACCGGATCCCTTTGCAGTCGAAGACTACATTTATTAGGGCAGTAATGTCCTCGTGTTCCCGCTCAAAATGGCCGTTGCGAGATCCCTTCCCGCCTAAAGATTTCGGGGGAAGAGGACCCTGGCCGCCTATATAAGTAGCTAGGATCTCCACTATGGAGGGGGATTAGATCCAGAAACTCTGCCCTCGCACAAAGGAGAAAGAACCCTTGCCTCCTGACCATCCCGAGCTCTCCTCCAGAGCTCAGGAACCACTATACTCATCCATATTCAAGCCCTCCCGAGGCCAATCCACCAAAGCAGGAAGTAGGGTTTTACACCGCAAGGTGGCTCGAACCTGGGTAAACTCTTGTGTGCTTCACTTGTTGTTTTCTTGAATCTCTTCATTGGACGAGGGCGAGAAGCTAGGTAGACGTGGGTGAGAAAGATCTTCAGTCACACCCCAGTGTTCGAACTTCTTGGGTTTTGTCGGATTTAGGGCTCCGCAAAACCCAAGAAGTTCGAACACATAGGCGTGAACGAAGATCTCTCCCACTCTCATCTACCTAGCGTCTCGCTCTCGCCTCGGTGGAGGGATTCAAGCAAACAAGAGATAGAACACACAAGAGTTTACCCAGGTTCGGGCCACTGTGTGGTGTAAGACCCTACTTCCTGCTTTGGTGGATTAGCCTCGGGAGGGCTGGAATATGAGCTAGTACAGTGGTTCCTGAGCTCGGGAGGCGAGCTCAGGAGGGTCAGGAGGCAAGTGTTCTTGCTCCTTGCTTGGTGGCAGAGCTTATGGGTCTGCTCTACCTGGCTAGACTTGGTTCGACTTGTTCTCCCCCCCTCACTAGTGGGGGTTCTAGCTACTTATATAGGCGGACAGGGTCCTCTTCCCCCGAAATGTTTAGGTGGGAAGGGATCCCACAACGGCCATTTTTGAGCGGGAACACAAGGACGTTCCTATCCTGACAAAAACGGTCTTCACCTGCAAAAGGATCAGGCGGTGACACGGTGGTGGGCTCGATGGTGACATCCTCATTATCGTCCTTGCGGTCTTCGGTCTTGATGCACCAAAGGGGAAACCTTTACCGCGCTCCTTGGGAACCCGTGGCTGCGCTGTCTCCTTTGCACCGAAATGGCAACTGCGCCGCTGGCGGACGCTGGCACCCGCTTGTGCGGTGCGTCACTGCTGACATCACTGCTTCCTCCTGAGGCAGGCTTGGCCTTGGATTTTCCGCCCCTCTGGAGCACCTTTTCGAGGCCGCTCCGGAGGGGGTCTTGGCGTCATTATCCTCGCGAGGCTTAGTCCCCTCGCGAGGGTCTTGGACAGCTGGTCGATGAGCTGGGCCGTACCAGGCCGCTTGTAGGAGCGTGTCGCGTCCCGCAAATAGGCAAGTCTAGGTACCCTGGTTCCCAGGACGCCGACAGTAGCTGTCAGGACCCCGATCCTAAGTCACACCGATCTAGCTGTAACACGTCATATCACTTTGCGGCCTCACGCACGGTAACCCCACGGGTGCCACCTTACCTGGCCCGGGACCGTTTGCGCATTTTGGCACACGTATATGACAGTGGCTAGTTATAATCCAAAAGTGGCACTAAATTACAGAGACAGGCATCCATGACCCAGCAACGAACGTGTCGGTCATCAACGTATGAACCCAAGTCGTAGCAAGCTACATGGACTTAAAGGAACAACGCGTGACATTTCCCCTAAGGGACAGACACAGGAACAAAGAAGGACACATGCCGGCCAGCCTACGTGTTCCGAGCAGTAGCAAGCTACCAAGGCTCATTGGAATCACTAGGAGGCATTTCCCTGTAAGATAGGCTACCAAAGGAAAACAACTAGGTGTCAGATCCCACACATACCAAGCATTTCAATCATACACGCAATATGCTCAATATGTGCAAATACAACATTGCATCACAACAGAACTCTATGACTCAAAGTACTTTATTTAAAAGGCTCCAAGAGCCATACATAACATAGTCATACAGGTAGGGGTCACATGACCCAACACTCAAGTCATACAGTCATACAAGCACAAGCGGAAGCTACATGTCTGAGTACAGACAACTTAGAAAATAAACAGGCTTGGTGTAGCCTGACTATCTACAAGGCCCTTCACAAGCTCCAGATCACCGTCTGGGTGTCAAGCTACTCGTCGATGTCAACGTCTATGTAGAACCCATCAGCGGGGGCAGGGTTCTCCTCTGCAACAGTTATTAAGCAAACATGAGTACAAAGGTACTCAGCAAGTCTTACCACAGAACCTATCATACATGCAACATTATCAAAGGGGGTAGTGGAGTTTATAGCAGAATGCCAGCTTTGACCTTGGCTAACCTATACTACAACTCTCAACAGATTGCAAGATGTTATTACGAACACGAGTCCACTAATCACCACATCAATACACTACCGAGGATCCTCTTCCGTCATCCTACGGAAGGGCCATCCACGGCACTCACGCTTATCTTGAGGCTTTTAGTAGAATCCATCAACTTTTCTATGAACTGTAAGAGTAACCAAGTAGTTCGTACCGCGAACAACGGCTATTCGAATAGTTTGATAACCCTGCAGGGGTGTACCTCTTCACACACGCTTCCACCACTTATCGCCGTTTACTCGGCGTGTACTCGGCAACCTTCAAGCGGAAGCCCAGCGAGGGTGTCGGCCACGACCTGACTAACTACTCAAGTCTCTCGTCCAGGTTTATCGCCTATTTGGGTTCCATCCGTGGGGAGATCCGGCCGGGGTGTCGCTCACGGCCCCAAATGATGTGTACAGGGTTCCCGAGTCACCAAACGGGCAACCGGTACACCGTGCCACGTACATGTCGCATCACAACCCACCCCGAGGGTCAGCGTTGTGCACGACCTCCAGTAAGCTATAAACACCAGAAACTAGTTGCAACTCCTCGACAGAGATCAAGGGTAATTAATAAGTCGAGAGGGTCCATTGGTTTCGGGCCCAATGCATGGTAGTAACTGCAACTTGAACCACACATACAGATCTCGGGTCCTATGTACGGTTCCAATGAAACAACCCACCACGTACTCCTACATGGCCTTTCATCGATACCTTTACCAAAAGTATTCCACACTTCCTTCTCTTTATCGAAAGATTGTTTCACTCTGATTCATCACCCAGATGAATCAGAGCAGACACAACTCTAAGCATAGCAGGCAACATAACAAAATAGCATGGTGGATCACACATCACATGGCTCAATCAACTCCTACACATGCTAGTGGGTTTCAACTATTTACTGTGGCAATGACAGGTCATGCAAGGGAATAGGGTTCAACTACCGCAGCAAGTAGCAGTTCACGCGCTGTTGCCTTAATGCAGTAAAAGAGAGCAGGAGCGAGAAGATTGGTTTGTATCGGAATGATCAATGATTGCTTGCCTGACAAGGTAGTTTTCGGGTACTGCTCTTCAACTGGATACGCAGCAGTATCCTCGGGAGCAGGACCTAACACAGGAAATACCGACGATACAATCATTAACAAACAAATGCAACAATATGATGCATGTTTATGACATGGCAAGATGCATGTGTGTTGGCTAATGCAACTAAGACCAGAGGGGTTTGAACCTATTTGAATCAAGGATTCAAATTGAAGTTCAAACTATTATTTAAATAAGTGCATTATCATGTTTTTGACATAAACAGCAAGTTAACTTGTTCAAACATGCATCAAACCTGTGCCATTAGATAGATTGGATTTTTCTGATCATTTTTCATATATAAATCTTTTCCATCTGAGTTATGGTTGATTTTATATGATTTTTAGAAGTTTTTGGTATTTTCTGGAATTTCCTGAATTAAATTAAATCTAAAAATCCCAGAAAAACCTTTACTGCGTCAGCATGACATCATGCTGACGTCAGCCAGTCAACAGGGCCAGTCCAGGTCAAACCTGACTGGTGGGTCCCTCATGTCAGTGTCTTAGGAGCTAATCCCGGTCATAACCAGGGTTGACTAGGTTTGACTAACAGCGGGGCCCCACTGTCAGTGACTGGGGTGACTAAACTAATTACTGTTAACTCCTAATCATCGAGCCACGTCAGCCCGCCGGAGTTGGCCGGCGGCGACCATTGCGCACGGCGGTGACTCGTCGGAATCCCTATTCCGGCATCCATTTGCCGCGCGGATGGGCTCGGTGTGCTCCTGGTGATGTACCGCATCCAGCGGTGCCACTGGTTGGACGAGGGGTCGCCAGAGTCGACGGCGACGAGCTCGTCCGCGGCGGTGCTCGCATGGGGTTGGTCGGGATGGTGTTGTAGTGCACGGGAGGAGGAGCTGAAGCTCGCTCTAGCTTGCTGGTGACCTACTGAAGCTAACGGCGTGCTCGGCCGCGAGGTACGGTGCCTATAGCCACGGCGGGGAGTTGGCCGGCGGCGGTGATCGTCGGTGAGCAAAGGGGGCGGCGGCTACAAGGCCTAAACGAGTCCGTGGAGAGGGGGGTTCGAAGCGTGAGCTCACAACGGTCGCAGAGGGGGTCGAAGTGAGCTCGGGGACGGTCGGACGACGGCGTACGGGCGGCGGCGATCTCCGGTGCCGGAGGTTGAAGACGACGGCGAGGGGGGGCGTTGCGGAGCTCCTGGCGTCGTGTATGTCGGTGGGGAGCTTCGGGGCGACGAGGCGGAGCTAGTGGTGCTTCTGGGAGGCGAGGAGGTGGCGTAGGGCGCAGTTTCAGCGGTCGTCGGCGACGAGCTCGCTCGGGGGAGCTCGGCGGAGGGAAGAGAGGAGGGGAGAGACACGGGAGAGAGGGGGAAACGGTCGGGGTGGCTCCATGGCGTCGTTCTAGCCCGTCCAGAAGGCCGAGGGGCCAGCCAGGCAGGCAGGAGGTGGCCGGCGCATCGGCGGCGCTCGCCACCGAGCTGCTTCGTGCGCTGGCGCGGCAAAGAAGACGGTGGTGCCCCTGGTGGGCTGGGCCGGCTGGGCCAGCAGGTAAGTGGGCTCAGGTAAGATTCTTCCTATTTTTCTTTTCCTATTTTCTTTCTGTTTTATTTCTTTTGCAACTTTGTTCATTTAATAAAAATGCCTAAACATTTTTATAACTCATGACACTTGTCATACCTGCTGTATATAATATGAACAGTAGGAAACATTATAGTTCATGATTATTTGAGCATTTAAAATATTTAAAAGTATTTAAATGCCCAAATTCAAATACCATATGATTTAATCCAAAACCATAGATTGAACTAGAAAATTGTGCACCATTTTTGGCAGAGGTTTAAGACCAAGGCAGAAATGATGAACATTTTGAAGGGCATTTTGGGTACATTGGAAAATATTTTAGCAAACCCTAGTTGTTAGGGGAGGGGTGCTGGGGTTTCTGTTAATCCCATTTCAAGTTTCTTTGAAATTAAACATGATGCACACTCTAGTCAGGTCCTAATGCAAGTGCTAGCTAGGGATGTGACAACTCACCCCCACTTAAAAGAATCGTGTCCCGAGATTCGGGTTCCTCCGGAAAGAGGGTGGGGTACTCAAGTCGAAGACGATCCTCCCTTTCCCAAGTGGCTTCACTCTCGGAATGATGTGACCATTGAACCTTGAGAAACTTGATATTGTGGTGTCGAGTGGTGCGCTCAGTTTGATCAAGAATACGAATGGGGTATTCTCGATATGTGAGATTGTCTTGTAGATCAAGCGTTTCGTGGTCCACTCCGCGGATAGGATCCGAGAAGCAACGCCTGAGTTGGGAAACGTGGAAAACATCATGAACTCTGGAGAGGTGCGGAGGTAGTTCCAATTGGTAGGCAACTTCTCCTCGTTTGGCAAGAATGCGAAAAGGACCAATGAAACAAGGGGCCAATTTGCCTTTGATACCGAAGCGATGGGTTCCCTTAAGAGGAGTAACCCGAAGGTAAGCCTTATCGCCGACTTCAAAAGTCACAGCCTTATGATGACTATCATATTGGCTCTTTTGGCGAGACTGGGCTGTTTTTAATCTCTCACAAACGATGCGAACTTGTTCCTCTGCTTCCTGAATCATATCCGGGCCAAAGAATTGTCTTTCGCCGGTTTCTGACTAGTTAAGAGGTGTTCGACACCTTCGTCCATATAGAACTTCGAAGGGAGCTTTACCCAAGCTGGCTTGATAACTATTGTTATAAGCGAATTCGGCATATGGAAGACACTTTTCCCATTCCATACCGAAAGAAATGACAGAGGCTCGAAGCATGTCTTCCAGAATTTGATTGACTCGTTCCACTTGACCACTTGATTGCGGATGGAAGGCAGTACTGAAAGAGAGATGAGTTCCCATAGCATTCTGAAAACTTTCCCAAAATCGTGAAGTGAAAAGACTTCCACGGTCTGAGTTAATCTCCAATGGTACACCATGAAGTGACACTATTCGAGAGATATATAAGTCTGCTAGCTGGCTAGCGGTAATGCTCTCTCGAACAGGCAAGAAATGAGCTACTTTAGAGAGGCGGTCGATAACGACGAAGATAGCATTATTCCCTTTCCTGGACCTGGGAAACCCGGTAATGAAGTCCATACCGACTTTATCCCATTTCCATTCAGGAATAGCTAGAGGTTGAAGGGTGCCAGCAGGCCGTTGATGCTCTGCTTTAACTCGACGACAAACATCGCAGTTAGCAATGAACTGAGCAATTTCTCTCTTCATCCTAGTCCACCAGAATCTTTGACGTAGGTCTCGATACATTTTGGTACTACCGGGATGAATCGTGAGAGGAGATTCATGAGCCTCCTTGAGGATCAAACGTCTTAGGTTTCGTACTTTAGGAACCACTAAACGGTTGCTAAAGAATACGACTCCTTGACCATCAATTGAGAAACATCCTGCAACTCCTTTCTTGATGTTCCTCTTAATACTGGAAATTCCGGGATCAACCTTCTGTGCTTTGATGACTTGATCCAAAAGGGTAGGTTTCGCCACCAAGGTGGAAAGGAATCCTCGAGGAACAATGTGAAGGTTAAGCTTACGAAATTCCTCGTGGAGAAGTGGTTGACTTTGTTGTAACATTAAATTGTTACAATAAGACTTACGACTTAGTGCATCAGCCATGACATTGGCCTTTCCAGGAGTGTAAGTGATTCCTAAATCGTAGTCGGTGAGTAATTCAACCCAACGTCTTTGTCTGAGATTTAGATCCGGTTGGGTGAAGATATACTTCAAACTTTGGTGATCGGTGAAGATTTCACAGCGATTACCAAGGAGGTAATGCCACCATGTTTTGAGTGCATGGACTACAGCTGCAAGCTCTAAATCATGAGTAGGATAGTTATCCTCATGTGGACGCAACTGTCGGGATGCGTATGCAATCACTTGACGATCTTGCATAAGAATGCAACCTAGTCCTTGTCGCGAGGCGTCGCAATAGATTATAAAATCCTTGGAAAAATCTGGTGGTACCAGTACAGGTGCAGATGTCAGGCGTCTTTTCAGTTCCTAAAAACTGGACTCGCACTGTGGGGTCCACTCAAACTTTTTATCTTTCTTGAGGAGTTCGGTAAGAGGTTTAGCAACCTTGGAGAAGTTCTCGACGAAACGTCGGCAATAGCTCGCTAAGCCAAGAAAACTCCTAACTTGCTTGACCGATTCAGGGGAAGTCCAATCGAGGACGGCTTGAACTCGCTCGGGATTGACAGCAATACCCTTGCCAGAGATCACATGACCCAGATAGGTTACTTCTAGCAACCAAAATTTACATTTAGAGAATTTGGCATAAAGGCGGTGCTCTCGAAGTTTTGTCAATACCATCCTTAAATGCTCGGCATGATCTTCCTTGTTCTTGGAGAAAATGAGTATATCATCGAGGTATACCACGACGAATTTATCCAAATACTCCATGAATATAGAATTCATTAACCGAGAAAAGGTAGCTGGGGCATTGGTTAATCCGAAGGACATGACGGTGTACTCATATTGGCCATAACGAGTAACGAAAGCCGTTTTAGGAATGTCCCCGTTCTTGATTTTGATTTGATGGTAGCCCAACCTCAAATCCATCTTAGAGAAGACTGAGGATCCAGCGAGCTGATCATACAGGTCGTTGATCCTGGGAAGCGGATACTTATTCTTTATGGTGACCAGATTGACAGGTCGGTAATCTACAACCATCCGCTCCGTTCCATCCTTCTTCTTGACGAAGAGGACGGGGCAAGCCCAAGGGGAAGAACTAGGACGGATGAAACCCTTTTGCAAGGACTCATCGAGTTGTTTCTTTAGCTCAGCTAATTCTAGTGGTGCCATCTTATAAGGTCTCCTAGAGATTGGGACAGTTCCAGGAATAAGATCTATCACGAACTCGACATCTCTGTCAGGTGGAACTCCTGGCAGTTCTTCTGGAAAAACATCCGGAAAGTCATGGACTACCGGGATATCTTCGAGTTCTGGTAGAGGGCTGGCATTAAGAGAATAGAGCTCACGTTCAGCCATTCAAGTCAAGACATTGACTATCTTGCCGAATGGGTGTGTAAGTTGAACGGTCCTAGTAAAGCAATCAATCTTGGCATAATGAGTTGTCATCCAATCCATACCCAAGATGATGTTTATGTCTGAGGACTTGAGAGCGATTAGAGATGCAAGGAAAACAAGTCTATCGACAAGGATTTCATTTCCATGGCTTACCCTAGAGGTTTGCCACTTTGAACCAGGAGTTTGAATAACCATGGAAGTAGGCATGTCACAAAAAGTCATGTTGTGCAATCGAGCATAGCTCTCAGATATGAACGAATGGGATGCTCCAGTATCGAAAAGAACAGATGCCGGATGGCAGTTTACGAGAAGCGTACCAAGGACGACGTTAGGATCCTCATAGGCTTCTTCAGCAGAAACATAGTTGACATGACCACGTGCAGTGGGGATTGGCTTGACATAGTTCACCTTGCCGGTTGGCTTACCACGGCCAACGGGTTTTCCTGGCTGGTTCTGGGGACAATCACGCATGTAGTGTCCCGGTTCTCCACACTTGAAACATGTCACAGTGGTGGTGCGTGGAGCAAAGTTGGAGGGTGGACCTCCATAGGTCTTAGCAGGTGCAAACTGTTGAGTTGGACGGGGCGCCTCATAGGATGGCCTCGGTGTATACTTGGGTGGCAGAGCAGTGTTAGGAACCCATACACGGCGCTTGTGAGAACCAGAGCCGGATGAGGAACCAAGGTCTCGAGTATGCTTGCGGGTGGCCTCGAAGTCGGTCTGGCCTTTCTCAGCACTGATAGCCTTGTTAACCAACTTCTGGAAAGAGGTGCACTCGTGCAGACGTAGATCACGACGAAGTTCAGGGCTGAGTCCCTTGCGGAACCTCGCCTGTTTCTTGGCATCGGTGGATACTTCCTCAGGTGCATAGCGTGCCAGATTACCAAACTCATGACTGTAGCCATCCACAGTCAGACGGCCCTGGGTGAAATTGCAGAATTACTCCCGCTTGCGATCCATGAGACCTTCCGGAATGTTATATTCACGAAATGCCTCACTGAACTCAACCCAGGTAGTGACTTGGCCAGCAGGACGCATAGCTTCAAAGTTTTCCCACCAAAGACTGGCAGGGCCCTCAAGATGGTAGGCGGCGTAGATAACCTTGTCAGCTTCGGCCAGACGGGCAGAGTGTAGCTTGTGGGTGATACTACGTAGCCAGTCATCAGCATCCAGAGGTTCAGTGGAGTGATGGAACTTCGGTGGACACATCTTGATAAAATCGTGGATTGACACCACGTCATTCCTCTGACGGAACCCAGTGTTTTGCTCTATGCGTTCCAGCAGACGGTTGGTCTCTCTCTTGTTCCGTTCTGCTTCAAGCATAACTTCCGCCAAGGAGGGTGGCTGGGGCAGATTTCCATCTCTAGCCCCACTAGCCTCACCCTGCTCCTGAGCAGCAGGAGTGTTGCGAGTGTTGACCATCCTAGGAAAACAAAACAACGGTTTTAGACAAGGATGGCAAAAATTTGACATAGAAGTGCAGAATGTAATGGATGACACAGAATGCAGAGATGTTCATCCGTACGACATGGTAATATAGAAACTGCTATATATACACCAGTGGTCATACACACCATACAAAGTTTAGTACAAGCCAAGGCTAAAGTACAACTGCGGTGAAAGACGATACATCCCATCAGAGGCATTCCAAGCTCCTATACATTATTTAACTACACCTCCGGAATCCAGTACACACTAAGTCATATTCCACAAGACGCGCAGGACTATGGAAATACAACTACTACAATACTACTACTACCACGGACTAGCTCAGACATTCACGTAGTAATCCTCGTAAAGATTACCACCGTAGCCTGGAAGTGGTACAGACGGATCTTGGAACTCGCGAGCACTCGAAGGTTGTGGACCAAAAGGGCATGGGTGTGGTCTCGGTCCCGATGCTGGTGGTAACCGACGCCCACGTGGAGGTGTAATACCCCCAACGTCACGCCAATCCATGCGATCAGGCAGACGAGTCCGCACAGGATACAAATCCCGCATGTCCAGATATCTGGCGTGCACAGCAGGTGCAAGCCGTGTCAAAGTAGTCCAGTGAGCGGCTCGGGTGTTATACAGCTCCATTCGGAGGGCACGGACCTCACGGTCCCTATCCTCCAACATCTGAACAGTAGTCTGAAGCAGTGGCTCTTCATGAGCAGCATCAGTATACAGACCAGTGTAGTAGCCTTCTTCTCCGGGGAGTGAAGCTGGCATGTAACAGAACTCAGTGTTCAGCAACAGGGCATGCCTAGCACGGAGAATGGTCATCATCGAATAAGCAGCATCCTGCACTGCCATCTCGATGGTAATCCCGAGTCCATAAGACCAATGGATGGGATCATTAGCTCCGGGATATGAGGGGTATATCCGGACTGTGCAGAAATACTGACTTTGATTAAAATCCCGATACTGTTCCTCCACAGTGTATTCAGGATACCAGCGATAACCGGTCTCAGTCATCACACGGACTAGCATGGCCGTGTGACCGGGCACATTAATGCACCGAGTCAAACGAACCACTTGGTGAGGAATGCGGCCAGACATCTGAAACACCAAATAATGCAAAGGCATTAGTGTTTCTGGAAGAAATCGGGCAGCATAACAACTGTAAATGCTCAAACAAGGATTTGAGACATCATACAAATGATAGCATAGCCACTCAACAATTCCATATCAAGGTTCCGGTTCAACAATCATCATACTCAACAGGATAGAAACTGAACTGAGGCTTGAAACCAACAATCCTAAGAGTCTACGGATTAGTAACGCGTGAACCTAGTAAGGATAAGAGGCCTAGTCCCAATTCCCCGTAGAAAGAATAGACAGACTCAGATCAGAAGGGCATAAGGTAAAGGAGTAAAAAGAGCCTTACGTTCCCTTCCACAATCAATTCCCCTACATATAACTAAGAATTTTTCTAGACTCAACATCGACCAGTTTGGCTTGAGAAACCTACAGGCAGTCCAGCTCTGATGCCAACGCTGTCAGGACCCCGATCCTAAGTCACACCGATCTAGCTGTAACATGTCATATCACTTTGCGGCCTCACGCACGGTAACCCCACGGGTGCCACCTTACCTGGCCCGGGACCGTTTGCGCATTTTGGCACACGTATATGACAGTGTCGCTAGCTTCCATATGACAGAGAACCCGGGCCGACATGGCTAGTTATAATCCAAAAGTGGCACTAAATTACAGAGACAGGCATCCATGACCCAGCAATGAACGTGTCGGTCATCAACGTATGAACCCAAGTCGTAGCAAGCTACATGGACTTAAAGGAACAACGCGTGACATTTCCCCTAAGGGACAGACACAGGAACGAAGAAGGACACATGCCGGCCAGCCTACGTGTTCCGAGCAGTAGCAAGCTACCAAGGCTCATTGGAATCACTAGGAGGCATTTCCCTGTAAGATAGGCTACCAAAGGAAAACACCTAGGTGTCGGATCCCACACATACCAAGCATTTCAATCATACACGCAATATGCTCAATATGTGCAAATACAACATTGCATCACAACAGAACTCTATGACTCAAAGTACTTTATTTAAAAGGCTCCAAGAGCCATACATAACATAGTCATACAGGTAGGGGTCACATGACCCAACACTCAAGTCATACAGTCATACAAGCACAAGCGGAACCTACATGTCTGAGTACAGACAACTTAGAAAATAAACAGGCTTGGTGTAGCCTGACTATCTACAAGGCCCTTCACAAGCTCCAGATCACCGTCTGGGTGTCAAGCTACTCGTCGATGTCAACGTCTATGTAGAACCCATCAGCGGGGGCAGGGTTCTCCTCTGCAACAGTTATTAAGCAAACATGAGTACAAAGGTACTCAACAAGTCTTACCACAGAACCTATCATACATGCAACATTATCAAAGGGGGTAGTGGAGTTTATAGCAGAATGCCAGCTTTGACCTTGGCTAACCTATACTACAACTCTCAAGAGATTGCAAGATGTTATTACGAACACGAGTCCACTAATCACCACATCAATACACTACCGAGGATCCTCTTCCGTCATCCTACGGAAGGGCCATCCACGGCACTCATGCTTATCTTGAGGCTTTTAGTAGAATCCATCAACTTGTCTATGAACTGTAAGAGTAACCAAGTAGTTCGTACCGCGAACAACGGCTATTCGAATAGTTTGATAACCCTGCAGGGGTGTACCACTTCACACACGCTTCCACCACTTATCGCCGTTTACTCGGCGTGTACTCGGCAACCTTCAAGCGGAAGCCCAGCGAGGGTGTCGGCCACGACCTGACTAACTACTCAAGTCTCTCGTCCAGGTTTATCGCCTATTTGGGTTCCATCCGTGGGGAGATCCGGCCGGGGTGTCGCTCACGGCCCCAAACGATGTGTACAGGTTTCCCGAGTCACCAAACGGGCAACCGGTACACCGTGCCACGTACCTGTCGCATCACAACCCACCCCGAGGGTCAGCGTTGTGCACGACCTCCAGTAAGCTATAAACACCAGAAACTAGTTGCAACTCCTGGACAGAGATCAAGGGTAATTAATAAGTCGAGAGGGTCCATTGGTTTCGGGCCCAATGCATGGTAGTAACTGCAACTTGAACCACACATACAGATCTCGGGTCCTATGTACGGTTCCAATGAAACAACCCACCACGTACTCCTACATGGCCTTTCATCGATACCTTTACCAAAAGTATTCCACACTTCCTTCTCTTTATCGAAAGATTGTTTCACTCTGATTCATCACCCAGATGAATCAGACCAGACACAACTCTAAGCATAGCAGGCAACATAACAAAATAGCATGGTGGATCACACATCACATGGCTCAATCAACTCCTACACATGCTAGTGGGTTTCAACTATTTACTGTGGCAATGACAGGTCATGCAAGGGAATAGGGTTCAACTACCGCAGCAAGTAGCAGTTCACGCGCTGTTGCCTTAATGCAGTAAAAGAGAGCAGGAGCGAGAAGATTGGGTTGTATCGGAATGATCAATGATTGCTTGCCTGACAAGGTAGTTTTCGGGTACTGCTCTTCAACTGGATACGCAGCAGTATCCTCGGGAGCAGGACCTAACACAGGAAATACCGACGATACAATCATTAACAAACAAATGCAACAATATGATGCATGTTTATGACATGGCAAGATGCATGTGTGTTGGCTAATGCAACTAAGACCAGAGGGGTTTGAACCTATTTGAATCAAGGATTCAAATTGAAGTTCAAACTATTATTTAAATAAGTCCATTATCATGTTTTTGACATAAACAACAAGTTAACTTGTTCAAACATGCATGAAACTAGTGCCATTAGATAGATTGGATTTTTCTGATCATATTTCATATATAAATCTTTTCCATCTGAGTTATGGTTGATTTTATATGATTTTTAGAAGTTTTGGGTATTTTCTGGAATTTACTGAATTAAATTAAATCTAAAAATCCCAGAAAAACCTTTACTGCGTCAGCATGACATCATGCTGACGTCAGCCAGTCAACAGGGCCAGTCCAGGTCAAACCTGACTGGTGGGTCCCTCATGTCAGTGTCTTAGGAGCTAATCCCGGTCATAACCAGGGTTGACTGGGTTTGACTAACAGCGGGGCCCCACTGTCAGTGACTGGGGTGACTAAACTAATTACTGTTAACTCCTAATCATCGAGCCACGTCAGCCTGCGGGAGTTGGCCGGCGGCGACCATTGCGCACGGCGGTGACTCGTCGGAATCCCTATTCCGGCATCCATTTGCCGCGCGGATGGGCTCGGTGTGCTCCTGGTGATGCATCCAGCGCTGCCACTGGTTGGACGAGGGGTCGCCGGAGTCGACGGCGACGAGCTCGTCCGTGGCGGTGCTCGCACGGGGTTGGTCGGGATGGTGTTGTAGTGCACGGGAGGAGGAGCTGAAGCTCGCTCTAGCTTGCTGGTGACCTACTGAAGCTAATGGCGTGCTCGGCCGCGAGGTACGGTGCCTATAGCCACGGCGGGGAGTTGGCCGGCGGCGGTGATCGTCGGTGAGCAAAGGGGGCGGCGGCTACAAGGCCTAAACGAGTCCGTGGAGAGGGGGGTTCGAAGCGTGAGCTCACAGCGGTCGCAGAGGGCGTCGAAGTGAGCTCGGGGACGGTCGGACGACGGCGTACGGGCGGCGGCGATCTCCGGTGCCGGAGGTTGAAGACGACGGCGAGGGGGCGTTGCGGAGCTCCTGGCGTCGTGTACGTCGGTGGGGAGCTTCGGGGCGACGAGGCGGAGCTAGTGGTGCTTCTGGGAGGCGAGGAGGTGGCGTAGGGCGCGGTTTCAGCGGTCGTCGGCGACGAGCTCGCTCGGGGGAGCTCGGAGGAGGGAAGAGAGGAGGGGAGAGACACGGGAGAGAGGGGGAAACGGTCGGGGTGGCTCCGTGGCGTCGTTCTAGCCCGTCCAGAAGGCCGAGGGGCCAGCCAGGCAGGCAGGAGGTGGCCGGCGCATCGGCGGCGCTCGCCACCGAGCTGCTTCGTGCGCTGGCGCGGCGAAGAAGACGGTGGTGCCCCTGGTGGGCTGGGCCGGCTGGGCCAGCAGGTAAGTGGGCTCAGGTAAGATTCTTCCTATTTTTCTTTTCCTATTTTCTTTCTGTTTTATTTCTTTTGCAACTTTGTTCATTTAATAAAAATGCCTAAACATTTTTATAACTCATGACACTTGTCATACCTGCTGTATATAATATGAAAAGTAGGAAACATTATAGTTCATGATTATTTGAGCATTTAAAATATTTAAAAGTATTTAAATGCCCAAATTCAAATACCATATGATTTAATCCAAAACCATAGATTGTCCTAGAAAATTGTGCACCATTTTTGGCAGAGGTTTAAGACCAAGGCAGAAATGATGAACATTTTGAAGGGCATTTTGGGTACATTGGAAAATATTTTAGCAAACCCTAGTTGTTAGGGGAGGGGTGCTGGGGTTTCTGTTAATCCCATTTCAAGTTTCTTTGAAAGTAAACATGATGCACACTCTAGTCAGGTCCTAATGCAAGTGCTAGCTAGGGATGTGACAGTAGCCCCCGGGCCAAAGGCGCGCGCGGAGTTGGCTTTGGGGCGAAGCCTTAGCCGAGGACGAAGCGCCACGGGCCCCAAAAAGGCTGCGGGCCAGGCTGGCGCGTGACGGTTGGATGGGACGCGGGTGACCCCGCTCCCCACGCCGTCTCGGCAACCATGCGTCTTGACAAAAGGGGCCTTCTCCGTTGGGGGAGTTATCACTCCCCTTCCTTCCTGCTCGGATTTCGCCCCCTTACGCCTCCCGCCTTCCTGAATCGCCTGCGTCCTTCGGCTCCTTCAGCCATGAATCTGCTTCTTCCCTTGAGGCGGGGCTCGAGGAGTCCTCCATCACCAAGGAGGAGAACTACTCAGACGTCCAACCTTTCTTGTCGAGTGCCCACAACAAGCACGGCCTGACGCGGATCTGGCCCGGATCCACCATGACGCGGATCCTGCCGAAGTCATGCTACCCTTTCTTCCTCCACAACATCTCCGTGGGGCTCGTGCCACCTTTCTCCGAGTTCTTCTATGCCATCCTAGAACATTACCAGGTGCACGCTCTCCACATCCAGCCTCGCTCCATCTTCGTCCCGTCGCTCTTTGCCTTTTACTGTGAGGCGCTCGTGGGGGTGAGGCCGACTGTCGCCCTCTACCGCCATTTCTTCTCCATGCGCCGGTACGACGATGGCCCGTGCTCGGGCTCCGTCTCCTTCGTCTTCCAGTGCCACGGCTGTCGGCTGATGATGGCCGGGAAGAAGATAGAGTCCCACCAGAAGAGGTGGGTCTATCTGGATGCCCAGTGCACCCACCCTCTGCTGGCGCTACCTACCGCCCGTTCGGCGAAGCGCGCTGGCTGGAGTTACGCGAAGCTCATCGACCCCTTGCCGGGCCTGTCCTGGCAAGGATTGAGGCCGACCTGAGCTCGAGGCTCGAAGGGGGGCAGATCGTGACGGAGTTCTTGAGGCAGCGTCTGGCGCCGCTGCAGGCTCATTCACGCCCCATGTGGGAGCTGATGGGCGACGACGACAGGCTCCGGCTGCACTCAGGGGTGCTGGCCGAGGATGATCTGGACTTCACCTCGGGAACTCTCGTGGGGATGGTTCCGGAGGATCTCCCCGGGGCCCACCTGCCGTTGTACAGCTGCCCTGACAAGGCCGAGCTATTGAAGGCCGTGTCGGGTTTTGGTGCGCCCATGGGCGCTTCGGCCACGTTCGACGTGTCCTCTGGTGCTGACGATGAGAGCAACGAGGGGGGCTCGGAGGAGACCCTGGACGACAAGGGGACTCCTCCGAGGTGTTCGCTAGAGCATTGACGCCACGCATAGGTGCCGCCGGACGGTCCCAGGCGGCCACTCTACGTCGATCAGGACGCGCTGCGTCCGGGGGAAATGTGGCGACTCTGCCGAGGGGTACCGTGCCAGCGAATCTGGCGGCCGCGACCGCACCCAGGACTGTGGCCTCACGCCTCACCCAGATCCGGTCTATCGGCACGCCCATGGCTCTAGCGGCTGCTGCTGACCTGCTGGCGAAGAGAAGGGCGCGCTTCGCCTCCGACGAGTAAGTGTGCAATTTCTCGCCTATCCTTGATGTCCCTGATGTGCTTTTCCTGACGCAGCAGCCTGGGAGGTGTGATGAAGAAAGTGAAGGGGGAGGTCACGCCGCGATGCCCTGCCCCTCCTACTGTTGATGCGACTTCGGGGAAGGATGCCGCGGTGCTGGGCGCCTCGGTCGACTAGGCCACTGAGCATGCGGCAGTGGTGTCGCTCGAGGGCATCCCCGCCTAACGCGAGGTTATGCTGGCCTCTGCTCCGGCTGCTTTGGCGAGGGGGGCCGGAGCCCCCGAGTCCCTGGTCGAACAGTCGGTCTTGTCGGTGCCTGTGCGCCAACTGGCACAGCCTGGTCCTGAGACCTTGGAGGCTGCCTCCGCCGCACTGGGTCGTCTTCGTGTCGAACTGCAAGATGGTTATGGCTGCCTGATGGAAGGGCGCCTCGGGCTGATCCGCGGGTGGCTCCTGGCAGACGAGTCTGCGCGGACCAGCCTCGGTGGTCGCTGCCAAGGGTTGAGAGGAAGCTGTGGCGGCCACGCGGCACGGCCTTCAATAGCTCGGACTCCAGCCAGCGCGCTTCGCCGAACGGGCGGTAGGTAGCGCCACGCGGACACCATGCGAGCCGACGCCGCGTCCTTCGAGAAGCGCTGCCTCAAGGCGGAGAGCGAGCTGGGGGCCCTCCGCGAGGAAGGCACTGGGCGCGCCCTGGAGCTCAAGAGGTTGGAGAAGGAGCTCGAGGCGCAGAAGACTGAGTCGTCCCGGCTGCAACAGGAGCAGCTTGCTGACCGCGCGGCCCTGCAGAAGCTGAAGGTTGAAGTTGAGCAGGCCAGGGCGACCCTAGCCGCTCGCGAAAAGGAGTATGCTCTTGCGGCCTCGGCAGCGGTGAGTCCCGAGGCCCTTGCCACCTTCGACCTTGACGCCCGCAAGGCGCTGCAGGCCGCCTACGAGGAGGGGTTCAAGGAACCGCTGGCCGCCCCAGAGGGAGGCCCCGCCGGGCTCCTTGCTCCGCTCGTCGAGTCCCTGCGTGAGGTTGCGGCCGCAATTGGCCAGTTAGCCGACGTCGAGAGCCGCACGCTCCTTACCTTGGTCCTAACGTAGGTGTGTAGCCACCTAAGTCTTCACGACCCCACCTTTGATCTGGCCTCGCTATCCGAGCCCGTGACCTAAGTCTTCACGACTGCCGAGGCCCTGAGGGTGAAGGTCACGTCGCTGGTGGAGGCGTTCCTCCAGGCCACTGCTACCGCAGCCGAGGAGGTGGGGACCGGTGATGATGCGCTCGGCAATGCCTGATCCGTTCTTGTTTAGAGAGAGAAGTGCGAGTGCCTCGGGGAGGCGTAAGAACTTTGTTTGAATTCGAAAAACTTGCTATTATTGTAATAGCTAGATGATTTCCATGCTTGCTTCCTTTCATGTTTGCTTGGGTGCTCTGCGTCGGCAGGGCCCAATCCCGCGCATACCTCGATCGCCATTGAGCCCTCCGGATGACCGTGGTAACCATAGTAACTAGACTCAAGGGATGAGGGGCTACGTGGCTAGCGAGGCCCTTGGGTCGCGATGCCCAAGGGTCGCCCTTGACGTTCAAGCAATCCCGTTTTCATTCTGCGTCGGCAGGGCCCAACGCCGCGCATACCTCGATCGCCATTGAGCCCTCCGGATGACCGGGGTTATCGTCATAACTAGACTCAAGGGATGAGGGGCTACGTGGCCAGTTAGGCCCCTCGGTCGCGATGCCCAGGGGTCCCCTTTGACGTACGAACGGCTCTCATGAAGGAGAAGGAGCACCATACCTTGCCCACAAGCCTTCGGCTGGGATGGGGGCGCGAGAAGGCCAGGTGTCTGGGCACCTGGTAGGGTGGCGTCTGCCAGGCGTGACCTGAGCATAGCCCCCATGCCTAGCCCCCCTCGCGACACCCATCCAAGGAGAAGCTGTGAGCGTCGTGTGCTGAAAAGCTCCCTGAGGTTGGTGCGACCACTAGGGGGCCACCCTCAGTTGTTCATAACTAGTGCAGAGCATAGAGCTACCACACTTGCGTGGAGTGTGGGCATAACCGCGCGTCGGTCGTAGCGGCCAGCACGGAGCTTGGTGCTTCCACTAGTTTGTGGGCATAACCGCTCCTCGGTTGGATCTGCCAACGCAGAGCTTGGTACTTCCACTGGACCGTGGGAGGGAGCCTCCCACCGGGAGAGACTCCGGGGCGTTTACAGCCCCGTCCTGACACATGGCTTGCATGGTAGGACAGCCAATGTGTATATGGGCCCTCCTTAGGACGAGCTGAACGACTCTGAGGAAGTTCTCGTGAGCTTACGCATCACTCACGAGACCCTACCCTGAGGCGGGTTGCGCCTGAGTCTTCTTCTGCAAAATGTGAAAAGAGAGGTGTTGTGTTGACCTACGCCGAGTGCATCTCTAGAGGGTATCGCATGAGAAGGCCGCAGCACCAGCGACCCCAGGAGGTGACGCCATGGGAATGGCTCGCGAGACAGAGCTCAGGCACTGGATTTGTCGATGCTGCAGGGACGGACCAGAGCACAGACGTCGTGCGCAGTCTTCTCATGCAACGATCCAAAAGAATAATAACCGGCGCGCGGTTCCACGTGAGCGAGGCACCTGCCATGGTCTCCTACTTACCCATCAACGAATAGCCCATGGGAGAACAAGCCACCAATTACCATGGAAGGTGACGTCACGGGAATGGCTAGCAAGACAGAGCTCAGCCCTTGGGTTTAGCGACGCTGCAGGGACGGACCCGAGCACAGACGCCGTGCTAGTCCTTAATCATGGGGCGGTCGCGAGTGGGCTCACAAGGGCTCATGACCTTAGTGGCGGTGAGGATGCGAAGCATGTAGATAATGCGAATGGAAAGAAACAACTAGCCTTGATCATGCAAAAAGGGAAACAGCTGCGGGGGAACAGCCCCCAGCAGTCCGAGGATGATGCAGCCCGAGAGGCGCCCTCAATTGGATACCTGAAGTGTCACCTAATACTTGCCGAAGAAGAGTTGGGGTAGCTGAAGACGCGAGCTATGCATGTCGCTCTTGAGGATTGTCGGCCTCCTGAGGCCCAGGGGCTCTGAAGGCTCTTAGTGGTCGCGCGAGCCCGGCTCTCGCTCCGTCCGGACCGCCTGCCACTGAGCCTCACGAGTCCCCAAGGCCTGCTGCGCCAGATGCTGGAACGTGGCAGCTGTGTTGCGGAAGCCGAAGAGTATGCAGACGTAGCTGCAGGGGAGGGCCCTCCTTCGGCCGACCGCCGTCGGCCAGAAGGGCTCCTGAGAGGCGGCTCGGTTGAGACTCGCGATGTCGACGCAGACGCGGAAGCGGTCGCTCGGGCTGCGAGCAGGTGAACTTGGGGTTGTGCGGTTACACCCACCGTGGATGAGTCTTGTGTACTGAAGTTCCTCGGTAACTTGGTTGATGAAGTCCTGAGCCCCCAGCGCTGAACGGTTCACGCTGCGCTCACAAAAACGCGCGTCAAGACACGCTTGCAGGCGGTGCCCGAACACCTCCCTTGAGATGCCGGTCAGTCCGGAGACACTCCAGAGGAGAGCCCCCGAGCCGAGGACGAGAGGTCCGTCGGGCGCGCCCCCCTATGCGAGGGTGGAGGGCGCCTCGTCAGCAGGCGCGAGTCCTGAGGCCAGACGGTCAGGAGCCCCTGCGTCCTGAGGTCCGTTGATGGGTAGGTTCTTCTCCTTCTTGGGGGCGGTCTGCAGGGCGAGGACGGCTCCATCCTCATCGGAGTATTCGACCGCCGTGGTCTGGTAGGCGCGCTCCAGGGAACGCATCGCTTCCTTCTCGTCGGAGGCGATCGTGGTGACTCCACCGCTCCCAGGCATCTTGAGGATGTTGTAGCCATGATGGGTCGCTGCCATGAACTTGGCGAGGGCAGGATACCCAAGGATAGCGTTGTATGGGAGGTGGATGTTGGCGACGTCGAAGTCGATGAGCTCGGTGTGGTAGTTGTCACAATCACCAAAGGTGACGGGGAGGCGGACCTGCCCCATCGGGAGTGTGGAGCCATCCGTGACTCCATAGAATGGCTTGGTCGGGTGGAGCTGATCATAGGGAACCTGGAGCGTCTCGAAGGTCTGGACGGAGAGGACGTTGAGTCCTTCTCCGCCGTTGATGAGGGTCTTGGTCACAAGGACGTTGCTGATGGTCGGGGTGCAGAGCATCGGGAGGGCGCCTGGGGCCGCAGTGCACTTGAGCTGGTCCTTCGGGTCGAAGGCGATGACTTGCTTGGTCCAGCTGAGGTTGCGCGTGGCGTCAGGCCTGGGAAGCGCCGCGTTCACCTCACGGACAAACTGCTTGAAGATGCGATGGGAAGCCGGGGCATGGGCTCCTCCCAAGATGCATGCAACTGCACGCGACTCCTGGAAGCCCCTTGCTCCGTCTCCCTTGCAGTCGTCGTCGTTTCTTCTTGGCGGTGGTGGCAGCGGAGGTAGGCCTCCATTTCCGTGAGGGCGACCCTGACGAGGCTGGTCGTGCCAGGGGGCGTCACAAGGCCGCTCCTGCGAGTGGTCCTCACGAGGCTGTTCGCGCCACCCCTGGCGCGAATTCCTGCCGTCCCAACGTCCTCCTCCTTGGCCTCCTCCACGGACGTAGCCACGGTGGTCATGCTCAGGCGCTGCCCGACGCGCCTGCCGCGCATCGCCCCGCGCGTCGCCAGAGCATCGGCAGGGCGCCTGGGGCCACAGTGCACTTGAGCTGGTCCTTCGGGTCGAAGGCGATGACTTGCTTGGTCCACCTGAGGTTGCGCGCGGCGTCAGGCCTGGGAAGCACCGCGTTCACCTCACGGGCAAACTGCTTGAAGATGCGATGGGAAGCCGGGGCATGTGATCCTCCCAAGATGCATGCAACTGCACGCGGCTCCTAGAAGCCCCTTGCTCCATCTCCCTGGCGGTCGTCGTCGTTCCTTCTTGGCGGTGGTGGCAGCGCAGGTAGGCCTGCATTTCCGTGAGGGCGACCCTCACGAGGCTGGTCGTGCCAGGGGGCGTCACGAGGCTGCTCCTGCCAGTGGTCCTCACGAGGCTGTTCGCGCCACCCCTGGCGCGAGTTCCTGCCGTCCCAACGTCCTCCTCCTCGGCCTCCTCCACGGCCGTAGCCACGGTTGTCATACTCAGGGCGCTGCCCGCCGCGCCCGCCGCGCATCGCCCTGAGCTCCTGGCAGTCGTTAGTATTGTGGCTGTGGACGTTGTGGAAGATGCAGTTTGGTCGGTTGCCTCTGGGGAGGTCATCGTAGCCGCAGCCAAGCTTCACTTCTGGCTCCGCAGCCAGCACGGCACGCCTTGGTCTTCTTGTCGTCCGCCTCCGCCTCAGGAAGCTCCTGGAGGGAGAGGCGTCCTTCCTCCGTCGTGGCGCACTTTGCCGCGAGCTTGAACATCTCGAGGGATTTGCACATGTCCTCGTGAATGGCGAGCTCCTCCCTCATCCTGACGTCACGGACGCCATCGGAGAACACCGAGATGATGGCCTCGTCTGAGACCCTAGGGATCCGGAGGCGCATGGTATTGAAGCATTGGATGTACTTTTGCAGGGTCTCTCCCGGCTGCTGCCTCACGCGGCGTAGATCAGCAACTGCCGGGGCTCGGTCGCGGGTACCTTGGAAGTTGGCGATGAAACGCTCGCGGAGGTCTTCCCGGGAGGAGATGTATCCCACGGGGAGGTTCAGGAGCCAGGAGCGTGCGGCGTCTTTGAGAGCCATGGGGAACCAGTTCGCCATGACCTGCTCGGTGCTGTTGGACGCCTCGATGCCCTGCTCGTAGAGTTGGAGGAACTCCGTGGGGTCGGTGGTGCCGTCGTAGCGCGGAGGCAGGTCCGGCTTGAACTTGCCGGCCCAGACGAGGAGCCGTAGCTCAGGAGCTAGGGCGTGACACCCAGCCACGCTCATGATGTAGGCGCCCCCTGCGCCTGCGGTGATGGTTCTTGGGGCGCTGGCACCACTACCTCCTGTGGCGCGTGGTCTTGGCACTGCAGGCCAGGGGGCCCACGAGCCCCTGCATGGGGATGCGGAATCACCTGACAGCTCTCCTCGTCGCGCGCATGGGCTCTGCGGGGTTGCTCACGTCGAGGGGCCTCGCGCCGGACCTCCGGGCCAGCGTGGTGGAGTGGAGGCGGGGCAGGGACCCCGTGGCCTTCGTTCCCCGCCGGGGGCGACGGAGGACGTGAAGAGTGCGTTGGTGCAGGTGCTTCTCCAGCGGCGTTGATGAGCTCGGTGATGTGGTAGAGCCACTCGTCATAGAGGTCATCTGCCAGGCGGTAGCGTAAGAGCTCCCGCGCCATCAGCAGCGCAGACTGCTGGTAGACCGGCCCGCGGTGGACCAGCGAGGACGACGCCACGGCCGGCGAGGGTGAAGGCGTTGCTGTGCGGCCATCCTGCCGCACGGACGGTGGCAGCGACGAGTCTTGCTGCTCGTGGACGGCAGGGTCGGTGGCGGCGTTGGCGACCGGCGAGTTGGGGCGGAGCGCTGCACGGTTACCCGCGGGCGCCGTCTGAGCGATGTTCACGGCGCGGCGGGCGGCGTGAGCTTAGCGTGTGTCCACCATGGCTGTGGAGCAGAGTCGGCGACGAGAATGCGACGAGGTCGTCGGAGAGGCGAGATTTCGAATCGCCCCATACCTGGCGCGCCAAATTTCGGATTTAGGGCTCCGCAAAACCCAAGAAGTTCAATCACAGGGGCGTGAACGAAGATCTCTCCCACTCACGTCTACCTAGCGTCTCGCTCTCGTCTTGGTGGAGGGATTCAATCAAACAACAGATAGAACACACAAGAGATAACCCAGGTTCGGGCCACCGTGTGGTGTAAGACCCTACTTCTTGCTTTGGTGGATTAGCCATGGGAGGGCTGGAATATGAGCTAGTACAGTGGTTCCTGAGCTCGGGAGGCGAGCTCAGGAGGGTTAGGAGGCAAGTGTTCTTGCTCCTTGCATGGTGGTAGAGCTTATGGGTCTTCTCTACCTGGCTAGACTTGATTCGACTTGTTCTCCCCCCCCACCTCACTAGTGTGGGTTCTAGCTACTTATGTAGGCGGCCAGGGTCCTCTTCCTCGAAATGTTTAGGCGGGAAGGGATCCCACATCGGCCATTTTTGAGCGGGAACACAAGGACGGTCCTATCCTGACAAAAACGGTCTTCACCTGCAAAAGGATCAGGCGGTGACACGGTGGTGGGCTCGATGGTGACATCCTCATTATCGTCCTTGCGGTCTTCGGTCTTGTTGCACCAAAGGGGAAACCTTTACCCCGCTCCTTGGGAACCCATGGCTGCGCTGTCCCCTTTGCACCGAAATGGCAACTGCGCCGCTGGCGGACGATGGCACCCGCTTGTGCGGTGCGTCACTGCTGACATCACGGCTTCCTCCTGAGGCAGGCTTGGCCTTGGATTTTCCGCCCCTCCGGAGCACCTTGCCGAGGCCGCTCCTGAGGGGGTCTTGGCGTCGTTCTCCTCGCGAGGCTTAGTCCCCTCGCGAGGGTCTTGGACAACTGGTCGATTAGCTAGGCCGTACCATGCCACTTGTAGGAGCGCGTCGCAGCCCGCAAACACGCAAGTCTGGGTACCCTGATTCCCAGGACGCCGACAGGTTTGCGGAGCCCGTAATCCGACAAAGTGCAGATTGAGAAAATCATTGACGACATCAATGCACCAGGTCCTCTCACACGCTTAAGAGCTTCACACTTATCTAACTTTTGTGGGCACTTTGCTTTTGTCTCTATCACAGAGCCCACCAAAGTTGATGAGGCATTTCTGGAACCTAAGTGGATTCAAGCTATGCAAGAGGAATTGTATCAATTCGAGCTCAACCATGTGTGGGAACTCGTCAAGCGACCAGATCCTCGGAAGCACAGTATCATTGGCACCAAGTGGATCTATCGAACCGAGCAAGATGAAAATGGTCTTTTTGTGAGGAATAAGGCTCGTCTCGTAGTTCAGGGCTACACACATGTTGAAGGAATTGACTTTGATGAAACTTTTATACCTGTTGCTAGACTTGAAGCTATTCGCATGTTACTTGCTTATGCTATCCATCATAATATCATCTTATATAAAATGGATGTGAAAAGTGCATTCCACAATCGTAAGCTTGAGGAAGAAGTATATGTTGCTCAACCCCCAGGTTTTGAATATCCTAAACATCCTGACAAAGTCTTCAAACTCAACAAGGCCCTCTATGACCTCAAGCAGGCCCCTCGGGCGTGGTATGATACTTTGAAGGAATTCCTCATGAAGAAAGGCTTCAAACCTGGCTCACCTGACCCAACTCTTTTCACAAAATCATACAA
This sequence comes from Secale cereale, assembly GCA_902687465.1. Taxonomy (NCBI): domain Eukaryota; kingdom Viridiplantae; phylum Streptophyta; class Magnoliopsida; order Poales; family Poaceae; genus Secale; species Secale cereale. The sequence goes on from LR738714.1 coordinate 255,661,369, forward strand.
TGATGAATTATTTGTGTGTCAAATCTATGTGGACGATATTATCTTTGGTTGTACTAATGAATGTTACAATGACAAATTTGGCTACATGATGTGTGAAGAATGTCAAATGTCTATGATGGGAGAATTGAAATTCTTATTAGGCCTTCAAATTCGTCAACAACGCAATGCCATCTTCATATCTCAAGAGAAATACCTCAAGGATGTTCTGAGGAAATTTGGCATGCAAGATTGCAAAGGCGTCAAAATCCATAAGCCCACAAATGGCCACTATGCACCGATGGAAATGGTAAAGACTTTGATCAAAAGGTATACCGCTCAATGATTGGTTTTTTATTGTATCTATGTGCATTTAGGCCAGATATTATGCTTACTGTTTGCATGTGTGCCCGATTTCAAGCAACACTGAAGGAATCACACCATAAGGCTGTGAAGCATATTCTTCGAAATCTAGCTCACACTCCAACACCTGGATTATGGTATCCCAAGGGCTCTGATTTTGATCTCATCGGATATTCTGACTCTGACTATGCTAGTGATCGAGTGAATCGCAAGTCTACATTCAGCACATGCCATTTCCTAGGATGATCCTTAGTATGTTGGTCCTCGAAGAAGCAGAACCGCGTATCAGTCTCTACTGCTAAAGCTGAGTACATTGCAGCTGGTTCATGTTGTGCCCGATTGCTATGGATGAAGAAAACCCTCAAGGACTATGACGTCAACATGAAGAATGTGCCACTCTATTGTGACAATGAGAGTGCCATCAAGATTGCTCACAACCCAGTTCAGCACTCAAAGACAAAGCACATCCAGATTCATCATCATTTTCTTCGTGATCATGTGTTCAAGGGCGACATCTCCATCTACCACATGAAGACTGAAGAACAACTGGCATATATCTTCACTAAGCCCTTGGATGAAAAGAGATTTTGCAAGTTGCGGTGTGAGCTAAATATCTTAGAATCTTTGAATGTTCTTTGACAGGACACACATCCTAACACTTACGCAAAATTGATGACTTTGATGCACAACACACGAAGTAACGTTTTTCTTGAATCAATGAAGACTAACCCTCTAAGTGTGAACAAATTAATGAAGAAATTGATTCTCAGTGCCCTAAGACAATTGTACGCAGTGTCTGAAATCATCATTCTTATACGGTGGGTCACGCCACCAACCAAAATTGAAACCTGAGTTTTTCTTCATTTTTGCAAATTCTTAAAATTTTCAAATTTCTCAAATTTTGTAATTTCTTCAAACTTTTCACTGAAGTTCTTCATTGGCTATTTATACATATATATTGATTTTCTATGTCCTCTACAACATTCGCTTATTGATAATTCTTCAAGTTAATTTTTCCTCTAAGTGAATGTGATCGGACTCGTTCCCCCTCTACGCTTAACTCAATCTAGTATATTCACAAATTCTTCATGTGCGTTCTATTTGAAACCCGTTCAAAATCTTCATTCTGTCCTTGACAGCTGAAGAATTTATGAACTAAACGTTAAAATTTTCTTATACAAATTTTTGGCTTTTGCCGCTCAAACCGTTCTGCATCCCACGATAGATTAAACAACTCTCCCACTATCTCCACTCCTTAGAACGTGGGTGACACATGTCGCTAGGATAGCAAAGGGACGGGGCGCGTTCGTCCAAATTTTTCGGACGAGTGGTTTTTCACCGTGGCTATACATACCCCCTCCCCTTCTCCTTACCTTAGTTACTCCGCTCGACCTCCTTCATGCTCAATCTCTTAGACCTAGCACCGCCGCTACTCTCCATCGACGCCGGTGAGAAAGAGCTTCACTGCCTCGACCTCCTCGTCGTCGTACTCGCGCCGACCGCGGAAATCCTCACACCGCCGCCGCCGTAGTCGTCTCCCACTGCCGTGTTAGGGCGTGGGAGATCTAAATCGACGAGCTTCTCCAACTTTCACCTAGTTCATTGTGTTCTTCATCAAGGGTAATTAAAATCTAATTTTACTGTGCTTCTTTGATTCTCCTGATTTCGGCAATTTCTTCAAAAGGTGTTTTTCTTCAACTCCCCACTACTTAAACACCTAAGTCAATCTTTTCTTGATTTGCTTCTCTAAGTTGTGTTTTTCTTCATGATTCCTCAATTGTGTGGATTTCTAATCTATACAACTCTGGAATCTGAAGCTAGAACGCTTAGTGAAATTCTTCAAGACTCCCATGGTCAAATTCCTCAAACTTGATTCTTTTGAAAAAATTCTGAGAACGCATATGACCTCTCCAAATTCTTCGCACCTATACTCTGTTCATAGGTACAAATGTCTGCTGCTGAATCTCTAGATTCTCATCAACTTAACTCATTTGTAGCATTCCTCGAAGACAAGTTACACACTTCCTCAGAAACTTCAATTGTTTAAAATCCTCAAGTGAGGAAAATGGCTAAAGGAAAGAGACCGCAGAAGGGAGGCAAGATACCTGAGACCAATACTGCTTTTAAAATCCCTGAAGATATTTATGCTAACTATTGCACTCCTGATGAGGAAATTCATGGCAAAGAGAACAAGAATCAGCGCAAGGTGCACAATTAGAGGATTGAGAGGAGATGGGCAAAAGAATGGAAGGAATATCGCTATGTTACTCCCAAGTACATGAAGAAATTCGCAGTAAACCCTCCTTGCTCATGACCTTCTTTTGCTACAGGCCAAATAGATGATTGCACCAGCGTGAGGCGCGGTGAGGAATTTCCCAAGGAGTCAGCCAAGCGCCAAGCCAAACTTCAAAATGGAATCTAGAGAAGCAGTGAGGAAATTCAATGCAGACACTGCTGCTGCTGCTAATGCTGCTGAAGCCTCTGCCAGCAAGCCTAAGAAGTCCATGCTGAAGAAATCGGCCGTCAAGCCAAGTACCTCAGTAGCAATGCCCTCACAGCATGGCTCTTCAAAGTCAAAGCCCTTAGGACAAATTCCTCAGGGAACTGCTTCAAGTGTTGCCTGAATTCCCTCTGTTGCTGCACAATCTTCAGCTGCTACTGCATAGTCCTCAAAACTTGTGCACCTTGCAGCGTGCTGAATGGATAGGATCCAAAGTCAGATTCGGCAAGCTTTGCAGGTCCCTCAAGCTCACTGGTGCAAGTTCTTCGCAAGAGGAAATTCACATGACTGAAGAAACTAAAAGCACAAGTGAGAATCAAACATCAACTGAAGAAACTGCCAGGGCTACTGAAGAAATTCCAGCTCCTGGTGAAATTGCCAGGGAAACCTCAGATGTTGCGCCTAAAGAACAACCCAGGCCTACAGAAGGATCTGCTGCAGTGCCTAAAGAAACTGAGAATGCCAGGGCGACTGCATCAGTCGTGCCTAAAGAAACTGAACCTACTTCATCCGCTCCTCCTACAATGTCGTCACCATGGAAGAATATCAACCTTCCTTCTGCATCAGAAGTGAAGAATACAAAGGCTGTAGAAAAGGCAGCAGTGAAGAAAATGAAAGCATCATAACTGCAGAATACTTAGCTCCCAAGAAAGTGAGGACTTTGTCAAGCTACATCACCAACCCCATTGATGATGTTCCTATTTCAGTTGTGCCATCAAAGGAGATTGTTCCCTTTGGTGAAGAATATGTCATACCTGATGACTTTGATGAAGAGAATCCATCTGCTGCTTCTTCAGAGCAGTTGGATGATGAAATTGAAGCGGAAGAAATCTCTTCAACCACACTGGAATCATCGCCCATGCCTTAGTTCACTGCTGAAGTGGCGGGCGTTGAGGAATTGGAAGAAGAAGATGAGGATGTGGACATTGGTTCTACCACTCTAGTGCTCAACGATGATTATTGGGAAAATACTCATCCCAATTAACCTATGACCACTCAACTGCATCAAGTTCCTCAGTCCCCTGCCCAAACTAAAGAAATTCGTACGGGCTCTGAAAAACGTAAAACTTCTCCACCTTCCATTCCTGTACAAGCTCCAGCTGTAACAGCCGAAGAAATGGAGAAACCAACTACTGTTGAAGAACCTGAAGCGTCAATTCCTCAGGAAGCATCTCCAGAGCTTGTGAACATTGAAGCTACAAAGTCATCATCAGTAAATCTTCAGCCCAAGAAGAAGAATCCTTATGCTAATAGGCAAAAGTTCAAGGCTGGTGATTTCTTTGCTGAGAATCATTTCTTCACTGACTCCAACCCTTATGACTCAGCAAGGCATAGACGCAAGAGATTCTGGAAAGCTACCCAGATGAATTTCTATTCTTCACTCTTATTCGACAAAGACAAGGTATTTGAACATCGTCAAATTCCTCATATTGACATGGAGTCGATCCCTTGCTTCCAGCGTGCTCTGAATCCTCTTCAGGAAGTTGGGCTTCTGAGCTTTTGCTCTGATATATGCGATTGGAATGAAGAACTCATTCTTAAATTCTACGCCACTCTGCACCCCACTGGTGATACTGCTGATGTTAATTCAAGGGTGCTTGACTAGATGACTGACAACACTCACTACAAAGCCCCAGAATCTGAATTGCTTCATGACATCCCAGTCAATCCTCCTTCTAAAGATGCAAGGCTGATGTATGATGAACCTGAAGTTCCAGATCATCTGATGCAAGTCATGATGAAGCCTTTGAAGGCTGGACAATCCCCAAGAACCATCTTCCTAATGAAGGAATTGTTGTATGTGCCAAGGACAATCTACTGAATTCTGACCAAAACCCTCAATCCAATCAAGGGCCACAACTCTGAAGAACAAGATGTTGTTGGCATCATGAAGAATCTGCTATTCAATATCATGCATGGGATTCCCATCAACTATCATGATTTTTTCATGAGGGCTTTGACGAATGTTGGACTGTCACTGTTTGATTTGAAGCCTTATGATCCCTGGATCATGAAATTCATAAAAACAAGGTCTTCAATCAACTACAAGGAAGATTGTCAAAATTATCTCAGCTATTTGCCACCTATTGAAGTCCTCAAACGGACTATTTCCACAGTTGATGGAAAAGGAAGAGCTGATATTATTGATGAAGGTACTCGTTCATTGGATGGACAGATTCACAAAGTTGCATCGTATTCCACCAATGATGACTCTGGAACCCAAGATTCTGCCGCAAAAGCTTCAAAGCATATTCCTCAAGCAACTGTTCCACGAGTGATGACTGATCGTGAGCTTCTCCTAAGTCTTCATCAGAAGGTTGATCACAATCACAAGCGGGTCAAATGCCAGTTTGCTTCAATTCTTCAGAACATGACTGTCACACAAAACACTGCGAAGAAGAATCACTACTATGCACATGAAATCTTCGATCGCACTAGGGATATTCTTTCACATCTCTACAGTGCTGAAGAACTCAAAGAGATGGACTTCCAACAGGACCTTGACTGGTCTCAGCCACCTTTGAAGAATTTGAAGAAGGTCAAAGTTCCTCAGCTAGTCACAAGTTAATTTTCTTCATCACGCGTGATAGGTGAAGCTGAAGATTTGGACGACACTGCGGCGGGCCCTACCTCAACGGACGACCCCAACAATGTTGGCGCTCCTCCATCGACATCATGATGATATTCTTCAGGGGCGTTAGTCCTCATTTTTTGTCCCTTTTAGTCATTTGGTGACAAAGGGGGAGAAATTTGATTTAGTCTTCAAGCGGGTCTCTCTTATATATGGGCTTTATTTTCGTTAAGTTACAACTCTTGTTCTTTTGAGGTGTTTGCTTTGATGAGTTGTAAACTTAAGTCCGATGGTGGTCTGACACTCTTTGAACTGCTTTTTGCATGCTTATTTCCTCAGTACCCTAATGCATGCATGCTGATTTTCATCAGACACCATATTTCATCATGCATTTCAAATTCTTCATATTATAAGTCAAATGCATGTATGAATTACAAGATATAGGGGGAGATCTCCATGATATTACTCTACAATGTGCATTTTCTACTCAAGAAAAATCCTCAATTATGCACATCTTCAGGGGGAGTTCTTCTATATCTTGTAATCAAATTCCTCAATATTAGTTGTTACACATCATATGTTTATTCCCATTGAAAACTTAACATATTTGTCATAGACCACTAAAAAGGGGGAGATTGTAAGTGCATCTAGTGCCCCTTGGTGATTTTGGTGTATTGAAGACTTATAGTTTAAGGGACTAATGTGTTTGTGAGTGTACACATGTACTATAAGTCTGAGGAGTTTGACATTTACGAAGAAAGTCCACCCCTAAAAATGTTTTTCTTTAGTTGAAGACTTTGGTTTTCTTGAAGACCTTGAAAGTGAGGAAATTGGTGTGACCTTGAAGACTTGGATATTCATGCGAGGATTATGAAGCATGAAGACTTTTGGTTTTCATAGTTTCATTTTATCTTTCTTGAGTCATAGTAAACATCGTACTGTTAAAGGGGGTCGATGTAAAACTAAGGAAACACATTTCCAAGTGATGCTCATCTCAAAGCCTACACTACCCAATCCTTTCGAGTGAAGCCATTGCAAATCTCATATAGTTTAGTCAATTTCTTCAGTGACAGAGACGAAGTTCTTCTGTTCTCTGAGTAATCTGTTGTGACTGAGGAGTTATGAATTCGCTAGTGCGGATGGCCTACATGTGAGGAACATGATAGCCCTGAGGAATTTGAGAGCTCAAATTTCCGACTGTTGTTGTGCTATGCGCCAGCTCTCCCATAATATCCTATCCACCTAACGGTCATATCATTGAACGACATTTTATGTCTTATCATGTCGGGCTGCTCCCTAGGCTATAAATAGCCGCCCCCTACAACCACTAGTTGGTTGGTTGACCTGAGAGAAACTGACACTTGTCATCAGAGCAACCCATCCTTCGAGGACTTTGAGCCAAATTCATCAAGTGAGGAAAAACCCGAAACCCCAACACCAACCCAAAGTGATTGAGCATCACTGAAGATAGTATTCCTGTGTGGAAATGATGCTTGTTACCTTTGAAGATTGTGTATCTTCCAGACGGTTAGGCATCAATGATCTAGAGCATCCAAGAGGAATTGTGGATCGCCGGGTGACCAAGTCTGTGAAGGTTTCGAAGTCACCTATAAAGACTTACCACGAGTGATTGGGCGAGGTCTGTGTGACCTTAGCTGAAGGGGAATACGGTGAGGAATGTGTGTCCTCAGTTTTGAATACCTAGATGCCCTAACTAGAAGTACAACTGTCACAGCAGTTGGAACTGGTCTACCAAATCATTGTCTTCACCAAGCCTATTTGTTCTATTTACTCAACCCTTTCATTTACTCATTCATGTGTTGATGAACTTGATATGTATTGCTTGAAGACTTTGACTGAAGACTTTCTCAATTTCTTCAATCCTATTTCTTCATTCTTCTGTCTTCACCATGCTTATCCTGTTTACACGATAGTTGTGCTCTCTGTATGCTTTCATTTCATCATGATGACTATGCTACTGCTTTGTTGTGAATGCACGTGAGTATCTATTCCGCTGCTAGTAGTTCGTTGCTTAGGAAATTCCTCAACTAGAATTTCCTCTGTGACGAATTTAAAAAATCACCTATTCACCCCCTCTAGTCGATATAACACACTTTCAGGGCTTCTGGATGGTCCAGAAGGTGGTGACAAGGGCACCGGCGAGCTTCTTCCTGCACTCCTCCTTCGCAGCCTCGCCACTCCCGATCTTGTCAGGTTGTGTCTGGTAGGTCGTGACGGGACCATGGTGGGCTCTTGTTTGGGTGCTTCTTTAGTCCCTTCCTCTTCGTCCCACCGCGATACTTGGCGGAGGGAAAACAAAAAGAGGGGATTACGGGGCACTTATCTTTTTTAATCTGAAACTTCTAGGTAAATGCCAAATTTTAGTTCAAATAATGTAATCTCATTTATACATGTCCGTGTTCTATAAGATTTGTACTTGTTGTTCAGCACATTAATGGAAAAGATAAGCCTTGCCGAGGACTCATGCATGTAATGTGTCCATGCAGAGGCAGGGCACCTCTATACATTTAAGTAAACTAGTTTCCCCCGGCAGGCTACCTTGCAGGTACCCTCACTATTGTTGTCGCGGAGCTAGGCTTACTGGGCACAAGTCATTACTAGAAAAATATACACATCCGTGACATTTTGGGTCGAATGAAACTTTTTTCTGTCATACTTATGACACTTCTATGACAATAATTGTGACAAAACATGATATCATCATAGATGTGGTGGGGTCCTACTTCTATGACAAAAAATCATGACAGGAAATGGCATTTCGTCCTGGGCGGGCCGGAGACGCAGCTGCATGACATTCTTTGGGCCGTCCATGACGGAAAAAACCGTGGTAGAAGCGAGGGCGAGGAAAATATCGGGGTGTTCCCGGTTACGATGGTTGGTCGGGGCCGAGCGATGCACGTTTCTCTCGTACACGCACACGCGTGGGTGCGAGGCTTTGGACTCTAACTGAACCCGAGCGAGGCGTTGGGCTCTAACTGAACCCGAGCGATTGCATTGTAGGCTACGCGTTACTGAACCCGAGCGATCGATCGATGGCTGTTAACTGAACCCAACCGAGTGATTCCTTTGCTACTGCTGCTAACTGAAGCCGATCGATGCTGCCTCTACATGAACAGTGAGCATTGTTGGGGGGGTTGGATGAATAGTTCCCGGTGGGGGTGGCTGAACAGGAACCCAAGGTGTTGCCTCTGCATGAACAGGACCCCGTTCGATCGAGCTGGTTGGGGCTGCATGAACAGGACCCCATGGAGGGCTGCATGAACAGGACCACCCCGTGGAGGGCTGCATGAACAGTAGAGGGTGGAGGGCTGGATGAACAGTAGCCCGTGGAGGGGTGGTTGAACAGGAGCCCGTGGAGTGGGCTGGTTGAACAGTAGCCGATGGAGTAGCGCGCGGTGGAGGCTGAACAGTTGCAGGTCGAGGCTGGAGGAGGTCGACGGTGGATAAACAGTAGCCCATGGAGGCTGGAGGGGGTCGACGGTGGTGATGAACAGTATCCAGTGGAGTCCCGTTTTGCGGTACGCCACACCCCTCCCGATGAACAGGACCCCCGTTTCGACCGTAGCGCTCCAACACAAGTCCGTTTCCTCCGTTTTGCGGTACGCCACACCCCTCCTGATCAACAGGACCCCCGTTTCGACCTTAGCGCTCCAACACAAGTCTGTTTCCTCCGTTTTGTGGTACGCCACACCCCTCCCGATCAACAGGACCCCCGATTCACCCGTAGGAGGTCCGTTTCCTCCGTTTTGCGGTACGACAGACCCCTCCCTATGAACAGGATCCCGTTTCGAACATGGCCGGTCGAACACAAGGCCGTTTCCTCCGTTCTGCAATACGCCAGGCCTCGTTTCCATCGACTGTTACGTCCAAGCCCTCCCGATGAACATGACGACACATTCCGTTCCGACCCAGTTGGTTGGCTCCCCATGAACACGACGACGACGCTGTTTCTCGGTGGTAGAGGCAAAGGTGTCCCATCTTTCGATGAGATGGTGGCTATCGTTTTTAGTGGAGTAGACTTTGACGATCCGACTATGAACGTGTGAGGACGTCGCGCCTTAGCAATCGCTAAACCAACTTCGAGAGGTTATTGACCACACCGGAGCACGATCAACTTGACCACGAGGGTCTATTTCCTACAAGCAAACGAAGTACAAGCAAGAAACTAAGATTGCAATCTGGATATTGTGAATATAAGAGGAACGCTTTATTGATCAAGGTGGGGTTCTGTGACGCCTTGGTCTGGTCGTTGAACACAAACAAAGTACGCGAAGTTGCAGCTATGGCAAACTTTTAATCTAAACAAAACCCAAAGAAAAAGCTACTAGATGGATCTACTTATATAGGAGAAAGGGGTGGCGGCCAAGGAGGTGGAAGGACGTCCCAAGGAAGCCTAAAACTAACCCTAGGTCGTACAAAACTCATGGGCCCAAGTGGAGGTGATGTAACACCTTTGGACTTGTAGTTTGACTCGGATTCTGCTGCAGCGTCAGATTGTTTCATCGGTATCTCAACGCTCCGGACGAATTTGAAGGTGAATCCAATTGGGTTCGAAAGTGTACGGAATCTAGTTTCCAACAAAAGAAGATTCACCCAATTCGCAGTCTGTATGAAGGAGTTCTAGCCATTTTGATTCAGGTATGTCTGTGCAGTCCGAATCTGGATGCAGAACGTGAGAGACTTGGACTCTATCTTCTCTTGGCCCAAAAGTGACGTGAGAGAACTTTTTGAACATCACCTAAACTTCTATTTTTCCCTTATCTTCATATGTGGATTGTACAAATGTCTCATACACGTGGAATTAGACATGGCACAAAAGTCTGTGAAGTATTTTTGTGCTGGATGACATAAATAAATTCTTGCATAGTTTGCATTAGAAATCACCTCACAAATATACATGTATGCAATATTTTTGGTTGTATCCAAGGTAGTCATGTCCTCATCATCCTCCCTTTTTTGAAAATAAAGCCGTCCTCGGCGTTGCTTAATCTGAAATTTGGGTAAGAAAATAGACAAGGTGTACATGTTGTATACGTATATATCATCCATTTTTACTTCCCTTAATTTTTGCACATATGACACATATATAGATGAGTAACTTTCGTAGTTCATAAAATATAAAGCCAAAATATTATCACAAGAAGTAGAAGGCATGAAAATATTGCAACTCAGTTTGCACAAATAAGTGAAGCTCTTATTCATATCAAAAGATTGACAATGTTCATCAATAAACCATCCCAACATTGGTGAATAAACCTTACTTGCATGAAATTCACAGGCTACAACATGCCTAAATAAGCAAACATGCAATAAGTCATTTGACATAGAATCGTCACCAAGATTAGAGGTCATATCAAAATGATTAAACATTGGCACAATAATTTTCAAATTTATTTTATCCAAATCTGATTTATTCTCTAATTCACATGATTCTTTTGCATGAACAGTTAATTCAATGGGTGCACTCAAAATTGTTGGTATTTTAGTTGTTTGATCACATGACGCATTCATGACAGTAACATGATTATCTAAACTAGGTGGTGTGCTCAAATCAACAGGTAATTCAATACATGATGTATTCAAGTTAACTAGATATGCATCATCCTCATGTGAAGTTATATCATCATTGGTTTTACTGTTACCTTGTCGCAAAGACGTAGCTGATGTAGGTACGGACGATGACAATGTACCATACACTTTAGATGATGTCACGCTCACAATTGGAGGGGTGGCTGCTCTAGTAGGTGCAATGGTGGAGGAACCAACCAGTGGTGGCGAGCATGAACTGGAATAGTTGTTGTTGTAGTCACACAATGCATCCTCCTGTATTTGTCTCTCAAAGGTACAAGCACAAACATACATACCAATAATGCAATGAGGAATATACTGAAATCTTGCACGAATATCATGGTTCAAACCACCAAAAAATCTATTCATTGTATCATCCTCAGATTCTTCTATGTCACAATGATGCATATGAGATTTGAAATTTTGGTAGTAAGCATGAACAGTGTTACTGCCTTGTTTTAATTGTTCCAATTTACGAAGCAATTCATGGCGATAGTAAGGAGGAAAAAATGTTTTCTCATTACAGCCTTCAAATCTTTCCAAGTTATGGGTTGGTTATCAATATTTTTCTTACAATGCACACTCCACCAAACAGAAGCAAAACTAGTAAATACTCTAGTGGCAGCTCGTACTCTCTCAAGTTCAGAAAAATGATGGTGACTAAAAACTTTTTCTACTTCAAGCTCCCAAGCTAGATAAATAGCAGGATTAAATCTACCCTCAAATGACAGTAAAGAAATAACCTGACCATGTGCTTGTGTGTGTTGTCCCACGTCTCATGATGGTGAAGATGTATCCGTTGTCCAAGAACTTCTGTCTCCGGTACCTGTCATGATTAGTAGAAACAAGAAACAAAATTCGAGAATAATGTTCATATGAACTACTAGGATGTGGTGGTAAAGCGCTCACAGTAACGCAGATATCAATATCTTACAAGTTCTTACCATGCAGCAGGTGGTGATAGGCAACCAGCGGTGTCAAATAACTCCAAAGATTGAGTAAAGTGATTGCCAGGTGAACGTAAATATGCACGGTGTAGAAATATGTGGAGCTGGGTTGGCTATATATGGTAGCAAAAGATTAGCAATAATCAATTCAGAGATGCAATGTTGAATAAACGCTCAACGACGGTACTGTGCTGGTCCTAGGCTAGACCGGACTAGAGACGCGAGCCTAGAACACTAATGAGGTCACGGTGTAGCACAACTAGCATCAATAAAGGATACGAAGTAGCTCTGAATAGCAAGATATAAGTGAAGATCACAATGGCAGTAAAGATAATGATGAAAACAACTGCCAAGCAGAATATACAACAACTCTCTCTCCAACTTTTTTCTTCTTCTTTTTTTTTCTCTCCTCTTTTTTTTTTTACTTTTTTCTCTGTCTTTTTTTTCTTTCTCCCTCTTTCCAAGAAAAACTAGATAAGATGCAGATTGGATCAAGCAAATATGCGAACGACTTCAAGTATGATTGTGATAATGAACGATGGGTAGCACAAGGTGGAAATTGATGGATGAGGTGGTGGACAGCGGAAGGGATAACGATGGAGCGGTGACGTGACTAATGTGAACAAAACTCGAAACTCTAACGAACTAGACACTAAGACCAGCAACTCGACACGCCGATGCAACCGATAATTCAATAATGCAAACAATGAAAAGAAAATTCCAAAGGCTCAGACTGGCTAGGACAAAGGATGGATAGATCTAACTTTTTTTGTGGCTTTTCCTTGGACAATAGGTAAGAAAATAAATCTAATCTAGGATTAACTAGAAATTCTCACCGAGCAACCTGAAAACTGATACCACTTGATAGAGGCAAAGGTGTCCCGCCTTTCGATGAGATGGTGGCTATCGTTTTCAGTGGAGTAGACTTTGACGATCCGAATACGAACGTGCGAGGACGTCGCGCCTTAGCAATCGCTAAACCAACTCCGAGAGTTTATTGACCACGCCGGAGCACGATCAACCTGACCACAAGGGTCTATTTCTTGCAAGCAAACGAAGAACAAGCAAGAAACTAAGATTGCAATCTGGATATTGCGAATATAAGAGGAAAGTTTTATTGATCAAGGTGGGGTTCTGTGACGCCTTGGTCTGGTCGTTGAACACAAACAAAGTACGTGAAGTTGCAGCTATGGCGAACTTTTAATCTAAACAAAACCCAAAGAAAAAGCTACTAGATGGATCTACTTATATAGGAGAAAGGGGTGGCGGCCAAGGAGGTGGAAGGACGTCCCAAGGCAGCCTAAAACTAACCCTAGGTCGTACAAGGCTCATGGGCCCAAGTGGAGGTGATGTAACACCTTTGGACTTGTAGTTTGACTCGGATTCTGCTGCAGCGTCAGATTGTTTCGTCGGTGTATCAACGCTCTGGGCGAATTTGAAGGTGAATCCAATTGGGTTCGAAAGTGTACGAAATCTAGTTTCCAACAAAAGAAGAATCACCCAATTCGGAGTCCGTATGAAGGAGTTCTTGCCATTTTGAGTCAGCTATGTCTGTGCAGCCCGAATCTGGATGTAGACCGTGAGAGACTTGGACTCTATCTTCTCTTGGTCCAAAAGTGACGTGAGAGAACTTTTTGAACAGCACCTAAACTTCTCTTTTTCCCTTATCTTCATATGTGGATTGTACAAATGTCTCATACACGTGGAATTAGACATGGCACAAAATTATGTGAAGTATTTTTGTCCTGGATGACATAAATAAATTCTTGCATAGTTTGCATTAGAAATCACCTCACAAATATACATGTATGCAATATTTTTGGTTGTACCCAAGGTAGTCATGTCCTCATCACTCCGTTCCGACCCAGCCATGTACACGAGCCCTGGCCGTACATATGCGGGAGTAGGCGTTCGAGACCCTGCCCGTATGTACGTACGTGGCCGTATTTTCTTTCTTGCACACTGGCCGATGTACGTACGGGTACATGATACGTGCGCGCCTCTACTACGACACGTGCGCGCCTCTACATCGACCAGTATGTACGTACACGTTCGCGACCAGAATGGCAACGCTACGTACGCTTCGACCAGGTGGGTCCCGACTGCCAGGCACTTCCTTGCGTGCGAAGATGTAGCTGGTGGGTCCTAGCAGTCAGGGGGACGAATCATTTTTTTTCCCGGATGCACTTCCTTGCGTGCGAAGATGTAGCTGGTGGGTCCCAGCACTCAGGGGAAACTTATTTTTTGCGAAATACTGTGGCCCGTCCAGTGGGTCCCCGATGTCAGGTGGAGGAATAATTATTTTGCGTGTAATAAGGAGGCACTTCCTTGCTGCGGCCGTGGACCCAGCTGTCAGCCTCTCCACATACAGTACTCTTCCGATGGAAGTCGTTCCTTGACCATGTTGACCAAGCCGCGCCGAGAGCACCAGGGTGGTGGACGACGGCGAGGCCTAGGAAGGGGACGACACGGAGCCGGGGAACACGTGGCAGGGGAAGCCCGTGCGGAGAGGAGTACGAGGGTTCACTAGTTCGGCTGCGGCGTGAGGCTGCCGTCGTTGCAGGGCCTGGCCAGCGGTGGGAATAGTAGGGGGTAGTGAGGCCTCTGCGGCAGCACAGCCAGCCATGGGAGGCAGGAGCATGCGGCACGACCGGTGCTGCTTTGGGCGGCTGGAGCAAGAAGACTAGAGGTTGAAGAAGCACTACGACCGTTGGATGGACATCGTGCGGTCACTACAGCTAGAATCGTTCATGTTGACTAAGTTGACAAAGCACTCCATCCCCGTCAACTTACTAGGCCCACAAGTCAGCCACCCACCAAGGTGGGTCCCAACTAGCACGGGGAGTATTCATTTTCTTGTGCGTAATAAGCCGGCACTTCCGGTGTGTCCGAGCTGACAGCAGGGGGAACATTTTTTTCGCCTAATACGGTGGCCCGTCCGATGGATCCTAGCAGTCAGTGGGGAAACGATTTTTTCACCAAATACGGTGGCCCGTCCTGTGGGTCCCTCCTGTCAGGTGAAGGAATAATTATTTTCCGCGTAATAAGGAGGCATTTCCTTGTGGCTGTTGTTGTCAGCGTCCTAGGAACCAGGGTACCCAGACTTGCCTGCCTGCGGGCAGCGACGCGCTCCTACTACGGCCAGCTACGGCCCTGCTGACCGAGCAACTGCTCAAGACCCTCGCGAGGGGGCTAGGCCTTGCGAGGAGAACGACACCGAGACCCCCTCAGGAGCGGCCTCGGCTAGGCTCCTCCGAAGGGGCGGAGAACCCAAGGCCAAGCCTGCCTCAGGAGGAGGAAGTGACGCACCGCGCTAGTGGGTGCCAGCGTGTGCCAGCAGCGCAATTGCCGTTTTGGTGCAAAGGAGACAACAAAGGCGCAGGTTCCCTAGGAGCGAGACAAAGGTTTCCCCTTCGGTGCAACAAGACCGAAGACCGCAAGGACAATAAGGAGGATGTCACCACCGAGCCCACCACCGCGTCATTGTCTGATCTCTTTGCAGGCGAAGACCGCTTTTGTCAGGATAGGAGCGTCCTTGTGTTCCCGCTCAAAATGGCAGTTGTGGGATCCCTTCCCGCCTAAACATTTCGGGGGAAGAGGACCCTGGCCGCCTATATAATTAGCTAGGGTCTCCAATGCGGAGGCAACTCATCTAGATCAAGTTGATCTGATCTGGAGGGACCTAACCTCAAACACCCCACCTTCAAGGAGCAAGAACACTTGCCTCCTGACCCTCTTGAGCTCTCCTCCTGAGCTCAAGAACCACTGTACTTGTTCATACTCAAGCCCCCCGGAGGCTAATCCACTCAAGCAGGACGTAGGGTTTTACACCGCAAGGTGGCCTGAACCTAGGTAAACTCGTGTGTGCTTTTACTTGTTGCTTGCTTGAATCTCACCACCGGGCGAGGGCGTGGCACTAGGTAGACGTGAGTGGGAGAGATCTTCGTTCACGCCCATGTGTTCGAACTTCTTCGGGTTTGCGGAGCCCGTAATCTGACATTTGGCGCGCCAGGTAGGGGCGTGTCGAAATCTCGCCTCTCCGACGACCTCGTCCCGCTCTCATTCGTCGACCTCGCTTCACCACCATGGGGGACACATGCCGAGCGCGCTCCGCCTGCCACGCCGCCAACGTCACTCAGACGCTGCCAACACCGCCACCGACCCGGCCGTCCACGAGCAGCAGGACTCGTCGCTGCCGCTGTCTGTGCGGCGCGATGACCGCATGGTGACACAATCACCCTCACCGGCCGCGGCGTCTTCCTCGCTCATCCGCCGCGGGCCGGTCTACCAGCAGCATGCGCTACTGACAGCGTAGGAGCTCCTGCGCTACCTTCCAGCGGACGACCTCTACGACGAGTGACTCCACCGCATCACCGAGCTCGTCAACTCCGCCGGTGAAGTACCTGCACCGACCCACTCCTCCCGTCCTCCATCGCTCATGGTGGGGAACGTGGACCACAGTGTCCCGGCTCCACCTCTACTGCACGGCGCCGGCCAGGGGCTCAGACGCGAGGCTCCACGGAGTGAGCAGCCCCGCAGGGCCCCTGCGCGCGACGAGGAGAGCTGCCAGGTGGTATCGCATCCCCAGGAAGAAGCTCGCGGGATCCCCGTTCCGCAGAACCAGAACCGCGCACCACAGGAGGTGGTAGCGCTTGTACCCCAGGAACCAGCACCGCAGGCGCAGGGGCGCCTGCAATCATGATCGTGGCTGGATGTCGCGCCCTAGCTCCAGAGCTGCGGCGCCTCGTCTGGCCCGGCAAGTTCAAGACGGATCTGCCTCCACGCTACGATGGCACAGCCGACCCCACAGAGTTCCTGCAGCTTTACGAGCTGAGCATCGAGGCGTCCAACGGCACCGAGCAAGTCATGGCGAAGTGGTTCCCCATGGCCCACAAAGACGGCGCTCGCTCCTGGCTCCTGAACCTCCCCGCAGGATCCATCTCCTCCAGGGGAGAGCTTCGTGAGTGTTTCATCGCCAACTTCCAGGGTACCCGCGACCGAGCCCCAGCAGCCGCGGATCTGCGCCGCATGAAGCAGGAACCTGGGGAGATCCCGCAGAAGTACATCCAGCGTTTCAACACCGTGCGCCTCAGGATCCCCAGGGTCTCGGACGAGGCCATCATCTCGGTGCTCTCCGACGGTGTCCGTAACATCAGGATGAAGGAGGAGGTCATCATCCATGAGGACCTGTGCACGGCCCTCGAGATGTTTAAGCTCGCGACGAAGTGCGCCAGGGCAGAGGAAGGACACCTCTCTCTACTGGAGCTGCCTGAAGCGGAGGCTGACGACAAGAAGGCCAAGCCCAAGGAAGCAAAGCGCAATGGTCCCACCGTGCTGGCTGCGGAGCCAGAAGTGAAGCGTGGCTACGGCTACAACGACCCCCCAGAGACAACCCTCCATACTGCGTCTTCGACGATGTTCACCGACACAACACCAACGACTGCCAAGAGCTCCGTGCGATGCGTGGCGGGCGCATCAGGCAACGCCCTGAGCGTGACAGCCGCGGCTACGGCCACGGAGGGGGCCGTGGTGGAGGACGCTGGGATGGCAGGAACTCGCGCCAAGGATGGTGTAATCAACCTCGCGAAGACCGCTGGCAGGAGCAGCTTCGTGATGTCCCTGGCGCGACCAGCCTCGTGAGGGTCGCCCTCAGGGCAACGCGGGCCTGCCTCCGCTGCCACCACCGCCAAGAAGAAACGGCGACGACCGCAAGGGAGATGAAGCCGGGGGATTTCAGGAGCCACGCGCGGTTGCATGCATCTTGGGAAGAGCTCACGCTCCAGCTTCCCACCGCATCTTCAAGGAGTTCGCTCGGGAGGTGAACGCGGCGCTCTCCAGGCCTGACGCCGCGCGCAACCTCAGGTGGACCAAGCAGGTCATCGCATTCGACCCCAAGGACCAGCTCTAGTGCACTGCAGCCCCTGGCACTCTCCCGATGCTCTGCACCCCGACCATCAGCAACGTCCTCGTGACCAAGACCCTCATTGATGGTGGAGCAGGGCTCAACGTCCTCTCCGTCCAGACCTTTGATATGCTCCAAGTTCCCTACGATCAGCTGCACCCGACCAAGCCATTCTACGGAGTAATAGATGGCTCCACGCTCCCGATGGGGTAGGTCTGCCTCCCTGTCACCTTCGGCGATCGCGACAACTATCATACTGAGCTCATCGACTTCGACGTCGCCAACATTCACCTCCCGTACAATGCCATCCTGGAGTATCTGGCCCTCGCCAAGTTCATGACAGTGACCCATCACGGCTACAACATCCTCAAGATGCCCGGGAGTGGTGGGGTCATCACGATCACGTGCGACGAGAATGACGCAGTGCATTCCCTGGAGCGCGCCTACTAGACTGCAGCGGTTGAGAGCTCCTACGAGGATGGAGCCGTCTTCGCCATGCAGACCGCACCCAAGAAGAAGAACAACCTGCCCGCAAACGGACCTCGGGATGAATGGGCTCGTGATGGCCCCGCCTCAGGACCCGCGCCTGCCGACGAGGCGCCCTCCACCCTCACATAGGGAGGCGCACCCGACGCCCCTCTCAGGATGGGCTCGGGGGCTCTTCTATGGAGTGCCTCTGGTCTGACCATCATCACGAGGGAGGTGTTCGGGCACCACCTGCAGGCGTGTCTCGACGCGCGTTTTTGTGAGCACAGCGTGAGCCATATAGCGCTGGGTGCTCAAGACTTCATCGACCAGGTTACTAAGGAACTTCAGTACGCAAGGCTCATACGCGGTTGGCGCAACCGCACGGCACCAAGCTCACCTACCCGCAACCCAAGCAACCAATCCCGCGTCTATGTCGACATCGCGGGCCTCAACCGAGCCGCTTCTCTAGAGCCCTTCTGGACGACGGCTGTCGGCTGGAGGAGGACTCTCCCCTGCAGTTACGTTCGCACGCTCTTCGGCTTCCGCAACATAGCTGCCATGTTCCAGTACCTCACGCGGCAGGTTTTGGGGGCTCAGGAGGCTCAGTGGCAGGCGGTCCTGACGGAGCAGGAGCCGGACCCCTGTGACCACTGAGGGCCTCCGGAGCCCCTATGCCTCATGAGCCCGGCTATCCTCAGGAGCGACCCGTATGACACGCGTCTTCAGCTACCCCAACTCTTCTGCGATGACAAGTATCAGGTGATGTCTCAAGTATTCAATCGAGGGCGCCCCCCGGCTGCATCATCCTCGGGCTGCTGGGGGCTCACCCCCACAGCTGTCTCTTTTGCGCATAAATCAAGGCTAGTTGTTTCTTCCTAATTCGATTATCTATATGCTTGGCGTTCTCACCGCCACTAAGGTCATGAGCCCTTGCGAGCCCGCCTGCGACCGCCCCATTATTTAGGATTGGCACGGCGTCTGTGCTCGGGTCCGTCCCTGCAGCGTCGCTAAATCCAAGGGTCGAGCTCTGTCTCACGAGGCATTCCCGTGACATCACCTCCCGTGGTCCTTGGTGCCTTGTTCTCGCATGGCTAATCGTGGATGGGTAAGTGGGGGCCCGTGGCAGGTGCCTCGCTCACGCGGTAACCGCGTGCCAGTTGTCTTTCTTTTTGACTGTTGCATGAGAAGACTGGGCACGGTGTCTGTGCTCGGGTCCGTCCCTGCAGCGACTGAGCTCTATCTTATGGGGCGGTCCCGCTAACGTCCCCTACTGGGGTCGTTGGTGCTGTGGCCTTCTCATGCTGCCCTCTAGAGATGCACTCGGCGCAGGTCGACACAACGCATCTCTTTTCATATTTTGCATAAGAAGACTCAGGCGCAACCCGCCTCGGGGTAGGGTCTCGTGGGTGATGCGTAAGCTCACGAGAACTTCCTCAGAGTCATTCAACTCGTCCTGAGGAGGGCCCATATACAACTTGGCTGTCCTGCCGTGCAAGCCACATGTCAGGATGGGGCTGTACACACCCCAGAGTCTCTCCGGGTGGGAGGCTCCCTCCCACGGTCCTGTGGAAGTACCATGTTCTGCGCTGGCGGAACCAACCGAGGAGCGGATTTGCCCACGAACCAGTGGAAGCACCAAGCTCCGCGCTGGCCGCTACGACCGAGGCGCGGTTATGCCCACACTCCGTGCAAGTGTGGTAGCTCTATGCTCCGCGCTAGTTATAAACAACTGAGGGCGGCCCCCATCGGTCGCACCAACCTCAGGGAGCTTTTCAGCTCACGACGCTATCAGCTTCTCCTTGGATGGGTGTCGCGAGGGGGGCTAGGCATGGGGGCAATGCTCAGGTCACGCCTGGCAGACGCCACCCTACCAGGTGCCCAGACACCTGGCTTTCTCGCGCCCCCGTCCTAGGCGAAGGCTCGTGAGCAAGGTATGGTGCTCGTTCTCCCTCATGAGAGCCGTTCGTACGTTCAGGGGTACCCCTGGGCATCGCGACGCAGGGGCCTCACTAGTCTCGTAGCCCCTCACTCCTTGAGCCCGGTGCTCAACAGCGGTCGAGGTATGCGCGAGACTGGGCCCTGCCGACGCAGAACGCAAACGGGATCGCTTGAGCGTTAAGGGGGACCCCTGGGCATCGCGACCCAGGGGCCTCACTAGCCACGTAGCCCCTCATTCCTTGAGCCTAGTTATTACGATAACCCTGGTAAGCCAGAGGGCTCAATGGCGATCGAGGTATGCACGGGGTTGGGCCCTGCCGACGCAGAGCACCAAAGCAAACATGAAAGGAAGCAAGCACGGAAATCACCAAGTTCAATTCTAGTTATTACAGTAACAACAAGTTCTCCAAATTCAAGCGAGTCCTTACGCCTCCCCGAGGCACTTGCATTTCTCTCATCCTGACAGGGAACATGTCAGACATCGCCGAGCGTGCCATCACCAACTTCCGCCTCCTCGGCCGCGGCAGCAGCGACCCAGAGGAACGCCTCCACCAGCCCTTTGACCTTCTCCTCCAGGTTCCCGGCAGCCGCGCCATCTACGCTCGTGGTCACGGGCTCGGACAACGAGGCCAGGTCAAGGGTGGGGTCGATAGAGGTGGCCGCACGCCCACGTCAGGGTAAGGAGCGCGCGACTCTCGACGTCTGCTAACTGGCCGATCGCGGCCGCAACCTCGCGTAGGGCCTTCACGAGCGCGGCAAGGAGCCTGGCGGGGCCATCCTTCGGGGTGGCCAGCAGCTTCTCGAACCCATCCCCGTAGGCAATTTGCAGCACCATGTGGGCCTCGAGCTCAAAGGCGGTGAGGGCCTTGCGACCCACTGCTGCCGAGGCCGCGAGGGCGTCTTCCTTGTCGCGCGCAGCTTGGGTAGCCTTAGCCTGCTCGGCCCCAGCCTTCGGCTTCTCCAGGCTCGCGCGATCAGCGAGCTGCTCCTAGTGCAGCCGGGATGTCTCAGCCTTCTGTGCCTTGAGCTCCTTCTCCAACCTTTCGAGCTCCAGGGCGCGCCTGGTGCCTTCTTCGCGAAGGGCCTTCAGCTTGCTCTCCACCTCATGGCAGCGCTTCTCGAAGGATGCTGCGACGGCTTGCGCGGCATCGGGTGACCGCGCGGCTGCCTCGGCCTCCTCCTGACCCTTGGCGGCGGCCGCTGAGGCCTATCTCCACGAGCCACCCAGAGATCAGGTCGAGGCGTCCTTCCATCACGCGGCCATCGCCATCCAGAAGATCGGCGTGGAGTCGACACAGTGCAGCGGAAGCAGCCTCCAAGGACTAAGGGCCAGGCTGCACCAGCTGGCGGATGGGTGCCATCATCATCGCCTGCTCGAGCAAGGGCTCGGGGGCTCTGGCCCCTCTCGCAGGAGCGGAGGGAGCATGAGCCACCGCAGCCTCGCAACCAGCGACGACGCCCTCAGGCGACACCGCCACCGCGTGCTCAACAGCCTGGCCAGCTGAGGCACGCAAGGCTACGACATCTTTCTCCATGGCGACAGCAGCAATAGGTGGAGGGGGGCACCGCGACATTGCCTCCCCCTTTGCCTTCTTCATCATGCCACCCAGGCTGCTGCGCCAAGAGAAATACGTCAGGAAAACAACGATTAAGGAATGACGGGAGACTGCACACTTACTCATCGGATGCGAGGCGCGCCCTCCTCTTCATCAGCAGGTCGGCCGCGGCCGCCGGTGACACGGGCGCGCCAGCAGTTCGGATGCTGGCAAGGCGCGAGGCCACTGACTTGGGTGCGGCTACGGTCACCGGCTTCATTGGCACGGCACTCCTCGGCGGGGTCGCCGCATTGCTCCCTCCGGATGCAGCGCGCCCAGATCGACGCAGAGTGGTTGCCTAGGGCCGCCCAGCAACATCTTTGCCCGGTGCCACTTCCTTAGCATACGCCTCGGAGCTGTCCTCCTCATCAAGCCGGTCCCCGTCGAACAGGGTCTCCTCCGAGTCCTCCTCCTCGTCGCTGTCACATCCCTAGTTAGCACCTGCATTAGGGTTAGTTGGTGTGTGTGCATCATGTTTTACTTTTCAAAGAAAGTTGAAATGGGAATGACAGAAACCCCAGCACCCCTCTTCTAACAACTAGGGTTTGATAAAATATTTTCCAATGTACCCAAAATGCCCTTCAAAAAATGTTCATCATTTCTGCCTTGGTCTCAAACCTTTGCTAAAAATGGTGCACAATTTTCTAGGACACTCTAGGGCTTTGGATTAAATCATATGGTATTTGTATTTGGGCATTTAAATACTTTTAAATATTTTAAATGCTCAAATAATCATGAACTATAATGTTTCCTACTGTTCATATTATATACAGTGGGCATGACAAGTTTCATGAGTAATAAAAATGTTTTGGCATTTTTAATAATTGAACAAAGTTGCAAAACAAATGAAACAGAAAAAAATAGAAAAAAAGAGATAGAAGAAGTTACCTGGCGCCCACCCGGCCCACCTGCCGGCCCAGCCCAGCTGCCGCTCCAGCGAGCTGCTTGGCTCGGCCAGGCAGGCAGGCAGGTGCTCGACGGCGACCGCACCGCGCGCCACGCAGCTGCCTGCCGCCCTGCTTCCTCCCCTCGCCGCCCTGGAAGCCTGGATCGGTCACACACGTCGCCCCCGACCTCGCAGACACCTCCCCCTCTCCCCAGCTCCTCTCCCTCGCTCTCCCCGCGCCATGGCCGACGCCGTCGTGCTCGCACCGTCGTAGAAGCCGCGCCCACCGTCGTCCCTGAGCCCCGCCTTGGTGTTCGTCGTCTCCGCCGTCCTCGACTACTTCGAACAGGCTGAGCCCCGAGCGCTCGCCCGCCCTGGAGACGCCCCCGACCTCTTCTTCCCCAACTCCGGCCGCGGAGATCCCCCTCGCCGTCCCGCTCAGCTCCGACCACCCCCGAGCTCGCTCCGGCGCCTGCTGCAACCCCTGTGAGCCCAGCTTCGTCCTCCCCCTCTCCGTTGGCTCTCTTCTACCCTGGAACGCACCGCACGAAGCTCACATGCGCGCACCGCCGTGGAGCTCGTCGCCGACGAGGCTTCGGCCATCCATTGGTCCGGCCACCGTGCCTATCAGCTTCACCATCACGCGTAGATGCTGTAGGACTACTTCACGCTCCTCAACGAGCACCGCACCGTCGTTTTCGACTTCGCCGAACTCCGGCCGCCGCTGGACTCGTCGCCGGCGTCATCTCCGGCGACCCCGAGGCCAGCCACCACCTCCACTCGATGCGGTTTGCCTCCAGCTACCCGTAGGTGTGCTCCGCCGTCGATTTGGCAGCCGGAGCACGAAACCCGCACCCCACCGCCATGTTTGGCCTCGCCGGCGGCTAAACGCCGGCGAGTTGGACCTGTTTTGACCACGGGTTTGACCCCGTGGGTCACTGACATGTGGGCCCTGCCCGCAAGTCAAACCTAGTTTAGGTGTTAATTTAATTCTAATTAGTTAATTAGTTAACTGTGACACTGACTAGTGGGTCCCACTGGTCAGGTTTGACTTGGACTGGCCCTGTTGACTGACTGACGTCAGCATGATGTCATGCTGACGCAGTAAAGGTTTTTCTGGGATTTTTAGATTTAAAAATAATTCAGGAAATTCCAGAAAATACCCAAAACTTCTAAAAATCATATAAAATCAACCATAGCTCAGATGGAAAAGATTTATATATGAAAAATGATCAGAAAAATCCAATCTTTCCAATGGCACTGGTTTCATGCATGTTTGAACAAGTTAACTTGCTGTATACATCAAAAACATGATAATGCACTTATTTAAATAATAGTTTGAACTCCAATTTGAATCTTTGATTCAAATAGGTTCAAACCCTTCTGGTTTTAGTTGCATTAGCCAACACACATGCATCTTGCCATGTCATGAGCATGCATAATATTGTTGCATTTGTTTGTTATTGATTGTATTGCCGGTATTCTCTGTGTTAGGTCCTGCTCCCGAGGATACTGCTGCGTATCCAGTTGAAGAGCAGTACCCGACAACTACTTTGTCAGGCAAGCAATCATTGATCATTCCGATACAAACCCAGTCTTCTCGCTCCTGCTCTCTTTTACTGCATTAAGGCAACAACGTGTGAACTGCTACTTGCTGCGGTAGTTGAACCCTATCCCTTGCATGACCTGTCATTGCCACAGTAAATAGTTGAAACCCACTAGCATGTGTAGGAGTTGATTGAGCCATGTGATGTGTGATCCACCATGCTATTTGTTTATGTTGCCTGCTATGCTTAGAGTTGTGTCTGGTCTGGTTCATCTGGGTGATGGATCAGAGTGAAATGATCATACCGATAAAGAGAGGGAAGTGTGGAACACGCTTGGTAAAGGTATCGATGAAAGGCCATGTAGGAGTACATGGTGGGTTGTTTCATTGGAATCGTCCATAGGACATGAGATCTGTATGTGTGATTCAAGTTGCAGTTACTACCATACATTGGGCCCGAAACCAATGGACCCTCTCGGCTTATTAATTACCCTCGATCTCTGTCCAGGAGTTGCAACTAGTTTCTGGTGTTTATAGTTTACTGGAGGTCGTGCACAGCGCTGACCCTCGGGGTGGGTTGTGATGCGACAGGTACGTGGCACGGTGTACCGGTTGCCCATTTGGTGACTCGGGAACCCTGTACACATCGTTTGGGGCCGTGAGCGACACCCCGGCCGGATCTCCCCACGGATGGAACCCAAATAGGCGATAAACCTGGACGAGAGACTTGAGTAGTTAGTCAGGTCGTGGCCGACACCCCCGCTGGGCTTCCGCTTGAAGGTTGCCGAGTACACGCCGAGTAAACGGCGATAAGTGGTGAAAGCGTGTGTGAAGAGGTACACCCCTGCAGGGTTATCAAACTATTCGAATAGCCGTTGTTCGCGGTACGGACTACTTGGTTGCTCTTACAGTTCATAGACAAGTTGATGGATACTACTAAAAGCCTCAAGATAAGTGTGAGTGCCGTGGATGGCCCTTCCGTAGGATGACGGAAGAGGATCCTCGGTAGTGTATTGATGTGGTGAGTAGAGGACTCGTGTTCGTAATAACATCTTGCAATCCATTGAGAGTTGTAGTATAGGTTAGCCAAGGTCAAAGCTGGCATTCTGCTATGAACTCCACTACCCCCCCTGATAATGTTGCATGTATGATAGGTTCTGTGGTAAGACTTGCTGAGTACCTTTGTACTCATGTTTGCTTAATAACTGTTGCAGAGGAGAACCCTGCCCCTGCTGATGGGTTCTACATAGACGTTGACGTCGACGAGTAGCTTGACACCCAGACGGAGATCTGGAGCTTGTGAAGGGCCTTGTAGATAGTCAAGCTACACCAAGCCTGTTTTATTTTCTAAGTTGTCTGTACTCAGACATGTAGCTTCCGCTTGTGCTTGTATGACTGTATGACTTGAGGGATGGGTCATGTGCCCCCTACCTGTATGGATATGTTATGTATGGCTCTTGGAGCCTTTTAAATAAAGTACTTTGAGTCATAGAGTTCTGTTGTGATGCAATGTTGTATTTGCACATATTGAGCATATTGCATGTATGATTGAAATGCTTGGTATGTGTGGGATCCGACACCTAGTTGTTTTCCTTTGGTAGCCTATCTTACAGGGAAATGCCTCCTAGTGTCTCCAATGAGCCTTGGTAGCTTGCTACTGCTCGGAACATGTAGGCTGGCCGGCATGTGTCCTTCTTCGTTCCTGTGTCTGTCCCTTAGGGGAAATGTCACGCGTTGTTCCTTTAAGTCCATGTAGCTTGCTACAACTTGGGTTCATACGTTGATGACCGACACGTTCGTTGCTGGGTCATGGATGCCTGTCTCTGTAACTTAGTTCCACTTTTGGTTTATAACTAGCCATGTCGGCCCGGGTTCTCTGTCATATGGATGCTAGCGACACTGTCATATACGTGTGCCAAAATGCGCAAACGGTCCCGGGCCAGGTAAGGTGGCACCCGTGGGGTTACCGTGCGTGAGGCCGCAAAGTGATATGACGTGTTACAGCTAGATCGGTGTGACTTAGGATCGGGGTCCTGACAGCGTTGGCATCAGAGCTGGACTGCCTGTAGGTTTCTCAAGCCAAACTGGTCGATGTTGAGTCTAGAAAAATTCTTAGTTATATGTAGGGGAATTGATTGTGGAAGGGAACGTAAGGCTCTTTTTACTCCTTTACCTTATGCCCTTCTGATCTGAGTCAGTCTATTCTTTCTACGGGGATTTAGGACTAGGCCTCTTATCCTTACTAGGTTCACGTGTTACTAATTCGTAGACTCTTAGGTTTGTTGGTTTCAAGCCTCAGTTCAGTTTCTATCCTTTTAGTATGATGATCGTTGGACCAGAACCTTGATATGGATTGTTGAGTGGCTATGCTATCATTTGTATGATGTCTCAAATCTTTGTTTGAGCATTTACAGTTGTTATGCTGCCCGATTTCTTTTAGAAACACTAATGCCTTTGCATTATTCCGTGTTTCAGATGTCTGGCCGCATCCCTCATCAAGTGGTTCGTTTGACTCGGTGCATTAATGTGCCCGGTCACACGGCCATGCTAGTCCGTGTGCTTACCGAGACCGGTTATCGCTGGTATCCTGAATACACTATGGAGGAACAGTACCGGGATTTCAATCAGAGTCAGTATTTCTGCACAGTCCGGATATACCCCTCATATCCTGGAGCTAATGATCCCATCCATTGGTCTTATGGACTCGGGATTACCATCGAGATAGCAGTGCAGGATGCCGCTTATTCGATGATGACCATTCTCCGTGCTAGGCATGCCCTGTTGCTGAACACTGACTTCTGTTACATGCCAGCCTCACTTCCCGGAGAGGAAGGCTACTACACTGGTCTGTATACTGATGCTGCTCATGAAGAGCCACTGCTTCAGACTACTGTTTAGATGTTGGAGGATAGGGACCGTGAGGTCCGTGCCCTCCGAATGGAGCTGTATAACACTCGAGCCGCCCACTGGACTACTTTGACACGGCTTGCACCTGCTGTGCATGCCGGATATCTGGACATGCGGGATTTGTACCCCGTGCGGACTCGTCTGCCTGATCGCATGGATTGGCGTGACGTTGGGGGTATTACACCTCCACATGGGCGTCGGTTACCACCAGCATCGGGACCGAGACCACACCCATGCCCCTATGGTCCACAGCCTTCGAGTGCTCGCGAGTTCCAAGATCCATCTGTTCCACTTCCAGGCTACGGTGGTAATCTTTACGAGGATTACTACGCGAATGTCTGAGCTAGGCCGTGGTTGTAGTAGTATTGTAGTAGTTGTATTTCCACAGTCTTGCGCGTCTTGTGGAATATGACTTAGTGTGTACTGAGTTCCGGAGGTGTAGTTAAATAATGTATAGGAGCTTGGAATGCCTCTGATGGGATGTATCGTCTTTCACCGCAGTTGTACTTTAGCCTTGGCTTGTACTAAACTTTGTATGGTGTGTATGACCACTGGTGTATATATAGCAGTTCCTATATTAACATGTCGTACGGATGAACATCTTCGCATTCCATGTCATCCATTACATTCTGCACTTCTATGTCAAATTTTTGCCATCCTTGTCTAAACCGTTGTTTTGTTTTCCTAGGATGGTCAACACTCGCAGCACTCCTGTTGCTCAGGAGCAGGGTGAGGCTAGTGGGGCTAGAGATGGGAATCTGCCCCAGCCACCCTCCTTGGCGGAAGTTATGCTTGAAGCAGAACGGAACAAGAGAGAGACCAACCGTCTGCTGGAACGCATAGAGCAGAACACTGGGTTCCGTCAGAGGAATGATGTGGTGTCAATCCACGATTTTATCAAGATGTGTCCACCGAAGTTCCATCACTACACTGAACCTCTGGATGCTGATGACTGGCTACGTAGTATCACCCACAAGCTACATTCTGCCCGTGTGGCCGAAGCTGACAAGGTTATCTACGCCGCCTACCATCTTGAGGGCCCTGCCAGTCTTTGGTGGGAAAACTTTGAAGCTATGCGTCCTGCTGGCCAAGTCACTACCTGGGTTGAGTTCAGTGAGGCATTCCGTGAACATCACATTCCGGAAGGTCTCATGGATCGCAAGCGGGAGGAATTCTGCAATTTCACCCAGGGCCGTTTAACTGTGGATGGCTATAGTCGCGAGTTTAGTAACCTGGCACGCTATGCACCTGAAGAAGTATCCACCGATGCCAAGAAGTAGGCGAGGTTCCGCAAGGGACTCAGCCCCGAACTCCGCCGAGATCTGCGTCTGCACGAGTGCACTTCCTTCCAGAAGTTGGTTAACAAGGCTATCAATGCTGAAATAGGCCAGACCGACTTCGAGGCCACCCGCAAGCATACTCGAGACTTTGGTTCCTCATCCGGCTCTGGCTCTCACAAGCGCCGTGTGTGGGTTCCTAACACCGCTCTGCCACCCAAGTACACACCGAGGCCATCCTATGAGGCGCCTCGCCCAACTCAACAGTTTGCACCTGCTAAGACTTATGGAGGACCACCTTCCAACTTTGCTCCACGCACTACCACTGTGACATGCTTCAAGTGTGGAGAACCGGGGCACTACATGCGTGATTGTCCCCAGAACCAGCCAGGAAAAACCGTTGGCCGTGGCAAGCCAACCGGCAAGGTGAATTATGTCAAGCCAATCCCCACTGCACGTGGTCATGTCAACTATGTCTCTGCTGAGGAAGCTCATGAGGATCCTAACGTCGTCCTTGGTACGCTTCTCGTCAACTGCCATCAGGCATCTGTTCTTTTCGATACTGGAGCATCCCATTCGTTCATATCTGAGAGCTATGCTCGATTGCACAACATGACTTTTTGTGACATGCCTACTTCCATGGTTATTCAAACTCCTGGTTCGAAGTGGCAAACCTCTAGGGTAAGCCATGGAATTGAAATCCTTGTCGATAGACTTGTTTTCCTAGCATCTTTAATCGCTCTCAAGTCCTCGGACATAAACATCATCTTGGGTATGGATTGGATGACAACCCATTACGCCAAGATTGATTGCTTTACTAGGACCGTTCAACTTACACATCCATCCGGCAAGATAGTCAATGTCTTGACTCGAATGGCTGAGCGTTAGCTCTACTCTCTTAATGCCAGCCCTCTACCAGAACTCGAAGATATCCCGGTAGTCCGTGACTTCCCGGATGTTTTTCCAGAAGAACTGCCAAGAATTCCACCTAACAGAGATGTCGAGTTCGTGATAGATCTTATCCCTGGAACTGTCCCAATCTCTAGGAGACCTTATAAGATGGCACCACTAGAATTAGCTGAGCTAAAGAAACAACTCGGTGAGTCCTTGCAAAAGGGTTTCATCCGTCCTAGTTCTTCCCCTTGGGCTTGCCCCGTCCTCTTCGTCAAGAAGAAGGATGGAACAGAGCGGATGGTTGTAGATTACCGACCTGTCAATCTGGTCACCATAAAGAATAAGTATCCACTCCCCAGGATCAACGACCTGTATGATCAGCTCGCTGGATCCTCAGTCTTCTCTAAGATGGATTTGAGGTTGGGCTACCATCAAATCAAAATCAAGAACGGGGACATTCCTAAAACGGCTTTTGTTACTCGTTATGGCCAATATGAGTACACCGTTATGTCCTTTGGGTTAACCAATGCCCCAGCTACCTTTTCTCGGTTAATGAATTCTATATTCATGGAGTATTTGGATAAATTCGTCATGGTATACCTCGATGATATACTCATCTATTCCAAGAACAAGGAAGATCATGCCGAGCATTTAAGGCTGGTATTGACGAAACTTCGAGAGCACCGCCTTTATGCCAAATTCTCTAAATGTGAATTTTGGTTGCCAGAAGTAACCTATCTGGGTCATGTGATCTCTGGCAAGGGTATTGCTGTCAATCCCGAGCGAGTTCAAGCCGTACTTGATTGGACTCCCCCTGAATCGGTCAAGCAAGTTAGGAGTTTTCTTGGCTTAGCGAGCTATTGCCGACGTTTCGTCGAGAATTTCTCCAAGGTTGCTAAACCTCTAACCGAACTCCTCAAGAAAGATAAAAAGTTTGAGTGGACCCCATAGTGCGAGTCCAGTTTTCAGGAACTGAAAAGACGCCTGACATCTGCACCTGTACTCGTACCACCAGACTTTTCCAAGGATTTTATAATCTATTGCGACGCCTCGCGACAAGGACTAGGTTGCATTCTCATGCAAGATCGTCAAGTGATTGCATACGCATCTCGACAGTTGCGTCCACACGAGGATAACTATCCTACTCATGATCTAGAGCTTGCAGCTGTAGTCCATGCACTCAAAACATGGCGACATTACCTCCTTGGTAATCGCTGTGAAATCTTCACTGATCACCAAAGTTTGAAGTATATCTTCACCCAACCGGATCTAAATCTCAGGCAGAGATGATGGGTTGAGTTGCTCACAGACTACGACTTAGGAATCACTTACACTCCTGGAAAGGCCAATGTCATGGCTGATGCACTAAGTCGTAAGTCATATTGTAACAACTTAATGTTACAACAAAGTCAACCACTTCTCCACGAGGAATTTCGTAAGCTTAACCTTCACATTGTTCCTCGAGGATTCCTTTCCACCTTGGTGGCGAAACCTACCCTTATGGATTAGGTCATCAAAGCACAGAAGGTTGATCCCGGAATCTCCCGTATTAAGAGGAACATCAAGAAAGGAGTTGCAGGATGTTTCTCAATTGATGATCAAGTGGTCGTATTCTTTAGCAACCGTTTAGTGGTTCCTAAAGTACGAAACCTAAGACGTTTGATCCTTAAGGAGGCTCATGAATCTCCTCTCACAATTCATCCCGGTAGTACCAAAATGTATCAGGACCTACGTCAGAGATTCTGGTGGACTAGGATGAAGAGAGAAATCACTGAATTCATTGCTAACTGCGACATTTGTCGTCGAGTCAAAGCAGAGCATCAACGGCCTGCTGGCACCCTTCAACCTTTAGCTATTCCTGAATGGAAATGGGACAAAGTCGGTATGGACTTCATTACCGGTTTTCCCACGACCAAGAAAGGGAATAATGCTATCTTCGTCGTTATCGACCGCCTCTCTAAAGTAGCTCATTTCCTGCCTGTTCGAGAGAGTATTACCGCTAGCCAGCTAGCAGACTTATATGTCTCTCGAATAGTATCACTTCATGGTGTGCCGTTGGAGATTAACTCGGACCGTGGAAGTCTTTTCACTTCCTGATTTTGGGAAAGTTTCCAGAATGCTATGGGAACTCATCTCTCTTTCAGTACTGCCTTCCATCCGCAGTCAAGTGGTCAAGTGGAACGAGTCAATCAAATTCTGGAAGACATGCTTCGAGCCTCTGTCATTTCTTTCGGTATGGAATGGGAAAAATGTCTTCCATTTGCCGAATTCGCTTATAACAATAGTTATCAAGCCAGCTTGGGTAAAGCTCCCTTCGAAGTTCTATATGGACAAAGGTGTCGAACACCTCTTAACTGGTCGGAGACCGGGGAAAGACAATTCTCTGGCCCGGATATGATCCAGGAAGCAGAGGAACAAGTTCGCATCGTTCGTGAGAGATTGAAAACAGCCCAGTCTCGCCAAAAGAGCCAATATGATAGTCATCATAAGGCTGTGACTTTTGAAGTCGGCGATAAGGCTTACCTTCGGGTTACTCCTCTTAAGGGAACCCATCGCTTCGGTATCAAATGCAAATTGGCCCCTCGTTATATCGGTCCTTTTCGCATTCATGCCAAACGAGGAGAAGTTGCCTACCAATTGGAACTACCTCCGCACCTCTCCAGAGTTCATGATGTTTTTCACGTTTCTCAACTCAGGCGTTGCTTCTCGGATCCTATCCGCGGAGTGGACCACGAAACGCTTGATCTCCAAGACAATCTCACATATCGAGAATACCCCGTTCGTATTCTTGATGAAACCGAGCGCACAACTCGACGCCACAATATCAAATTTCTCAAGGTTCAATGGTCACATCATTCCAAGAGTGAAGCTACTTGGGAAAGGGAGGATCGTCTTCGACTTGAGTACCCCACCCTCTTTCCGGAGGAACCCGAATCTCGGGACGCGATTCTTTTAAGTGGGGGTGAGTTGTCACATCCCTAGTTAGCACCTGCATTAGGGTTAGTTGGTGTGTGCATCATGTTTTACTTTTCAAAGAAAGTTGAAATGGGAATGACAGAAACCCCAGCACCCCTCTTCTAACAACTAGGGTTTGATAAAATATTTTCCAATGTACCCAAAATGCCCTTCAAAAAATGTTCATCATTTCTGCCTTGGTCTCAAACCTTTACTAAAAATGGTGCACAATTTTCTAGGACACTCTAGGGCTTAAGATTAAATCATATGGTATTTGTATTTGGGCATTTAAATACTTTTAAATATTTTAAATGCTCAAATAATCATGAACTATAATGTTTCCTACTGTTCATATTATATACAGTGGGCATGACAAGTTTCATGAGTAATAAAAATGTTTTGGCATTTTTAATAATTGAACAAAGTTGCAAAACAAATGAAACAGAAAAGAAATAGAAAAAAAGAGAGAGAAGAAGTTACCTGGCGCCCACCCGGCCCACCTGCCGGCCCAGCCCAGCTGCCGCTCCAGCGAGCTGCTTGGCTCGGCCAGGCAGGCAGGCAGGTGCTCGACGGCGACCGCACCGCGCGCCACGCAGCTGCCCGCCGCCCTGCTTCCTCCCCTCGCAGCCCTGGAAGCCTGGATCGGTCACACACGTCGCCCCCGACCTCGCAGACACCTCCCCCTCTCCCCAGCTCCTCTCCCTCGCTCTCCCCGCGCCATGGCCGACGCCGTTGTGCTCGCACCGTCGTAGAAGCCGCGCCCACCGTCGTCCCTGAGCCCCGCCTTGGTGTCCGTCGTCTCCGCCGTCCTCGACTACTTCGAACAGGCCGAGCCCCGAGCGCTCGCCCACCCTGGAGACGCCCCCGACCTCTTCTTCCCCAACTCCGGCCGCGGAGATCCCCCTCGCCGTCCCGCTCAGCTCCGACCACCCCCGAGCTCGCTCCGGCGCCTGCTGCAACCCCTGTGAGCCCATTTTCGTCCTCCCCCTCTCCATTGGCTCTCTTCTACCCTGGAACGCACCGCACGAAGCTCACCTGCGCGCACCGCCGCGGAGCTCGTCGCCGACGAGGCTCCGGCCATCCATTGGTCCGGCCACCATGCCTATCAGCTTCACCATCACGCGTAGATGCTGTAGGACTACTTCACGCTCCTCAACGAGCACCGCACCGTCGTTTTCGACTTCGCCGAACTCCGGCCGCCGCTGGACTCGTCGCCGGCGTCATCTCCGGCGACCCCGAGGCCAGCCACCACCTCCACTCGATGCGGTTTGCCTCCAGCTACCCGTAGGTGTGCTCCGCCGTCGATTTGGCAGCCGGAGCACGAAACCCGCACCCCACCGCCGTGTTTGGCCTCGCCGGCGGCTAAACGCCGGCGAGTTGGACCTGTTTTGACCACGGGTTCGACCCCCTGGGTCACTGACATGTGGGCCCTGCCCGCAAGTCAAACCTAGTTTAGGTGTTAATTTAATTCTAATTAGTTAATTAGTTAACTGTGACACTGACCAGTGGGTCCCACTGGTCAGGTTTGACTTGGACTGGCCCTGTTGACTGACTGACGTCAGCATGATGTCATGCTGATGCAGTAAATGTTTTTCTGGGATTTTTAGATTTAAAAATAATTCAGGAAATTCCAGAAAATACCCAAAACTTCTTAAAATCATATAAAATCAACCATAGCTCAGATGGAAAAGATTTATATATGAAAAATGATCAGAAAAATCCAATCTTTCCAATGGCACAGGTTTCATGCATGTTTGAACAAGTTAACTTGCTGTATACATCAAAAACATGATAATGCACTTATTTAAATAATAGTTTGAACTCCAATTTGAATCTTTGATTCAAATAGGTTCAAACCCTTCTGGTTTTAGTTGCATTAGCCAACACACATGCATCTTGCCATGTCATGAGCATGCATCATATTGTTGCATTTGTTTGTTAATGATTGTATCGCCGGTATTCTCTGTGTTAGGTCCTGCTCTAGAGGATACTGCTGCGTATCCAGTTGAAGAGCAGTACCCGACAACTACTTTGTCAGGCAAGCAATCATTGATCATTCCGATACAAACCCAGTCTTCTCGCTCCTGCTCTCTTTTACTGCATTAAGGCAACAGCGTGTGAACTGCTACTTGCTGCAGTAGTTGAACCCTATCCCTTGCATGACCTGTCATTGCCACAGTAAATACTTGAAACCCACTAGCATGTGTAGGAGTTTATTAAGCCATGTGATGTCTGATCCACCATGCTATTTGTTTATGTTGCCTGCTATGCTTAGAGTTGTGTCTGGTCTGGTTCATCTGGGTGATGGATCAGAGTGAAATGATCATACCGATAAAGAGAGGGAAGTGTGGAACATGCTTGGTAAAGGTATCGATGAAAGGCCATGTAGGAGTACATGGTGGGTTGTTTCATTGGAATCGTCCATAGGACCTGAGATCTGTATGTGTGATTCAAGTTGCAGTTACTACCATACATTGGGCCCGGAACCAATGGACCCTCTCGGCTTATTAATTACCCTCGATCTCTGTCCAGGAGTTGCAACTAGTTTCTGGTGTTTATAGTTTACTGGAGGTCGTGCACAGCGCTGAACCTCGGGGTGGGTTGTGATGCGACAGGTACGTGGCACGGTGTATTGGTTGCCCGTTTGGTGACTCGGGAACCCTGTACACATTGTTTGGGGCCGTGAGCGACACCCCAGACGGATCTCCCCACGGATGGAACCCAAATAGGCGATAAACCTGGACGAGAGACTTGAGTAGTTAGTCAGGTCGTGGCCGACACCCCCGCCGGGCTTCCGCTTGAAGGTTGCCGAGTACACGCCAAGTAAACGGCGATAAGTGGTGAAAGCGTGTGTGAAGAGGTACACGCCAAACTATTCGAATAGCCGTTGTTCGCGGTACGGACTACTTGGGTGCTCTTACAGTTCATAGACAAGTTGATGGATACTACTAAAAGCCTCAAGATAAGTGTGAGTGCCGTGGATGGCCCTTCCGTAGGATGACGGAAGAGGATCCTCGGTAGTGTATTGATGTGGTGAGTAGAGGACTCGTGTTCGTAATAACATCTTGCAATCCATTGAGAGTTGTAGTATAGGTTAGCCAAGGTCAAAGCTGGCATTCTGCTATGAACTCCACTACCCCCCTTGATAATGTTGCATGTATGATAGGTTCTGTGGTAAGACTTGCTGAGTACCTTTGTACTCATGTTTGCTTAATAACTGTTGCAGAGGAGAACCCTGCCCCTGCTGATGGGTTCTACATAGACGTTGACGTCGACGAGTAGCTTGACACCCAGACGGAGATCTGGAGCTTGTGAAGGGCCTTGTAGATAGTCAGGCTACACCAAGCCTGTTTTATTTTCTAAGTTGTCTGTACTCAGACATGTAGCTTCCGCTTGTGCTTGTATGACTGTATGACTTGAGTGATGGGTCATGTGCCCCCTACCTGTATGGATATGTTATGTATGGCTCTCGGAGCCTTTTAAATAAAGTACTTTGAGTCATAGAGTTCTGTTGTGATGCAATGTTGTATTTGCACATATTGAGCATATTGCGTGTATGATTGAAATGCTTGGTATGTGTGGGATCCGACACCTAGTTGTTTTCCTTTGGTAGCCTATCTTACAGGGAAATGCATCCTAGTGTCTCTAATGAGCCTTGGTAGCTTGCTACCGCTCGGAACACGTAGGCTGGCCGGCATGTGTCCTTCTTCGTTCCTGTGTCTGTCCCTTAGGGGAAATGTCACGCTTTGTTCCTTTAAGTCCATGTAGCTTGCTACGACTTGGGTTCATACGTTGATGACCGACACGTTCGTTGCTGGGTCATGGATGCCTGTCTCTGTAACTTAGTGCCACTTTTGGTTTATAACTAGCCATGTCGGCCCGGGTTCTCTGTCATATGGATGCTAGCGACACTGTCATATACGTGTGCCAAAATGCGCAAACGGTCCCGGGCCAGGTAAGGTGGTACCCGTGCGGTTACCGTGCGTGAGGCCGCAAAGTGATATGACGTGTTACAGCTAGATCGGTGTGACTTAGGATTGGGGTCCTGACAGTCGCTCCCCTCCTCAACACCGGGGACACGTCGACCATGGGCGGAGCATACACGGGCACCCCGATGGCTGACACGGTCTTCAGTAGCTCGGCCTTGTTAGAACGGCTGTACAGCGGCAGATGGGCCCCCAAGAGATCCTCAGGAACCATCCTTAGGAGAGCGTTCGAGATGAGGTCCAGGTCAACCTCGGCCAGCATCCCCGAGCGCAACCGAAGCCTATCATCGTCTCCCATCAGCTCCCACATGGGGCGCGAGTGTGCCTGGAGCGGCGCCAGCCGCTGCCTCAGGAACTCCTTCACGATCTGGGCCCCTTCAGGCCTTGAGCCCAGGTTGGCCTTGATACAGGCTCGGCAAGGGGGTCGTTGAGCTTCTCGTAGCTCCAGCAGGCGCGTTTCTCCGAACGGGCGGTAGGCAGCATGAGCAGCGGGTGAATACGATGGGCATCCAGATAGACCCACCTCTTCCGCTGGGTGTCTATCTTCTTCCCGGCTGTCATCAGCCTGCAGCCCTGGCGCTGGAAGACGAAGGAGACGCAGCCCGAGCACGGGCCCTCGTCATACCACCGCATGGAGAAGAAGTGGCGGAAGAGGGCAACAGCCGGCTTCACCCCCCCACACGCCTCGCAGTAAAAGGTGAAGAGCGATAGGACGAAGATGGAGCGAGCCTAGATGTGGAGGGCGTGCACCTGGTAGTGACTCAGGATGGCATAGAAGAACTCCAAGAAGGGTGACACGAGCCCGACAGAGATGTTGTGGAGGAAGAAGGGGTAGCAAGACTTCGCCAAGGTCCGCACCGCGGTGGATCCAACCCAAATCTTCGTTGGGCCATGCTCGTTGTGGTCGCTCGACAAGAAAGACTAGACCTCCACGTAGTCCCCCTCCTCGCTGATGGTGGACACCTCGAGCGCCACCTCAGGGGAGGAAGTAGATCTAGATGCCTGCGCGGCACCCTTGCCTTTCTTCGCCATTGCTGGAGGCACTGGAGGATGCATGCGATTTGGGAAGGCTGGGGGCGAAGGAGAAGGGGATCTGAGCAGGAAGGAAAGGGAGCGATAACTCCTCTGCAGCGAAGATAGTCCCTTTTGTCAAGTCGCACGGTCACCATGGCTCCATGGGGAGCAGAGTCGCCCACGTCCCATCCAACTGTCATGCGCCAGCCTGGCCGGTAGTCTTTTGGGGCCCGCGGCGCTTCGTCCTCGACTAAGGCTTCGCCCCAAAGCCAACTCCGCGCGCGCCTTGGGCCCGAGGGCTACTGTCGGCGTCCTAGGAACCAGGGTACCCAGACTTGCCTCCCTGTGAGCCGCGACGTGCTCCTACTACGGCCTGGTACGGCCCAGCTGATCGACCAGCTGCTCAAGACCCTCGTGAGGGTGCTAGGCCTCGCGAGCACAACGACACTAAGACCCCCTCAGGAGCGGCCTCGGCTAGACTACTCCGAAGGGGTGGAGAACCCATGGCCAAGCCTGCCTCTGGAGGAGGCAGTGACGCAAGCAGTGATGCACCGCGCTAGCGGGTGCCAGCGCGTGCCAGCGGCGCAGTTGCTGTTTTGGTGCAAAGGAGAAATTGCAGGTGCAGGTTCCCGAGGGGTGAGACAAAGGTTTCCCCTTAGGTGCAACAAGATCGAAGACCGCAAGTACGACAAGGAGGATGTCACTACCGATCCCACCACCGCGTCATCGTCTGATCTCTTTGCAGGCAAAGACCGCTTTTGTCAGGATAGGAGCGTCCTTGTGTTCCACCTCAAAATGGCCGTTGTGGGATCCCTTCCCACCTAAACATTTCGGGGGAAGAGGACCCTGGCCGCCTATATAAGTAGCTAGGGTCTCCACTGCGGAGGCAAATCATCTAGATCAAGCTGATCTGATCTGGAGGGACCTCACCTGAAACACCCCACCTTCAAGGAGCAAGAACACTTGCCTCCTGACCCTCTTGAGCTCTCCTCCTGCGCCCAAGAACCACTAGACTTGTTCATACTCAAGCCCTCCGGAGGTTAATCCACTCAAGCAGGACGTAGGGTTTTACACCGCAAGGTGGCCTGAACCTGGGTAAACTCGTGTGTGCTTTTACATGTTGCTTGCTTGAATATCACCACCGGGCGAGGGTGTGGCGCTAGGTAGACGCGAGTGGGAGATATCTTTGTTCACGCCCCTGTGTTCGAACTTCTTTGGTTTGCGGAGCCCATAATCCAATAGCCGTGGACCCAGCTATCAACCTCTCCATGTATTGTACTGTCGGATTACGGGCTCTACAAACCCAAAGAAGTTCGAACACAGGGGCGTGAACAAAGATCTCTCCCACTCACGTCTACCTCGCGCCATGCCCTCACCCGGTGGTGAGATTCAATCAAGCAACAAGTAAAAGCACACACGAGTTTACCCAGGTTCAGGCCACCTTGCGGTGTAAAACCCTACGTCCTGCTTGAGAGGATTAACCTCCGGAGGGCTTGAGTATGAACAAGTACAATGATTCTTGAGCTCAGGAGGAGAACTCAAGAGGGTCAGGAGGCAAGTGTTCTTGCTCCTTGAAGGTGGGGTGTTTGAGGTGAGGTCCCTCCAGTTCATATCAGGTTGATCTAGATGAGTTGCCTCCGCAGTGCATACCCTAGCTACTTATATACGCAGCCAGGGTCCTCTTCCCCCGAAATGTTTAGGCGGGAAGGGATCCCACAACGGCCATTTTGAGCGGGAACACAAGGACACTCCTATCCCGACAAAAGCGGTCTTCGCCTGAAGAGAGATCAGACGATGACACAGTGGTGGGCTCGGTGGTGACATCCTCCCTGTCGTCCTTGCGGTCTTCGGTCTTGTTGCACCGAAGGGGAAACCTTTGTCTCGCCCCTCGGGATCCTGCGTGAGCGAGGCACCTTCCACGGGCCCCCACTTACCCATCCATGATTAGCCCATGCGAGAACAACGCATCAAGGACCACGGGAGGTGACGTCACGGGAATGGCTCGCGAGACAGAGCTTAGCCCTTGGATTTAGCGATGCTGCAGGGACGGACCTGAGCACAGATGACGTGCCAGTCCTTAATCATGGGGCGGTCGTAGGCGGGCTCACAAGGGCTCATGACCTTAGTGGCGGTGAAAACACCAAGCATATAGATAATGCAAGTAGGAAGAAACAACTAGCCTTGATTCATGCGCAAAAGAGACAGTTGTGGGGGTGAGCTCCCATCAGCTCGAGGATGATGCAGCCCGAGGGGCGCCCTCGATTGAATACCTGAGACATCGCCTGATACTTGTCGTCGAAGAAGAGTTAGGGTAGCTGAAGAAGCGAGTCGTGCGGGTCGCTCCTGAGGATCGCTGGGCTCCTGAGGTCCAGGGGCTCCAGAGGCCCTCAATGGTCACAGGGGTCCGGCTCTTGCTCTGTTAGGACCGCCTGCCACTGAGCCTCCTGAGTCCCAAAGCGTGCCACGTGAGGTACTGGAACATGGCAGCTGCGTTGCGAAAGCCGAAGAGCGTGCGAACGTAACTTCAGGGGGGAGTCCTCCTCCAGCCGACAGCCGTCGCCCAGAAGGGCTCCAGAGAAGCGGCTTGGTTGAGGACTGCAATGTCGAGGCAGACGCGGAATTAGTTCCTTGGGTTGCGGGTAGGTGGGCTTGGTGACGTGCGATTGTGCCCACCGCGTATGAGCCTTGTGTACTGAAGTTCCTCGGTAACCTGGTCGATGAAGTCTTGAGCTCACAACGCTGTATGCCTCACACTGGGCTCACAAAAACGCGCGTCGAGACA
Organism: Secale cereale; assembly: GCA_902687465.1. Taxonomy (NCBI): domain Eukaryota; kingdom Viridiplantae; phylum Streptophyta; class Magnoliopsida; order Poales; family Poaceae; genus Secale; species Secale cereale. The sequence goes on from LR738714.1 coordinate 255,701,466, forward strand.
CGCCTGCAGGTGGTGCCCGAACACCTCCCTCGTGACGCTGGTCAGACTAGAGGCACTCCAGAGGAGAGCCCCCGAGCCCGTCCTGAGAGGGGCGTCGGGCGCGCCTCCCTATGCGAGGGTGGTGGATGCCTCGTCAGCAGACACGGGTCCTGAGGCGGTCATGTCAGGAGCCCCTGCGTCCTCAGGTCTGTTTGCGGGAAGGTTCTTCTTCTTCTTGGGGGCGGTCTGCAGGGCGAAGACGGCTCCATCTTCGTTGGAGCTCTCGACCGCTGCAGTCTAGTACGCGCGCTCCAGGGAACGCACGGCTTCCTTCTCGTCGCAGGAGATCTTGATGACCCAGCCACACCCGGACATCTTGAGGACGTTGTTGGCGTGATGGGTCGCCGCCATGAACTTGGCGAGGGCTGGATTTCCTAGGATGGCGTTGTATGGGAGATGGATGTTGGCGACGTCGAAGTCGATGAGCTCGGTGTGATAGTTTTCGCGATCGCCGAAGGTGACGGGGAGGCGGACCTGCCCCATCGGGAGCGTGGAGCCATATGTGACTTCGTAGAATGGCTTGGTCGGGTGGAGCTGATCGTAGGGGACTTGGAGCGTCTCGAAGGTATGGACGGAGAGGATGTTGAGCCCTGCTCCACTGTCGATGTAGGTCTTGGTCACGAGGACGTTGTAGATGGTCGGGGTGCGGAGCATCGGGAGAGTGCCTGGGGCTGCGGTGCACTTGAGCTGGTCCTTGGGGTCGAAGACGATGACCTGCTTGGTCCACCTGAGGTTGCGCGCGGCGTCAGGCCTGGGAAGCGACACGTTCACCTCACGAGCGAACTACTTGAAGATGCGGTGGGAAACCGGAGTGTGGGCTCCTCCCAAGATGCATGCAACCGCGCGTGGCTCCTGAAAGCCCCCTGCTTCATCTCCCTGGCGGTCATCGTCGTTCCTTCTCGGCAGTGGTGGCAGCGGAGCCAGGGGCGTCACGAGGCTGCTCCTGCCAGCTGTCTTCGCGAGGTTGATCATGCCATCCTTGGCGCGAGTTCCTGCCGTCCCAGCGTCCTCCACCACGGCCCCCTCCGTGGCCGTAGCCACGGTTGTCGCGCTCAGGACGCTGCCCGACGCGCATCGCCCTGAGCTCTTGCCGGTCATTTCTGTTGTGGCTGTGAACATCATGGAAGACGCAGTACGGACGGTTGTCTCTGCAGGGTCGTTGTAGCCGCAGCCACACTTCACTTCTGGCTCCACAGCCAGCACGGCCAGTCCCTTGCACTTTGCTTCCTTGGCCTTGGCCTTCTTGTCATTAGCCTCCGCTTCAGGCAGCTCCAGAAGAGAGAGGCGGCCTTCCTCTGCCCTGGCGCACTTCGCCGCGAGGTTGAACATCTCGAGGGCCGTGCACAGGTCCTTGTGGATGGCGAGCTCCTCCTTCATCCCGACGTCACGGACACCATCGGAGAACGCCGAGATGATGGCCTCGTTCGAGACCCTGGGGATCCTGTGGCGCACGATGTTGAAACGATGGATGTACTTCTGCAGGGTCTTCCCAGGTTGATGCTTCACGCGCCGCAGATCCGCGGCTGCGGTGCTCGGTCGCGGGTACCCTAGAAGTTGGCGACGAAACGCTCACGAAGCTCTCCCCAGGAGGAGATGGATCCTGCGGGGAGGTTCAGGAGCCAGGAGCGAGCGCCGTCCTAAGGGCCATGGGGAACCAGTTCGCCATGTCCTGCTCGCTGCCGTTGGACACCTCGATGCTCAGCTCGTAAAGCTGAAGGAACTCTGCGGGGTCGGCGGTGCCGTCGTAGCATGGAGGCAGAACCGGCTTGAACGGGCCAGACGAGGCGCCGCAGCTCTGGAGCTAGGGCGCGACATCCAACCACACTCATGATTGCAGGCGCCCCCTGCGCCTGCCGTGCTGCTTCCTGGGGTACAGGCGCCACCAGCTCCTGTGGTGCGCGGTCCTGGTGCTGCGAAACAGGGAGCCCGCGAACTTCTGCCCATGGATGCGGGACCACCTGGCAGCTCTCCTTGTCGCGCGCAGGGGCCCTACGGGGCTGCTCGCGCCATGGAGCCTCGCGTCTGAGCCCCTAGCCGGTGCCGTGCAATGGAGGTGGAGCTGTGACACCGTGGTCCATGTTCCCCGCCATGAGCGATGGAGGACGAGAGGAGTGGTTCAGTGCAGGTACCTCCCCGGCGGCGTTGACGAGCTCGGTGATGCGGTGGAGCCACTCGTCGTAGAGGTCGTCCGTTGGATGGTAGCTTAGGAGCTCCCCCGCCATCAGTAGCGCAGGCTGCTGGTAGACCGGCCCGCGGTGGATCAGCGAAGATGACGCCGCGGCCGGCGAGGGTGATGGTGTTGTCGTGCGGCCAACACGCCGCACGGGCAGCGGCAGCGACGAGTCCTGCTGCTCGTGGACAGCCGGGTTGGTGGCGGCATTGGCCACCGGCGAGTTGTGGCGAAGTGGTGCACCGTTGCTCGTGGGCGCCGTCTGATCGACGTTGGTGGCGCGGCGGGCGGCGCGTGCTCGGCGTGTGGCCACCATGGCGGTGAAGCGAGGTCGGCGAACGAGAGCGGGACGAGGTCGTCGGAAAGGCGAGATTTCGACACGCCCCCTACCTGTCGCGCCAAATGTCAGATTACGGGATCCGCAAACCCAAAGCAGTTCGAACACAGGGGCGTGAACGAAGATCTCTCCCACTCACGTCTACCTAGCGCCACGCCCTCGCCCGGTGGTGACATTCAAGCAAGCAAAAAGTAAAAGCACACATGAGTTTACCCAGGTTCAGGCCACCTTGTGGTGTAAAACCCTACGTCCTGCTTGAGTGGATTAGCCTCCGGAGGGCTTGAGTATGAACAAGTACAATGGTTCATGAGCTCAGGAGGAGAGCTCAAGAGGGTCAGGAGGCAAGTGTTCTTGCTCCTTGAAGGTGGGGTGTTTGAGGTGAGGTCCCCCCAGATCAGATCAGCTTGATCTAGATGAGTTGCCTCCGCAGTGGAGACCCTAGCTACTTATATAGGCGGCCAGGGTCCTCTTCCCCCGAAATATTTAGGCGGGAAGGGATACCACAACGGCCATTTTGAGCGGGAACACAAGGACGCTCCTATCCTGATAAAAGCGGTCTTCGCCTACGAAGAGATCAGACGATGACGCGATGGTGGGCTCGGTGGTGACATCCTCCCTGTCGTCCTTGCGGTCTTCGGTCTTGTTGGACCGAAGGGGAAACCTTTGTCTCGCCCCTCGGGAACCTGCGCCTGCGCTGTCTCCTTTGCATCAAAACGGCAACTGCACCACTGGCACCCGCTGGCGCGGTTCGTCACTACCTCCTCCTGAGGCGGGATTTGCCTTGGGTTCTCCGCCCCTCTGGAGTAGCCTAGCCGAGGCCGCTCCTGAGGTGGTTTTGGTGTCGTTCTCCTCACGAGTCCTAGCCCCCTCGCGAGGGTCTTGAGCACCTGGTCGATCAGCTGGGTGGTACCAGGCCGTCGTACGAGCGCGTCGCGGCCCGCAGGTAGGCAAGTCTGGGTACCCTGGTTCCCAGGACGCCGACAAGTACTCTTTCGATGGAAGTCGTTCCTTGCCCACGTTGACCACGCCGCGCCGAGAGCACCAGGGCGGTGGACGACGGCGAGGCCTAGGAAGGGGACGACACAGAGCCGGGGAAGATGCGACAGTCGATGCCCACGTGTACATGAGTATGAGGGTTCACTGGTTTGTTGCGGTGTGAGGCCGCCGTCGCCGCAGAATTACAGGGGGTGTGGGTGAGTAGTGGGATGGCCTGGCCAATGGTGGGTGTAGTAGGGCGCTGTGAGGCCTCCACCGCATCGCAGCCGGCCACGGGAGGCAGGAGCACGAGGCACGATCGGCGCTAGTTTGGGCGGCTGGAGCAAGAAGACCAGAGGTTGAAGAAGCACTACGACCGTTGGATGGACATCGTACGATCACTGGAGCTAGAATCGTGCATATTGACTAAGTTGACAAAGCCCTCTGTCCCCATCAACTTAGTAGGCCCATAAGTCAGCCTGCTACTATACTGGGTCCCAGCTAGCAGGGGGAGTATTAATTTTTGTGTGCGTAATAAGGATGCACTTCCTTGCGTGTGAAGATATAGCTGGTGGGTTGAAGCTGTCAGCGGCAGTAACGTTTTTTTCGGGAAATACAGTGGCCCTTTCGGTGGGTCCTAGATGTCAGGTGGAGGAATCATTATTTTGCGCGTAATAAGGACGCATTTCCTTTTGTGCGGCTGTGGACCCAGCTGTCAGCCTCTCCACGTACAGTCCACTTCATATGCATGTCGGTCGTTGACCACGTTGACCTGGCCGCGCCGAGAGCACCAGGGCGGTGGACGACGGCGAGGCCTAGGAAGGGAATGACACGGAGGCAGGGAAGACTCGGTAGTTGTTTCCCGCGCGGAGGGGAGTACGACTGTACGAGGGTTCACTAGTTTGTCTGTCGTCGCCAGAGAATAACGGTAGGTGAGGGTGAGTAGAGGGATGGCTAGGCCAGGGATGGGAGTACGATGGGGCTGTGAGGCTTGTGCGGCAGCACAGCCGGACGCGGGGAGGAGGGAGCGGGCAGTTCCGTCGGCGCTTGTTTGAGCGGCTGGAGCAGGAAGAGCAGAGATTTAAGAAGCACGACGGCCGTTGGATGGACATCCAACAGTCACTGCTTGTGCGTCAACCTTTTTTTAGGAAAGCCTCAAATATGTGGAAAACATCATACAACCCATCTGCCATTATTTCTAATAATTTACAGCCCATTTGCTAATTCTTAAGGTTTTTTTGGAGCCCATGTTCTTTTTGTTAGCATTACGGCCCATATTGTGGCCACGGTTAAAAAATTATACGAAATTTTGCATATTTCAGTGCGGTCCGAATTGTTTTTAATCCCGAAATTTCGAGTCACATTCATACTGATTTTAAAAATAAATTTATATCAATATAAAATCCAACAAATTGTCCACGCATAAAAATCAATGCAAATGAAAATCTCGAAATGAAAAAAAGAAATTTGAAACTAATTGTAGGTTTGATGTGTTTAAAAAATGTACATCCCATTTCTCATTACTGATAGGCCATTTTCTCGGCCAGCCGAATGAAGCTCTCCTCGTCTTGGAAGATTTGCAGCCCAACAGGCCTGACAAAGCGTCTTACTTGGCAAATCACAAAAAAAACTGGGTTGTGGCCGTGGACCCAACTGTCAGCCTCTCCACGTACAGTACTCTTTCGATGGAACGCGGTCATTGACCACATTGACCACGCCGCGCTGAGAGCACCAAGGCGGTGGATGACGGCGAGGCCTAGGAAGTGGACGACGCGGAGCCGGGGAATACACGGCAGTGGATGCCCACGCGGAGAGGAGTACGAGGGTTCACTGGTTCAACTGTGGTGTGAGGCTACCGTCGCCGCAAAATAACAGCGGGTGTGGGTGAGTGGTGGGATGGCCTAGCCAACGGTGGGAATAGTATGGGGGCGGTGAGGCCTCCGCAGCAGCACATCCGGCCACGGGAGACAGGAGCAGGCGGCATGACCGGCGCTGCTTTGGGCGGCTGGAGCAAGAAGACCAGAGGTTGAAGAAGCACTAAGGCCATTGGATGGACATCGTACGGTCAATGCAGATAGAATCGTTCATATTAACTAAGTTGACAAAGCCCTCCATCCCCGTCAACTTAGTAGGCCCACAAGTCAGCCTCCCACCGTGGTGGGTCCCAACTGGCAGGGGGTATTCATTTTTTTGTGCGCAATAAGGAGGCACTTCCTTGTGTGCGAAGATATAGTTGGTGGGACCGACCTTTCAGCGGAGGGAACATTTTTTTCGCGAAATACAGAGGCCCTTCCGGCGGGTCCCAGATGTCAGGTGGAGGAATCATTATTTTGCTCGTAATAAGGAGGCATTTCCTTGTGTGTGGCTGTGAACCCAGCTGTCAACCTCTGCACATACAGTCCACTTCCGATATATGTCGTTCGTTGACCACGTTGACCACGCCGCGCCGAGAGCACCAGGGCGGTGGACGACGGCGAGGCCTACGAAGGGAACGACATGGAGCCGAGGAAGACACGACAGTGGCTGCCCACGCGGTGGAGAGTACGAGGGTTGACTGGTTCGGCTGCCATCCCCGGAAAATAACTGGAGGTGTGGGTGAGTAGAGGGATAGACAGGCCAGGGATGCGAGTGTATGATGGGGCCTTGAGGCCTGCCCGGTAGCACAGCAGGCCACGGGAGGCGGGAGAAGGCGGTTCCGACGGTGCTGGTTTGGGCGGCTGGGGCAGGAAGATCAGAGACTAAAGAAGCACGATTGTCGTTAGATTGACATCTAACGGACTGATGCTGGTAGAGTTGATTGTTTACTAAGTTTCTTTTTTGATAAACCTTGTGTACGGATGAACTTAGTAGGCCCACAAGTCAGCCTCCAAATCTTTGGCAGACAACATAGAGCCCATTTGCTATTTTTTATTACTGTGCAGCCCATTTGCTAATTCTTAAGTAATTTATTACAGCCCATTTTCTGCCCAGGACCACGGTCAAAAAGTTCAACCTTATTTTGCCTATTTTTATGGAGTCCGAACTTTTATAATCCCGAAATGATAATTTTTTTAAGAACTTATTGATTTGCCAAAAAAATCATTTTGGTTTTGTAAGATAATAAGACGTGGGACAATTGAGTTGGTTTAAGGGAAAACGAGTGGTAAAAAAATCAGCGCTGGGAGGGAAAACATCAGCAAAAATAAGGATGTAAATATGCAAAGTGAATTTTATGTATTTTCAATATAATGATACGTGTATATGAACTAGTAAAACTATAGGTAGATATTAGAAAACGGATGTAGGACATGCGTTTCAAGAGAAAAATAGAACTGGGCTGTGTGTTTGATTCAGTAAAAAAAGTTCATGCTGATGTTGTAAGACAAAATATAACTAACGTTGGCGGGCCAGAGGCCAGTAGATACCTGCTGGATCTTTGTGCCCCACTGTCGTCATGGGCTAGGCCTGTTAAAAACAAAACCAAGCCTGGGCAGTCTACAGCCCAGTTGAAACTTGCTCGTCCTGAAAAAACAATATACGTGCTCAATAAACGAGAGAATTCTGCAAGTACAGACTGATAACTGGGATGCAACAAAGATATTGTTTTTTCAAAGTGATAATAAGAGCATGCACTTGTTTCGAAAAATTTGGAGAACTGGGAATTCGAACGGCAGGTGCTTATGCTACCCATCAAATAAAAATAAGGTGCCTGAAAATTCGTTTCGAAACAAATGATTCAGCTTTATATCCATGTCGACCCTCGACATGATGGTTGGAAGCAAATGCCAAGTTCATACCAAAAGATCGTTAACAACAATACCAACTTGCGAACGACAAGGTAGTACAAGTATCAATACCAAACTAACTTATAATCTTTTTACTCGTGGCCCTAGTGTTCATCTGGTAGAAAATCTTGCAGAGGACCAGCTCCCGCTCCTTCTCTTGCTCTAGGTCCCCAAGGTGGTACTGGTGCATCACCTAGTTGGTCCTCTACTGGTCGAAGTTCTTGTTGGTGTGCAGCACCAAAACCTGTTTGCTGCCCGTCTGCTGGCCGTTGACCATCACCGGCAAGGTATTGGCGGTGTTGTGCCACATCGTGTGCATGCCGCACTCCGCCTGTATCTTGCTACGCATCCACGTGCCCCTTTTGAATGACTTGGAATTGCGTTGGAAGAAATGCTTCCTTAGGCCACTCAGTGTGATACCTGTAGTATTGTCGAATACAGGTTTTAGTGTACGTAGCTGGCATGTAGCAGTCACTTGTTTCACTTTTTATTAACTGCCAAATTGTAATTGCTTCACCAGGTCTGCGTATAAAATGAAAAAAGTGCTATAAACAAAGGAATATGTTTGTGCAAGTACATGGCCGATCGGTGTCTTACCTAGAAGTTTCTCAGGATGGGTGTAGCATATGCCGTGCTCGCTGTCGATGGTTGGTATGAACAAATCAATGAGAGGGTGAGATATCACGCTGTCAGCACTCACTTTGGCCTCAAGGTGCTCGATCAGCTCCTGATCCGTGGGATCGAACTTGACGCCAGCCGGCAGCATCGACCAATCCTTCTTCGACTTGCATGGGTTAATTCCAGTTATATGGTACTCAATGTATGATCAATCGACTGTTTTAAGTGAATGATGAAAGATTTCGATAGATAAGTGGTACTCCAAATCTGAAGTCCAGAATACCTGAACACGCCGCCAAGATTCTTGTGTCACCTCACGCGTAGCGTGTTGTCATGTCAATTCAATGTGTGGACATGATGAATAATTTGACCGACATATATACTAGTACTGCTAATGTACTACTTACTAGTCGTATTTAATGTCACATTTTAACCCTAGGTTTAACTAACAAGTACGCACTTGAAGTCTAAGTGATATATATATATATATATATATATATATATATATATATATATATATATATATATATATATATATATATATATATATATATGTATATACAGTCGGTTTATTCTCATAACACTTCCGAACTGCATTGTAAAGCTGCATTGGAAAGCTATACGCACCGCACCACAGAGACCAGCGAACTTTATGTTTGAAAAAACTGTACGTGTTGTTTTTTCGGTACCTTTATTGCTCTAGTTTTTTAACCGTTTATCGGAATTATGCGTGTAATATACCGTTGAAAAGCTATGGAGTAGACGCAACTTCGCCACATTGAACACTTTTCAAAATTCATCATAGTTTAAGAGCAGTTTCGAAAATCATGCGGCTCACAACGAATGGCAGAGAGCGTTTTTTGGCGTTTTTTTCTAAACCGCTCGTCGGAATGAAACATATGATACACCGTTGGAAAGGTATCGTCGGCGCACATCTTTTTCATATCTATTATTTTTTCTAATTCGCTACGGTTTAAGAGCAGTTTTGAATTTAGTAAATCGCGGAATTGTGTTTTTCGAATTTTTTCAATTTTCGGTACTGTTTTCACTCCAGTTTTCTAACCGTTTGTCGAAACAAGGCGTGTAATATACCGTTGAAAAGCTACGAACGAGGCGCAACTTTCTTATGTTGAAATGTTTTGGAGATTCCTTACGGTTTTTAGTTAAATTTGAAAATGGTGCGGCTGACTACGAAGGGCAGCGGCCGTTTTTTCGTGAAATTTTTACAAAAGGTTGGCCGAAATGATTCAAATAATACACCGTTGGAAAGATATCGTCGAGACGCTACTTTTTCATATAGAACACTCCCTCTAATTCATTACGGTTTAAGAGCAGTTTTGAAATTACAAAAACGCGGAAACTCTGTTTTTCGCGACAAGAAAATCGACGCGTGCACTGCATCGGACAGAAAAGCGCACTGCTTCGAACTGAAGAACGCACTGTATCAGACAGTCAATCGAACCTCATGATTTATTTTGTTGGACGTAGATTTTTCTCAGAGGAGTTTTGTTGTCTTTCTTCCAACTATTATTTTCGAAGGAAAGTGGACCGCAACACTCCCGAAACTGAAGCGGAACACTACCAAAAGTGAACCTCATGATTTGCTGTTGTCTTTTTTCGTACTAATTAATTTTTAACGCGCGTTTGACAAGTGTTGAGAAGTGAGCTGCTTTTCCGATGTGTTTTTGTTTTTGGATCACCAAGTGAACCGCAATGGTTTTTTTATGGCCAACTTCATGAGAGAAACAAAGTGAGCTTCAAAGAGTCCTTTGCAATGGACTTTTTTTAGACGAAAGTGCACTGCATTTTTACATGTTTTTTAAATGCATTTTCTTCGAAATGAACTATACTGAGGAGTCCTTCGTAGCAGACTTCTTTTTTACCCAAGTGCACTGCACGTGCACTTACCTGACAAACCACCACAAAATGAACCAGACACCTTTCATAGACACCACAAAATGCGTTTTTACTTTGGGTCTGTTCTCTTCTTTTACATCGAATAAAATAGAACCAGACACCTTACATTTTTTTCTCGAAGTACATACCATCAAAAATAAACCACAAACTGCTAGTTGTTTGTCTGTTCTCTTCTTTTACATCAAATAAAATAGGACAAGCCGCCATGCACAAACAAATGGACCCCTGCACAATGTACAAGAGAACCACCCGACGCTGAACGGGAAGTGGATGCTCGCCGGCACCACTTAATTCTTTTTTCCTGCAAAATAAGCAAATGAACCTAAGAGAAAATCATAGTGCACTTCATTTACAATTTGATTTTTCTTTAGAAAAAACACCAAATAGTGAGGCGAGCAACTCGGCAGCCGTTAGAGTTTTGTTGAATCGGCGACTGCAACCCGGCTAAGCTGCATCGCTGATTGAGGTGAACTAAGGCACAACCCATGATTTTGAAATGGGGGAATTCCACCTGTGAGCACAAACTTTCACTAGCAACCATGGGAGGAGGCGGGCGGACTGCATCACCTATCATTTTCTGCAAAAAAGAGAGTAAAATGAACCTTAAGAGCAAAGAACAATGGACTGCATCGGTACTCTTATTTCTCTTCAGAAGAACAAAAAGCAAAAATCTCGTCGTCGTCGGGGGCGTGACGGAGGAGGTCGCTTGGGCAGGGGGGTGGAGGTGCATGGTGCTGAGTGGTGCTGGCTACCAACCACCAAGCGAATCCGGCGCGGGATCCAGGGATGCGTGGTCGGGGGTCACCAGATCGAGCAGTGTGGGTCGGGGCTGGAGCGCCGTCGGGGCATGGTGGTGCGGCACCCGTAGTGGTCGCGCGAAGGAGCTCCGGTAGTGGTCGTAGGCGGGCGGTGGCCGCCGGATCAGGTGGAGGAGGCCTCGCCGGGGGCCAGTGGCGGCCGGATCCCCGCCATCACCGCGAGGGTGCGCCGGCAGTTGGGGCGCGCCTGGAGAGGTGGAATGGTGGAGCGTCGCAGGGCTGGGAGGTGGTGGCGCGTCGAAGGGCTGGGAGGTGGTGGCGCGCGCGGAGGCGGGGCGGCGGTCTGGGGTGGGGATCCGGCAGCGGCTCCGGTAGGAGGCGGGGTGGGGAGGGGCCGTGGTGTGCGGGCGCTGCCGCGCTAGAAGGCTGGGCGGGGAGGGGTGTGGGGGGTGTTATGAGAATAAGGCATTTGTTATGAGAATAAGGTCTTAAGGGGTGTTATGAGAATAGACCCACCCTATATATATATATATATATATATATATATATATATATATATATATATATATATATATATATATATATATATATATATATATATATATATATATATACTGCACAACTTCAAACTAACAACAGTACATAATATCCAACAAAAGAGGGTCGTGCTACTGTTGGAATTTTTCTAGTAGGCCTTTGGCCTCATATTTCCAACAGCTACAACAACAGAATACATGGCTCAATCTACATATCAGTACGAATCAAATTGTGCATATTTTTTGTTGGCATGAACCACATCGCCGCATGTCGGGTTTGCAAAAGCCATCCATCGCATGGAAGCTTGATGCCTTTCACACACTGAAGATTATCTGGCAACAAGCCGTGTCGACGAATCTCTGGATATGGTGATTCATGAAACCCATGGTATGATGTGTAAACACAGTGCCCCCTGGCGAATGGAAGTTGCATAGCACGGTAATCATCGCCTGTGATATGGTAGATGATTGGTTGGATGATCGGATAATTGAGCCCGAGGAACATGGAGTGGTTGCTGAGGTTGTAAACCCTCCTCCAGTTGAATACGCCTGGCCCAACGGAGCTGGAATCTTTCTTGAACACGAATCAGCCATAGCCATCAATGTCACGAACACCCTAGGCATTGTACTGCATGCGGTTTGATGAAATGGTTTCGTCAATTTGGTACGTGCAAATGAGCATCAAATGACAACCGTCATCTGAACGAGCGATAAACCACCACCCATCGGCTGGTATGATTCCAGGTCCTGGAATCATGAAGGCCAGCGCATTTGCCTCTGCTGCAAGAATTCAAATTGGAGACCAAAAGGACAAAAATAAAAAATCATGTTCAGAGTGTGTGTGGAATTAAGATTATTATAACAGTGACAAATATCATAGACAGAGAATTGCAATGCCGTGGTCATAATCATACCCGAAGTTTAAAAAAAATAAGCGAATGGCTTCCATATACTAGCAATATATCATGGTTCAACCATCATGTAACAATGAGAGGAAAACAGATATGACAGGGCCTACTCATATTCTACCATAGCACTTACTATAGTTATCATATCAACTCTAAACAATAACATGCATTGTTATAAAAATCCTGGAAATGAGAGTAATATATAGCAATCATGAGGTTATACTCATAATATCTATTCTAACAATCATTAGATACCAATTGTTCTCATATCAAATCTAACAATAACATGTGTGGTCATAAAAATCTAGGAAATGAGAGGAACATATAGCAATGATGTGGTTATAGACATACTATATATATTCTAAATTTGTAACAATGAACAGGCAGTCGTATTCTTAAGGTAAAGATGAGATGAGATAGAACAATTACACGACAATAGATTCCACCAGTATATGCAGCCAATCTATGCGTCAACCGCATAAACGATGCCATCGTGCACTATAGCATCAGACAGAAGTGTTAGGTAAAGAGGATCGACGATGAGCCATAACCATGTATGGCGACCGGATTCTAGATAGACTAATCCCATGTTGAACACGGTAATGAGCTTGTAATCCATATATTCTTCTGATGGTGTGGGAACTTCGCAGATTACAACCTTCAGCAAACAGAGGTCGAGCCAAAAGCTCGACGCGTCTCGTGCGTAGTAGGCAGGAGTGTCCGGTGGGCCATGAGGCTCGATGGGAGCGCTATCCAAAGATAGAAGGGTGATCTCTCGCTGGGTGTAGATATCCACATGACTCCACGGACTACCGGATTGGTGGATGAGGACAATCCAGTTGGCCTTCATGCCCGCCCAGTAGTTGTCGCGCAGGAAGGACAGGTGGACGGGTAGTGGTAGCATGTCGAGGGGCACCACGGCAACCTCCGTAGGATCGTCAAGTCGGTGTCTGGACCACCTGCGAGGATCGGGCATCATCAAGCAGGGTGTCTTGAAAAGAGCCGGCCGGTTGCAGACGAGTAGACGGTACAAAGACACCGAGCATGCGGCCAGACGGACGGTGCCGAGTATGTCCATACGATTACAGATCCGCTCCAAGAGAACATTGGGGAGGGAATTCCAATCGCGACTCTGCGTGTCAGTCGGTTCTGCCATTGGGGTTTTCGGTGCCTGCGAGCCAGCGGGGAAGTGGATTCGAGCGGGAGAGCGAAGAAGCTTCTCCTCGTGTGGCCGAGCAGTGAGCCGGGGGATATGGTACGCGCGAGCTACCAAGGAAGATAGCGCGGGCGGGCGAGCAGAGAGCGGGGGGAAATGGTGTGCGGCCGATGATGGGGAAGAGAGGAGGAAGAAGAGTGGAAGACGGGTAAGAAAGTGCATTAAATCTCAATTCTACTACTACTATCAGGATATACCGTCCTTCGGAGTGTAAATAGTTACACCGATGACATATGTGTCTACCACAAGAGGGCCCATATGTCAGTTAATGGAGGATAGAAGCGTGCTCTACTAGCAAACATGATGGCAGTACTGGGTAAGGCTGATTTAGTAACACCAACACGCTGGTTTAGCTTGTAAATTAAGTGTTCCATCTGCTGCAGCGTGTATTGTCACTTCACTGCGAAGACTAGTTGAATAGTTCTCTCTGACCGAGATGGGGAATAATGGATCGCAAAGACTTCCTTTCTACATTATCCCTATGTCTCTATGCTCACTTCACTCATTTTGCTCCGTACGTAGTCACTTGTTGAAATCTCTAGAAAGACAAATACTCCGCATTTGGGAACAGAGGGAGGATTTTACTCCGTATTTGGGAACATAAGCAGGATTTTACTCCGTATTTGGGAACCGAGGGAGTATCACCATATGGAGGGAACAGAGGAAGCTTTAAATATGAACATGTCAATGGGAGGGAGTAAGCCCCATGCATGCATGCAACATGCAACACTCACACGTACACATGGACGCATGCAACACTCACGCACCCATGCGGCACACAACACACGACGCAACACACACGCTCACGCTCAAGTGCTCAACCTACTCCCTACGTCCATGAAAGACTGTACATTTGGACATTTACACATTGACCAGGGCATAATTAATGCCCGAAAGTAGCAGACTTATGTGTGCATGCGACCATTGAGAGAAGAAGATTAAATGAAGGTCGTTGCATGCTGTAATTAAGGATAGACATGTAACCTATACCTAGAGCACAAGTTGGTGCATTAGTCAATCAATATCGATTTAGATTAAAGGCTAAATGCATTGGAAGTGTAGATGTACTACACTCTTTGTTTTTTAGCTGATTTCTTTGATCTACCAACTGACAGGTGGGACCTAGAAACCAGGTGACAATTTAACCAGTCAACAAAGTGCCACGTCGACTATGTGGCCGGTCAGTAGGGTGCAATACGGTGCTCTACGATGAGCTAGTGATCGTATAATCACTTCAAAACTATATATAGTGACCATAAAGAGCGTATTGTTACATACGTTGACCGCCAGTGTATTTTTATCGTTTCAAATTATGCCATATTAACCGGAAAGGACGCAATATGTACTAGTACTAGTACTGCTCTGATGTGTCCCGTCAACTCGCCGAACGAGGAGAAGCTTGCTTACTACGCCTCTCCCTCGCCCACGCGTGCGGTGGTTCGCAGGACGAGGAGAGGGTTTTTACTACAGCGCCCTCTCCCTCTCCCTCTCCCTCGCGGTGGACGTGCAGCAGTTCAATAAGTGTCAGATTGCCAGAAGCATAATGTGTACTGTAGTATCATCATTGTTGGACCTTCCGAAGAGGCGAAGAGCCAAGTGCAAGGTTAACACGAGTACGAACTGTTGAACCTCCCGAAGAGGCAAAGAGCAAAGCGAAAGGTTTTATAGGAGTTGTCGTCCTAGTAGGAGCGTACTACATGGTGTACAACTATAGCGAACGATGCTATTGTATGATGCCGCCACGTCACGTATATCCAAAGCTATGCCACCTTTTTTTCTCAAAGAGCGTGTTGGAGCCCGTGCAACAACCACACAAGTTGCACGTACACATAACACATTTACTAGTAATAAATTCTAAAGGACAAATGCCAGTATGCCACATAAGTTCATCTCCAATTCATGTGATAAATTTGTGCATAACTAGTCTACATATATTCACAGCGCTACCGTTCACAATTTACCATACTCCACTTACACGTTATAGATGGGCTACATGTCCTCCTCCAGGTTCCCGTCCCAGGTGTTCTTCATGGATGGCACGATCCATAGCGGTGGGCAACGGGAATCATTGTCGCAGCTTTCTAGTCCGGTTCCACACGATGGAGACTCATCCAAGCTGAAGCGGCATAAATCAGGGATAACATGTCCCAGCATGTCGTGCATCCGGCGGTGCGCACTGAAGACACAACCATGCTTCATGAACGGCAGGCCTTCCGTGTCATGCACGGAAGGTGGCATACGCTTCACAATGGGGTAGCTGTCCCCAATGAAAGCGAGTACACTCCAAGAGTGTTCCCGGCACCCACGTAGCATCACGGGGGTCGAACTCGGCGTCGTTCATCTGGTACACGTGGCATCTCAGATCTGGACACATGGTGACATACATAGTTAAGGTCCATGCATAATTATGTTGTGCTCAAATATGGCGGTCAGTAATACTGTGCAGCAAATAGTACTACTCCGGTATAGAGGAAGTAAAATAACCAGCTTATTATATAGCCACTCTAGGCTACATGGATGAGATAGTAAGACATGGAATAACAAAAATGGTGCCAGCTAGTGGGTTCAAGTCTTCAAAGGCCTAGCTAGCTATACGCGCCCTCCAAGGTAAAAAGTACTCCTACTAGTATGTAAGTAGTGTACTAGTACAACAATGAAAGAGAAGGCGAGAGTTAAAAAATGGAATACCTGGGTAGAAGGTGACTGTCCGATCGTGGTAGATTGTGTGACCATGTTGCACATCAGTGGTACCATGGGCAACGACTGCTAAGATAGTTGATCCCAATATGCCATAGTCAGGTACAATATTCCAGGTTAGACCGAATCACGGATGCAAATGCACTTCCAGGATCGGCGATCTTATTTTGATCGCGGGATGACTGGTCCCTACAAAATAATGGAGTACCATTAGGGATGCAAATGATGGTTTGTGTATTCCGTTAGTAATCTCCCGTACCGTAGGATGTCAACCAAATGAAACAAGTCCCCTGGCTTGTCACCGTAAAGATGCGGCCTAGATGGCACACAGTGGCTTCGAACGTGTAGGGGTACAAATCTGCCGCCACCAACATGCGCCAGCCTCTGCCGTTTGTGCCTCTTGCATTGATGGCAATCCTTATGTCGAACACCGTGATGAGATAGTAATCGTCGTAGCCGCGTTGCTTTGTCGGTGGGTTCACAATTTCTATCTTCTTCAATCTCATGGAGGCATCATCATACGTATTCAAGCCTAGCCAGTCCGGAGGGCCGATCCCAATGGTGGAGAAGGGGTCTACCTGAAAGGCCGCACTGCTGTGGATGTTGTGCAAAATGATGGTGGTGTCCGCCGGAGGTATGCAAGCCAATCTTCGTTGGCACCGACCCAGACCTATATATGAGACGGTGGGCAGCGGAGAAATGATGGGACAGAAATGGAATAACTAAGTACTACATGATCAAACTCCATTACTGACCTGCTCATCGGACAAAATCCGACTACCTCTCAACGTCGGCAACTCTAGCGGAGTCAACGTGCAACCCTGACCAGGAGCGGTGGACTGTTCGAAGGATTGATCCATAGAAGAACCTTCTCCTCGAGGACGCATGGAAGACCAACAAGCATGGCCTTTTCCCAAGCCATTTTAAGCATCGTCTTGAAAAAGTTGGTGCAGGAAGCACCAAGTCTTGCGACGGTGAGGACGTCGGAGCAGCGTGCGATTTCTCCCAGAGGATCGTCGTCCAAGGTCTCCCAACCCCGATGAGGAGGAGAACCGCCTGACGAATCCATGGGAGCAGCGACAAACTGCCTTCCCTTCGGGGGGACGGGAACTGGTGAGGAGGAGATAAGAGCATAGTAACCACAGGGCCTCGTCCCTTCCAACTATAGCGAAGGGGTGAGGCTATTATTTACTACAAGTACTAGCATTATGGGACGTTATGGGATTGCATTATACTATAAATAATAGCACTAGTAAGAATTTTTTGGCACTAGCTAGTAGTATTTGGCATGGATTAAGAATTTTTGGGTATGTTTTTGCTATTTTTTGTACACGCCAACTAGTGTCAAAAAACGTCTTACATTATGTGACGGACTCGTACTATAGCAGTACTAGTACTGCTTTCTCAACTAGTAGTGCGAGGGTACTACTAGTGCTATGTACTGTACAGTATAGTGCACCCGTTTTGAACTTTTGAATCTCAGGGCCAAGGAGCTACAGTTGGAAGTGGAGCATACTACTGTTCTCTAGAACCATCGTTGTACTATCAATGCAGGGAAAGTACACCTGCGTAGTGGCCTAGTGGGTACACTCGGTGCTTTATTCAGCCGCTCCTCTGACGTAGTTGGCCTACTCAGGCCCTCCACTATGTAGGCCAAAACCGGTGCCAAATTCACTTTTTGAACGTTTGGCACCGGTGTCATACATTGCCCAGCAGATGCCATATAAAAATTTCAGGGCATCGATGCTTCTACTTGCTCCGATGCCATATTTCGTTGAGGCAATAAACAAAGCAACCATTGTACTTTTGCATGCGAAGCACCACTAGCACCACTAGCGAGTCACTGATTTGAGATGATATATTACTAGTTTATAGCTAGGTGGGCCAGAGGTGGATGGATGCCAAATCCTTCACGTTGTGGTGCCGGTGCTAAATAGTTTTCATTTGGCATCGAAGTGTATGTGGCAAACTTTTTAGATTTCTGGCACCAAACACATAGTGGAGGGCCTCAACTGCTCCTCTCACGCACACACTAGCAGCATGTTTATCAGCAACGGTTACTGCGGGGGTAGAACATTTGAGTTATTTGATACAGCGAGACTAGGCTTTTCGCTTCCATTTGTGGAGGTGTAATGGATCTCGTCGAACTTTGTTAGTAGTTCCTTCTTTATGAATGAGATGAAGCAAAGCTTTTGTCTCCGTTTCAAAAAAACACCTCAAGAGGAATTTCTTCATAGTAGAGCCGATAATGGAGTGAAGTCCATGCGTGCAACGGCACAAGCTACAGAGTAGTAGTAGAGCACTTTACGTACAGAGCCATATTGCACAGTTCACAATGCCCCGTCAGGCTTTTCCAACTCCTCGGGCTTAATTGGGAGGAGCTAGTTTAAATATGCTACTAGCTGATGAGGAAGCTGCAAGCGAGGTGCGGCTAGGGCGAGCACGTGAGCCACGAGATGCTAGGAAGGAAAACCCGTTCACGTAGCTAGGCTATCCAATGCACCCAGATTCTGGTGCTGCACGTCCGTTTGACTTCAAAACTCAAACTACCCATGTAAAATATTGGCTCGCAGCAAAGTTACTATTTAAAAAAAAGCCGCCAAGCGTTCGGCCGGGATCGAACCCACAAAACAAGGTATACACTCCCGCGACCACTAGTAGTACTCGTTGGAGTACAACGCAACCTAGAATTGCCTTTTGTCACTAGTAGTACATTGTTCCTTACAAGAAACCCCTAATAATGCAAGAAACCACTAATAATGCCAATAAACTACTACCACTTGCATACGTGGCAGACTTAAGATAAGACTACCTTATCAACCATTGTACATGCTCTTACCAACCAGCCCTACCAAGAAACGACTACTCTACAAAGTGCCGTTATAGGCACGTTTCAACCCATGGCCCCGTTTGGATACATTTGTTGTCAATCTAACCCTGCCATCCAAACACCACTTTGGTTAGAGTTAGTTCAGGGTTAGAATATAACCTCCGACGTAGAGTATCCAAATAGGGCCCACATCGCCCATTAAGTCAACGCCTTCTATTCGACCAGGCGTTATGACTTGTAGGACCTACATGTTAGTCTGCACAAAAATACCCGAGTGAACTCCTACCTCCGGCCCGTCCACCTAGTCATCCTCGGCCATGGGACGCAGCTACCGCCGCCGGCAGAAGGCGAGGTCAAAACTGCCGGCGGTGCGGAGCCCATCTTGCGGCAGCCCGGATGCCAGCTCCGTCCGGCGCTTGCAGCCGCTAGCTAGCCAAGATAGCTACGTCCAGCTACTTGTCTGTAAGGTTTGCTAGCTAGATTGGCACGGCGGCGCGGCGGCTTTCTCGCACGCGCCGCGCTAAGGCCGGCCGTCTGGCTCGAGCGAAGGCTAGCACGACAGCTTGCTCGCTCGTGAGTCATGCTCGGGCCAGCCTGGCAACCCATGCGGAGGCCAGCGCAGCGTCCGGCCTGTCCGGCGGAGCAGCGGCCAAATCGCTCATCACCGGCGCCACCGACGAACACGCATCACTACTGTTTTGAGGTAATGTTCAGGAAAAATAATGATTTGAGGGGGAATAACAGGATAGAAGGTCAGATGTGGGTCCCTTGTGTCAACGGTCAAACAAAATGTGTTGGTTTAAGCTGCCTCGTCAGCACATACGTGTGGGCCAACCCTATCATAAATGGGTTTAAACTAACCTCATCGGTAGGTAGCAGTTTTTGGCGAGGATTAAGAAATTTTGGGTATGTTTTTGCTATTTTTTGTACAATAGATTCTTCCTAGGGCTGGTTAAAAGTGGTAGTTTTTTGTTAAATACTCTACATATTGTAAGTAGGAGTGAAAGTAAAGCTTCGGAACCCAATAAGCAAGGCTAGTTACATAGTGCATATGTGTACATGATTGAAAGTAAATATCAACCATGAGTGACTAATATCTTGATGGAAAACTCGAAACTATGGAATACTAGGCAAATTTTATTGCATGGTTGGAAATACTAGCAATGTTCATGTGTGTTGCAACAAATCGTAATTAGAATAATACTTATTCACAAACTTGATATAAAACACTCTAATTTTGATATACATATATCACTAGAGATATATTATGTTTCAATTAGAATATATTCCTTAGGCTATTTTGGTGAGGTCAGGGAGGGATGTGGTTGGTTGTAAGATATTAATTATGGGTTTTTCTACAAATTGGTAGACAAGTGGGATGTTTTTTAGAAAAGGCAACAACTTACCTCACAGTCGTTAGATGTAGATCTAATGGTCACAACTGACGGATGGCAGACACACCATCATCACCAACTTAGTCTTCTGTAGGAGTACTAGGAAGATCAGTGCATTGCACAAAACATCAAGATGCATTTTTTTTATTAAAACACTCGTTGTGATTGACCCATGCGGGAGTAATACCATGTGTAAAAAACTAATGATATCTCGAGAACTAGGAGATAAGGTGAAGAGGAGTGGGGCGTGGTGGTGATGGGTGGTCGGACTGAGCAGAGGCATGGGGATTGACGACGCCGGCAGCGGCCACCGGGCCAGTTTGTTCCAGAGGCTTCCGTTCTTAATTGCTCAACAACGAGGTTGTTGGAGACAAGGATCAACGAGGGAAGGCCTTGTCTGTAAATGTGGAGAGGGGTGCGGGTATCTTTTAGTTTAATTTCAATCAGTCAGATATAGATGGGACGGTCTATATTGCAAGATGGCACGCGTACCATCATCACCAACTCGGGTTTTTTATAAGAGAAGAAATATAAGTATGGAGATACAAACGTATTATCGATACTTGTTTCCATAAACTAGCATATACATTCTATTCAATTCCTCAGCATGTGAGGCCTTAGCACAATGACTTCTCGACTGTGTAAAACAAAGGTTTTCCCATCATCGATAAGGAGGGGCTGACGGCGGCACATTTTTGGCTTGCTCTAGTCCTAGTAGTCATACTAGGTGGTCTAAGCACGTGTAGATTTATTGTTTTTCACGTCTCGTGTTCGCTGTACTGCCACGACTGTTGATGAATAGACGGTAAGTTTTTCACGGGGAAACCCTTGTTGAGCGTGTTTGCGACAGAGAGAGAGAGAGAGAGAGAGAGAGAGAGTGTGTGTGTGTGTGATATGTCTAGAGACTGAGGCAATGATAACAGATTCTTTGTGTCTATGTTTGTGGAGGATAGAGAGAGACATGTACATGGGGGTTTGTGTTGTGTAACGTGGAGACACATATACATAATTAGAGAGTGAGTGTGCGAGATACACATGCGGACATGGGGAGAGATGAGGATCCAAATTAATGGGTGTTTGTGCATGTCTGTGTGTGTTTGTGCGCGTGTTTGTGTGTGATAGGGAGTGTGTGTATGTGGAGTAGAGAGACCACTAATGATGTAAACCTAGTATAAGGGAAGGGGGAATGGTGTGACATGTGTAGTAGCAGGATAACATGGGTGCGGGCAGGGGGAGCAGGCTATTTGGAAGAGACATCGATTGTGTGTGGGAGAGGGGTGTGAGAGCGAGAGAGAGAGAGAGAGAGAGAGAGAGAG
>LR738714.1:255723543-255834591 GCA_902687465.1 Secale cereale
AGGTACTTTAGCGTAATTGACATATACATGGTCAACAGTGTGTGCACTCAAGGTTGATCAATTTTTTTCACAGTTTGGACTATGAGATAACGATACTTTTGAACATGCGTGATATACTTTGATATACCAGAATTACAAGATTGGAATTTTGGAATTCGACTCCATCATTAGTTTTTGTAATTCATTTAAACGGAGGTACATTTTTAAGCCGGGATTTCGTGATTTCAAATTCATATATCAAACCTAGGGATATACACATATGGGCGTGTTCAAACTTTATAATCATCCACTTTATTTATACACATACACATTTTTGCTTTTGTCATCATATTTAGGATAAACACATTTGGAATTTCATTTGAATTGGACCATATGATGGTATTTGCTTGTAGTAGCTCAATGATCCATATTTGAATTGAATGGACACTCTAAGTTTCCAGTTGGAGATATTGATTTTCAAAACTTGCACTTTTTTTTGCGTGCAAAACAAACAAATTCTCGGTCATGATATCATAGTCGGCGGTACAAGAGCAAAATATAATTTCAGGCGCCAAAAGCTTTCAAACTTCCCGCTCACATCGAAATATCTCGCGCCCGAAAGCTTAGCCCTGTGATATACCTGTTTTACCCCTCCCACATGAACGAAAAAGGGCTGCTTTGGTAACTCCATTGTTTCCCCTCTTTGCCCCCAACATTCTTCCCCAGAGCCCTTCCCCTTCCCCTCCCCGACCCCCCAACCACGTCAAGCCGCCGAATCTAGTCCTCCGCCGCAGCGGTGGACCTCACACCCCGACGGATCTACCTTCTATACCTTGGAACCCCCAACTGCCAACTCACCACTTCATCGGAGCCGCTTCAGCGACTGGCTTGTACACTGCTCCAGATCTCCTTGACCGCCATCATGCTCCACCGCACCTGATCTGCTTAATTGGCGCCCTCGTCCACCACAGTGTAGGGCCTTCACTGACTCCCTCGTCCGTCCCTTCGCTGGCCCTTCATACAAGCCCTCGTCCGCCGCAATAGATCCGCCTCACCGAAAGCACTGTACAACGCGCCCACCAAAGACTTCGTCCACTGCACTGGACCCGCTCCACGGATGCCATATTCAACTCCACCAGCCCTGCTTTACCGACACCGTAGCCTCATCAGGTTAATTCTATCTGTACTCCTTCGGTTTTTCTCTTTATCGTGCAACTGTTCACTTACCACACATGAGCTTTCTTGTATGTCGACAGGCGCCGCAACCGTAGCACCAGAGCCACTTCAGCGACGGCGACAGCCGGCCCAAACTCAACCGCAACACGAGCACCATCGACGATCCTTAGCTATTAAATATGCCAACGATAGCCGTACGCCGCCGAGAATCAGGTACTATTATCCAACGGCCGGTGCCTACGTTCACTTTCTTAGCATAAGCACCGCCTTTGAATTTCTTTAGGGCATCATTCAGTTTTTCATGAGACGCATTATTCTGCTTGCACCTGTTGGGCCATACTTCTGGCAGCGAACATGTTACATGTGCTAAATTACATACCAGTGCACATATAGTTAATATGCTTTAGTTTTGTCCTAAGTATTACTGTACTTCCTAGATATCACTGCCTACTATTTTACTTCTTGCATGCTATATTTATGATAATGGTGTTGTTCTGATGCCACATGTTGGTTCCATCAGACTGCTTCATGTTCTCTATGCTTAATTACACATCAGGAAACTAGCACGTGGTTCCGCTGGTTTTTGTTCGTTTTACCCTACATTTTCTGATGCTAGCTATTACATCACTGCTACGAGCCTATGTTCATTACTTTTTTGTGTGTTCTTGATCTTCCCAAGTTGCATGACTAATTTCATGCTTCTATTAATTATGGAGCTGCCAACCCCATCAAGCAAAATATTTGTTCTTTTGGGGCTGGCACCTCGAACAAGCATAAAAATAGAGGGAAGCAGATATATTGTCGTGTATGCACACACCCTTCTTTCATTAGTTTAGATGAACCATTGATGATCAATTCGAACCAGTGCATGCGATTAAAATTAATTTTACCTAAATAGAGGGTGCAGAATAAACTACAACAAGTAGATTTGCAACCACGCGATGCTGACAATATCTTCAAAGAACATTGCAACAGCAGCGAGGCTTCACAGCAACATATGGTAAGCCAGTGTGTTTTAGTACATGTGAAATCTAATGCATGTGGGCTACTTTCTTGGCTTGTGCCCTCAACCTGTAATCCTAGAGAATAACAAATAGTTCAGTTGTCTGCTTTGCTGTATTGCTTGATTCGAATGCTTGTTTGTTACTTGTTACACTATACCTGAGTTGGCCAATATGTCAGGAGTGCCTTCTGTACTATCGTAAATAAATGCATGCCTAGTTCATTTGAGTCCTCAACTTTTCCTCTGAACTTCATCACAAGACTGTATTCATAGTTTATATGAGGCCACACTGTTAAGTGCTTTCTCAGATTATTTCAACTGCTTAGATGCCTTGGCAACTTAAATATAGCGGTGGTACACTCCCTTACAATTTTTCATCTTACTATTTTAATTTCTTTTCAGCTGATGCTGCTTCGAACCATTTAAATATAGCTTGCCATGCTCGGCAATAAATCGTATGTCGTTTACCATGTAAGCTTAATGCATGGATCATGCGATAACTATCTCTTACTTATGTCCAGCGGAAACCTTTCAGGATGCCGTTCACACTAGGACACAATGTACAACCCCAGAATCTATCTGTGGAAGCAGTGCGCCATCCATGTTACCAGATGGTAGCAGTTCAGAGGCAACACCGCCGGAGAGGAGTCTGAGCACAGATATTATAGTTCTTGAGGCTCTACTAGAGGTAGAAACAGATGGTGTGGCTGCCATGAATGAGGTAATTTCAATCTTGAAGCTAGAAATTACACAATTAGCTGCACGCATTATGCAAGCAACCCAAGAATTGGAGGAAGTAAGAATGTTGCATTTAAAGACGGAGGAGGTCCTGCTGCTTCTGCTATCTGAAGCCCAAGGTAATTCCAGTTCTTCTTTAGATAGCAGTTGAAATTGTCATTAGATTATTGTACTTGCATGTTGTGTCATGTCTCTGAATGGATTATGTTGTAAGACCCCCTATGTTGTCCATGTGTTGTAATGATCCAAATTTTTTAGGCGAGGTAATCATCAGTACTTGTATGATTGACATAAGGTGAACTGTTTTTCGTGTGAGCATATTGTATTGGATGAAATAACTGTTTGACTCAAAGTGTATCCAACCTACTGAATTCGAAGATCACGGCATTTCCAAATCATAATCATATATAAAGGTGGAATAAATCTTTGTTGTGGTTTTGAATAAATAAATAACAAAACGTAGAATTATCTGTGGATATTCGTAATCAAATAAAAATTGGATTTGGATTTAGTTGCCAGGGCCTAAGACAAACGTGGATGCTAATTCTCCCAAGTTTTCAACGAAGCGGCTAAACACCCACTATCATTTGTGGGCTGCCCGAAGCAAGTGTTTGCAAGATGGAAATTACTATCTACCATGACACTTGACATCCTTATCGACCGGATTTACACTGTTGTCGATAGGGGTAGACTAGTAACTTCAATCAGACGTGACACGACGTCCTCTGAGCCCATTCAGACACGGTGGGCGCCAAACGTGGGCGGCAAAACACATTTGATTCAAGCTCGTCCGAAAGACATGTGTCTCTCCCTCCATTTCCCCATTCATCCACGGTGGGCGGCAAAACAAACTCTCCTCGTCCGAAATCGATGTAGGCTAATATTTTACATAGGGGTCGATGTGTAACTTCCCTCAGACGTGACACAACCGCCCTACCTGTCAGCCCCGTTCATAAACTGTGGGAGGGCGGAAAAACAAACTCTCCTCGTCCGAAATCGATGTAGGCTAATATTTTACATAGGGGCAGATGTGTAACTTCCCTCAGACGTGACACAACCGCCCTACCTGTTAGCCCCGTTCATACACTGTGGGAGCCAACCGTGGGCGGCAAAACACCCTCTCCTCGCCCAAAATCGTTACCGGCAAATATTTGGGAGATGCGAGATTACCGTCCTATCCCCAACCGACGTGATGTCCGAAATTTTAAATGGGGGATAAGTTCGACACTTTGCCACATTTCAGACAAGTGCGTCCCAGAGTTTGAGATGCCCCGTCCCCCTCCATTTCCCCATTCATACACCGTTGACGCCATGACAACCTCCCTGCTGCGGCAAGCCTCCTCCGCCCGCCACCCCATCCTCCACCTTGCCGGGGCTGCTACCCCTACCCCGTCATCCACTTCAAGAGATGGACGTCTCTCATCCACGGCGCCGGACCAGGATCCTTTCATCGCTTCGTCTCGCTTCATCGGTGTCGTCGTCTACTTTGTCGTTGCTGCTCCTACTACTGCCTCGTCCACGGCAACATGATTTATCCCCCAACCCGGCCGTCTGCCATCTAAAGTCTTCTTCCTCGCTGCCGACAGCCATTGCACCCGCAGCACCCTCAACGTATCAGCAGGGGCCTACACGGCATTGCAAGAGAGGTGGTACTCTTCCATATGTGCTTAAGTTATTGATCTCACCTGGAAAATAGATCTTAAATTGTTTACTGTACTTTTCTTGTCCATAGCAAATCGTGGTGTTTTTTTTGCTGAATGCAAAAATTGGTTGCGAAGTAGCTTTGTCCGGTTTGCACCTTCAGATCCGCCATGTCACGGTCACTATACTCGTAAAGCTTATGGTTTCCCCCTTTATATTCACTACCATCATCATAGGTGCTTCACTGCGTCGTGTCGTGCTAGCACTATCCTCAAGACCTCAACCCATCAAGAGAAACAACATGCCACTCATAATTCCAAAGCTTACATGTTGAAATACGAATCTGATATGATGCTCATATTACTAAGACAGAGAAAGTTTAATTGGTCACCTAATGTTCCTATATTCGTTTCGAAAAGCATGTGCGCCACCCACTGGTCCAGCTAGTTCCACTTTCCTGATTTTACTCTTGATGCTTAGGGTTTTCCCCTTTTATCTACTCTATTATGATCTGCGTAGGTGCTTTCTGTCATACTAGCATTACTCCACCATTCAAGCTAAACAACACAACACTCAAAATTCCAAAGCTTAGTTGTTCAAATATGATTGTGATATGATACTGATATTAGTTGACAGACACATTTAGTTGGTTAGCTAAAGGTCCCTCTTGAGTTTCCAAATGCATGTCGCAACATATAGAGAGACAGCAGAATTGCATTTCTTTGTCAGTTGTTGACTATACTTTCTTTTCCATACCAAATCTTAGTTGTTATTTCAAAGCAAATATCGGTTGCTAACTACCCTTTGCGCGGTTTGCAGCTTCAGATCTGCCATCCCACTGCCACGGTCAACACTATACTCATCATGCTTACAGTTTCCCCATTTTAAGATGACCACGATCAGCCTACGTGGTTCGTGTCGTAATAGCATTGCTCCACCCATCGAGCTAAACAAGCTTAGTTGTACAAATTCAAATCTGATATTATACTGATGCTAGTAAAGCAGGGAGATGCTTAATTGGTCAGCTAAATGTTCCTACTTTAGTTTGGAAATGCATGTGAGCCACATATGGAGAGACCGGAAGGAATAGTATTTCTTTGTGCGCTCTGGTTCATTATGGGTGGCCAACCGACATTGTATAGAAAGACTTGTAATATCTTTAATTTGCTTGCTCTTTGTAGGATCGAAAGTATGTCTAGAGGGGGGGTGATTAGACTACTTGTAAGTATAAAAATTCTGCCTTTTGACAAAGAACAGTTTTTGGCAGATTCACAATTATGATCAAGTCAAGCATCACCCTACACATGCAATTCTAGAGTATAGGCAGCGGAAAGTAAATTGCACATGTAGTAAAGAGAGGTGGAGAAGAGCAAACGCAATTTTGGAGACGCAATGATTTTTCCCGTGGTTCCGATAGGTGGTGCTATCGTACATCCACGTTGATGGAGACTTCAACCCACGGAGGGTAACGGCTGCGCGAGTCCACGGAGGGCTCCACCCACGAAGGGTCCACGAAGAAGCAACCTTGTCTATTCCATCACGGCCTACGCCCACGAAGGGCTAGCCTTACTCGAGGTAGATCTTCACGAAGTAGGCGATCTCCTTGCCCTTACAAACTTCTTGGTTCAACTCCACATCTCGACGACGGAGGCTCCCAAGCGACACCTAACCAATCTAGGAGGCACCACCCTCCAAAAGGTAATAGATGTTGTAGATGATGATGAACTCCTTGCTCTTGTGCTTCAAATGATAATCTCCCCAACACTCAACTCTCCTCACTGATTTGGCTGTGGTGGAAGAAAGGATTGAGTGGAAAGCAACTTGGGAAGGTTAGAGATCAAGCTTCATATGGTGGGAGTGGAGCAACTTGATCTCAACACAAGGGTAGGTAGTTCTCTTCTCAGAAATGTAAGGTAGGAGTGGTAGTTCTTTCTGATGGCTCTCTCCACGAATGAAGAGGGGGTGGAGGGGTATAAATAGCCTCCACACAAAATCCAACCGTTACACACATTTGAGCAATCTCGGTGGGACCGAAGTGGACAACTCGGTGAGACCGAAAGTTCAAATAATGTGAACGTTGGGGTTTTCGGTGGGACCGAATATACAATCTCGGTTAGTCCGATTCGTGCAATGACAAGAGCATACCAGTTTCGGTGGGACCGACTTCATCATCTCGGTGACACCGATTTGATGACAGAAGGTTACAGAACCTTGGCAACTCATGTTTCGGTGAAACCGATTTCAGAATCGCAAAATCCGAGTTTACTAGGGTTTGGCTTATGGCTGAGGTGGTTCATCTCGGTGTGACTGAGTTTGAAATATCGGTGGGACCGAGATTACTTATGAGTGTATATGGCAGTGAAAGTTGCTGATAGTTTAGGAGATGTATCACTAAGCACTAGAGCAACCAGATCATCATCATAACCTCATCCCCTTTTAATAGTATTGGCTTTTCCTATGGACTCAATGTGATCTTGGATCACTAAACCAAAAATGGAGTCTTGAGCTTTTGCCAATGCTTGCCTTAGCATTTTGAGGGGTCCACTTCTTCAGTCCTTGCCATACCCATATCACTGAACTTCTCTGAAATGATTCTCAAGAAACTATTAGTTCAATGATATATATGTTGTTATTAATTACCAAAACCACCCGGGGATTAGTTGCACTTTCACTCTTCTGCTCTTCTTTAAGATGATCCTCTTCTCTTGCGGTCGACTGGTCATGTCGAGTTATTCTCCCTTAGTATATTTTGAATCTGTCAGGTCAGGTCGACTTGTTGAAGCTGTCATCTGCGAAGTATCATCACTTCTGGAGCACAAAGGGGTTTACAGGGAGGAAGTATTGGATTAGAATCACTTCTGCATTACAAAGATAATCTCACTTGCTTTTATGTTTTCATGCATGTCAGGTATTGAACATTATCAAAATGAATATGAGAATGGGCGCACGAGAGGAATATTGCGGAAAAATCCACTAGCTAACAAACTTGGCATGGTGGAGGATGGCCTATCTTATTCACCCATCAAGATGCATGCTCTAACTTGGCAAGGTTGTATTGGTCACACATATTTGCATCTGTCCTCTTGCATTACTTCTACTTTGTTATACCGCTGCTTAATTTAAGCATCATATATGAGTATATGCCATACCTATCCATTTTCTATACCTATTCCATGTGTCGTCATACTATGTTTTTCCAGTCAAATGTTGTTCTTTCATAATAGATGTCCAAAAGGAAGAGGGTGATTGCAGATCCTCAAGGAGTACAAACTAGGTATTTGGAAAAGGTAGTGATACCTATTAAATCAGATAGATCAGCAGCAACAGAAAACACAGGCCCAACTATAATAGACTTTACACCTACTCCAGTGGACAAACCCCTATTAGAACTGCTGACAACCCAGCGTCAGGTACTGTATATGATATCAATTCAAATTTTGAACTCCTAAATTTCTGCATGTGCCTTACCTTCTCTCTTCTATGAAAACTAATTTCAGATGAATCTCCTTGCTCAAAGGATCATAGGATCTCACGACAATACTGGGCTGTGCATTGCTCTTATCAGTACCTCTTTCCCTCTGTCAGCATACTTACACTCATTGTTCTTTGATTATGTAGCATCACTGTAAATGTTCGTTTCTTTATCCTTCCTTTGCTTGAAATTTTAAGATCTATATTTACTCTTAGATAAATGTAGAATTAACACAATGGTTATGAAGTTTTGGATTGCTCATGTAAGTACCTGTTGTCATGTACTCCATCTGTATCGAATTAATTGTTGATCAATTGGATGTATTTAGAACTTAATAGTGCTAGATACAACCATTTGAGTGACAACTAATAACGGACGGTGGTGGTATTACTGTACATGCATCGCGAGATAGTTGATTGCCTAGAATTACTCTGCATCTTATCTGCCCTGCCCTCCACTTTCTCCAAATTATCATACCTACATTTACTCTTACCAAAATGTTGAATAAAGCCAATGCCACTGCACACATTGATGTCTGCATTCCTCTTGTCAGTACCTTTTGCCTTGTAATGTTATACTTAATTAATTGCTATTTGATTATGTATCACCAGTCTGCACCTAAGCTTCATTATCCTCTATTTCTTCCTATATTATTTGATCTATATTTACTCTTTGCAAAATGTAGAATAATGGCAACGCTTATAAAGAATTTTCTTTGGGGAATTATTTGAATTGTCTTTCCATCAACATGGAGACGGGCTTTGTCCAGCCCGTGTTAACATGTAATGTAAGTTCATCCTTCTCAAGCCTTCAAACTTTGTTCTAGTATAGATTTGGATAGGCATCATTTCCTCCACTGCTGTTTACATCTGATTGGATGTTTGCAGCAACTACCAGTTTTAAATTGTAGTTGTAAAAACATGTTCCTTATGCAGAACAGATCCATTTATTTGCTTATATAATTGTGAAACCTATTATGTGTTTCCTTGTTTCTCTTTCAGAGTCGTATCTCTTATGCCAGGCAGAACTTTAGGAAAGATAGTGAACCAAACCATCTTGAGGACAGTGAGATGACCCCAAGGTCCTGTCTTGATGAAGACAGTGAGTTGAAGCTACTCACCAGTAGGTGTGAGACAACCTCTGTGCAGTCACTGCCTCAATCAGTTCGACTTCTTCAGTCTCAACTTAAAGAGAAAAGGCTTGCTTCAGCTCAGCTCCGACTTGAAGTCAAAGATGTAATGAAGATGTCAGGGGACTGCCTTGCGCAATATGGTGCCATAGAGATAGGGATGAAGCATCTATCGTTGACACAACTTAGGTCTCATCAGCTTGTTCGGCTGCTTGCGGGGCTCGAGCTTGCCAGGTCTAGTGCCTTCTGAAGTGCTCTCAGTTTTGTATATTCTTTTGACGGCGCGTTTATATGCACTGGTGGCGACCTTTGATGCCCAGTGTATGAAATCCGCGGTCATGTTGCGCTTTATTATCACCAGTAGCGAACTTTGATTCCCAGTGGATGTAATATGCTATAATTTCTTTGTTGTATAGTCTAGGTTTATTCTTTGGTCGGTATGCTATAATTTAGGCCGGAAGGTTCAGTGGATCTCAGTGTTGTCGGTCTTCAGGCCGGCCCGTTACTCATATGGGCCAAAACATGGGCCTATAATCATCTTGGGCCATTAGCAGGTCTTAACCTATAGTAGTTTCCCGCCTTTAACAGGCCATGGGTTACATATTTACTGTAGTGACACTGGGCTTCCTACGGGCCGTAGAAACAATGGCCTTCTACGATCCATAGAAACAATGGGCCTTCTACGGGCCGTAGAGACAATGGGCCTTCTACGGGCTGTATCATCAATGGGCCTTAGACGGGCCGAATGATTGATTGGCCCAACATGGGCCAAAAACAAACCGCATTATGGTCGTAAACAGGCTAGAGTTGGAGTCATCCGTTCATGGGCCAACCATACCGGGCCGTCGTTAATAGGCCGTATTTGGTGATGCTATGAAAATGGCCCAACATATTAACGGGCCACAAACGGGCCGACTATAACCACGGGCTGAATTTGGCCCACAAGCAGAAAATGGCAGTAACGGGCCATAAGTAACCGAATGCTGGAAATGAGCCCAAGAATAAATGGGCCTTGAGAAGGCCGAAAGATAACATTGGCTGCAAACGGACCAATGGATTAATGGGCCGCTAATGGGTATAAAGTGATACACTGTTCATTACGGGCCAGTTTCACCACGGGCCGTTAATGGGCCAAGAATAAATGGGCCCTAAGAAGGCCGAAAGATAACATGGGCTGCAAACGGCCCAGTGGATTAATGGGTCGTTAATGGGTATAAAGTGATACACTGTTCATTACGGGCCAATTTCACCACGGGCCGTTAATGGGCCCAGAGTTACAAAAGGGCCTCATATGGGTCGAAACACTTCATGGGCCATACATGGGTCGGAACTTAAAATGGGTTGGAATCATATTGGACGACCCAGATGGTGCTACTGGGCCTAATTCGGATAAGTCGTAACGGGCCCTGGGTTAGCGGGCTGTAAATAGGCTATATGCGAACATGCCATTAACAGGCATTCCGTGGGCCGGCCCGCCACCTTTTGACCAAGTCAAATGGGCCGGCCTTTTCACATGAATGGGCCTCTGTTGGGCTGTGCCACATGTCGACGTATCATAGGCGCTTTGTGTCCAATGAGAGGATGACATCTGTCCCAACGGTGAGCCGACACGTGTTTCCTCCAGCCAATGATGATTTTAGACGTGGAAAATCTCCATTGGTCAGGGCTGTTAACAGGTTATCGGATCCAAAACCGGACCCGATAGCTTAACGGTGTTCCGATACGGTGGATGCCACGTGTCGGTCACCCTTGACGAAAGCACTTCTATGATGCGCGATTTATCGTCATGGAAGTGGACACTTCCGTGATGATAATTTTGGTAATGTCATGGAACACTTCTACGACAGCACAGGTATGACTATCTTGATTCTGTCATAAATTTGTCATGGATGTACATGCATGAAAGAAAATGTGACCTACTGTGACAAACATGTATCATCATGAAAGTGTATTGTTTTTATACTACATGGAGAAGGACTAGCCCCCCACCGATCCTTTTTCATCAAAGGCCACTGCGACCATCCGAACTGAAGCAGTGTTCGGCTCAAAGGATGGGAGCACCTAAGTTTCGAAAGGAGGCGGGGTTTTCCTATGCACAAGTCCTTACAGAACATGTATGGATAAATGAAAGGACTTACCTATTTGACTTCTCTTTTTGATCTCTCCTTGGGGAACCAAGTCCACGGTAGGAACTTGTGGTTTATGCAGATGAAATTGATGCCAAATGCAATCTTATCCACATGATCATGAGATGCTCATGATATTCTTGTGCATGCATGAAACTTGTCGGGGCCCCCCTCAGCGCTTCGTTCATTTCATTATTGCTCAAGGTCTGCACCTGACTTTGTACAAGGGGTTACATGCAACTGAGGCAAGGCCTGTACAAAAGGGTGGCTGCCGGGTAGGGCCCTACAGCTGCGCTTTATGGGTTGTACTTGTGGAGATGCTAAATGTTCCATGAGTTTTGCAATTGAATGCCATCTCTGGTCTCCAGAAGGACTGCGCCAGGTCTGGTGACTCGTACCAACCGAAAGGGCCTTCCCACTTCGGCGATAACTTGTTTGCACCCTTGGCAGACTAAACGCGCCTAAGGACAAGGTCGCCTTCCGCAAAACACCGGGCATGAACCCTGCGGCTATGATAGCGATGAATGGCTTGCTGGTAGCATGCGGCACGCGTAGCAGCCCAGAAATGGTTCTCCTCAAGAAGCATAGCATCGTCACACCGATGTTGATCCTGCAGTACTTCATCGTAGGCAAGCACTCGAGGAGACCCGTAAATGAGTTCCATGGGGATAACTGCTTTTGCCCCATAGACAGGGGAGAAGGGAGTCTGCCCGGTAGCTCAATTTGGTGTCGTTCTGAGGGACCATACAACCACCGGGAGCTCATCGATCCATCTCCTGCCACACTTCTACAGCTTATCAAATGTTCTTGTCTTGAGGCCCCGCAACACTTCAGCGTTCGCCTCTCTGCTTGTACATTGCGTCTGGGATTCGCAACCGAGGAAAATGAGATCTTGCTTCCGAGGGCATGAACGTATTCCATGAAGGCGCGACTCGTTTACTAGGTGTCGTTGTCGGTAATGATCCGGGCAGGGGTCCCAAAGCAGCACACCAATCCTTTCAAGAACTTGATAGCTGACTGAGTAGTCACCTATCTCACAGCATCTACTTCTGGCCACTTTGTAAACTTGTCGATGGCAACAAACAAGAATTCAAAGCCCTCGATAGCTCAGGGGAAAGGGCTGAGGATATCGAGCCCCCATACGAAAAACGGACATGACAAATGGATTGTCTGAAGAGCTTGAGCAGGCAGTTGGATGTTCTTGGAATGGAACTAACAGGCTTCCCATTTGGTGACTAGCTCGATCGCATCTTGGAGGGCTTTTGGCCAATAGAATCCTTGCCAAAATGCTTTCCCAACTAACTTCCTTGATCGAATGTGGGAGCCGCCCATGCCTTTTTGTATTTCTGCCAGCAGTTCCTTTCCTCCTTCCCGGCAAATGCACTTTAATTTCACACTGTTGGGCCTTCTTATTTATAGAGTGTCATCGACAAACTGATACATACTAGCCCTCCGGGCTACTCTTTCAGCTTCTTCTTGCTCTTTGGGAAGTTCTTCCGTTTGGGGGAAGTGGACTATGTGCCTTGCCCAAGTTGGAGCTTGGGCTCGGCAACGAGGACTAGTGATACCTTCGCATTCGTGGGGGCATGTTCCTCGACCGCAGGGACCTGAGGTCCGGCGGGAGGGTGCAACCCGGCAAGTGAATGGAAGTTGTTTCCGGCAGGGTCCTTGTCAGGTGCCCAGGAGGGCTCTACTGGGAGAGGCTTACTGGTGTCCAGTTTCCTCCTCTTTCGAGCCATTGTTGCTGGGGATACGGAGGGCTGAGTAAGGTGGAGAACAAAAGTTCCTGGTCCCACAGGAAGCTTCTGCGTAGCACACTTTGATAGATGATCAGCTATGATTTTTTCCGAACGGGGTACATGCTCTGTTTGCAATCCATCAAAGTGTTCCTCCAGTCTTCTCACTTCCTCGATGTATGCCTCCATCAATGGGCTTTGGTAATCCTTGTTGACTTGTCTCACCACAAGTTGTGAATCTCCTCGAATGATCAACTTCTTGATTCCCAATTCTATAGCAATCCTGAGCCCGACAAGGAGCCCTTCATATTTCGTTGTATTTTTGGTCGCCTCCTCCAGGTGAAAATGCATCTGGACAACGTACTTCAAGTATTCCCCAGTGGGGTAACAAGAAACACGCCAGCTCCCGCACCTTGTATGGAAAAGGCACCATTGAAATACATGGTCCATTCTTGTTGGGATTCCTTGACGGGAACAACTGTATTTAGAACTTCCTCATCAGGGGTTGGCATCCACTCCGCAATAAACTCTACCAATGCCCTACCCTGTATCATTGATGCGCTTTCAAACTTCAGGCCAAAGCTGGATAACTCCAATGCCCACTCCACTATCCTACCGGTAGCCTCTGGGTTCCGGAGTATCCTTTGCAACGGGAGGCGTGTGACAACCGTTATCTCATGGGCTTGGAAGTAGTGGCACAGTTTCCTTGAGGCCATGACTAGGCAAAAAATCAAATTTTGCACGCTAGAGTACCTGGATCTAGCCCCCTGCAACAGGGAGCTGACGAAGTACACCGGGCGTTGCACCACATTCTTCCTTGCCGCATCCTTGGAGTTGTTTCCGCTGCCGTGCTCTTCCTTTGTCCTGAACCTTATCTAACCTTGCCAGCTGTTCTCATTCTCCTCCCCGGAAGGGACACTAGTTGAGGCGGTTGCTTCCTCTACTTCCTGTTGTGCCACCAGTGCTGCACTAACCACTTGATTAGTTGCCGCTAGGTATAGCAGCAACGGCTCTTCTGGTTTGGCAGGAACCAAAGTAGGCAAAGAGGACAAGTAGGTCTTCAAATCGTGTAATGCTATATCTTCTTATACGGTCCACTTCACGGGTCCTCCCTTCTTCAAGATCTTGAAGAACAGCAAGGCACGCTCGATAGACTTGGAGATGAATCTACTAAGTGCGATGACACACCCTATCAAACGCCAGACATCCTTCACTGTCTTTGGTGCCTGAATCTACTCGATAGCCTTGATCTTATCGGGGTTGGCTTCTATCCCACGATGGGATACAAAGAAACCAAGCAGCTTGCCGGAGGGAATGCCAAACTCTCACTTCTCCGGATTTAGCTTCAAGTAGATCTTGCGCAGATTGGCGAATGTCTCTTCCAAATTCGGGATGAGGGTTGATCTGTCCTTGGTCTTGACAACATTATTATCCATGTAAACATCAATGTTCCTGTGCAATAGTGACTCAAAACCAATCTTGACTGCTCTTGCAAAAGTGGACCCGGCACTCTTCAACCCGAACGACATGCGCACGAAGCAATACGTGCCACATGGGGTGATGAACGAGGTCTTATCTTCGTCCTCCTTGGGAATAAAGATCTAATGGTACCCAGTGTATGCATTCAAGAAAGAGAAAAAATCACAACCTGAAGTGGAGTCCACGATCAGTTCGATGCACGGCAAGGGAAATGGGTCCTTCGGGCAGGCCTTGTTCTGATCAATGAAATCTATGCATAGCCACCACTTTCCATTAGCCTTGTGTATGACCACTAGGTTCGCTAACCATGTTGGGTGCAGTATTCCTCTGACGAGACAAGCTTCCTCAAGTTTCTTGATCTCCTCGACAATGAACTGCTGCCGCTCCAAAGCTTACTTCCGGACCTTCTTCTTGACGGGCCGAGCATGTGGGTAGACAACAAGGTGGTGCTCGATTACCTCCCTGGGAACACCGGGGATGTTAGATGGTTGCCAAGCAAACACATCGACATTCGCCCGCGGGAAGGTAACAAGAGCACTTTCCTATTTGTCGTCAAGGGTGGCACTGATAGTAAAATTACCATTAGTGCCATCCAGCCCAGCCGGGACCTTCTTCCCAGCAGGTGCAACAACTTTGGATCTCTTGCTGTTGGAACTCTCCAGCAAGTCATCAACATGCATAGCGCATCACGGAGAGGTGCGCTTCCCAGACTCCTCACTGGGGCCCCTAACAGCTCTCTTATTTTTCTTGCTTTCCTTGGCGGGAATGACCATTTCCGCGGCCTCTGCCGCAACTGCATCCCGATACATCTTATTCACGCAAATGATTGCATACTTCTCGTCTGATGGAATGGAGATGAACCCCATTGGCCCTGGCATCTTCAAGGTGTTATATGCATAGTGGGATACCGCCTTGAATTTGGCTAGAGCTAGGCGCTCAAGGATTCCAATGTACGGCAGGGGGAGATCAACCACATCAAACACAACCTTCTCAGTCCGGTAGTTCAACTCTTCCCCAAACATCATCGGCAATGTGATCTTTCCCTTAGGATGGCTCCTGCCGGGATTAACTCCATGAAATGTGTCGGTAACCTCAAGATCTTCCTCTGCTATCTGGAGTCTACTAATGAACTTTGGGGAAATTAGATTCAACCCGGCCCCGCCGTCAACCAACATATTTGTGACCTTGAGGTTGCGGATTGTTGGTGAGACCAACAATGGCAAGCACCCAACCGCGGTGGTGCAGCCAGGGTGGTCCTCTTCGTCAAAGATGATTGGTGTGCAGGACCACTTGAGTGGCTTCCGAAATTCTGCTGCTGGCTGCACGGCATTGACCTCACACGCCGACTGTTTAAGTTGGCGGTGAGAGGAATG
The DNA here is from genome assembly GCA_902687465.1 of Secale cereale. Taxonomy (NCBI): domain Eukaryota; kingdom Viridiplantae; phylum Streptophyta; class Magnoliopsida; order Poales; family Poaceae; genus Secale; species Secale cereale. The sequence goes on from LR738714.1 coordinate 255,739,396, forward strand.
CAGAGATGCACCCCCGTCAATGCACAAGGTGTCAGTGGCCTTCTGGAACTCCTGCTCACTTGATTCCTCTTTATATTGCAATCCTCCTTCTCACGGCCCCTGGCGTGCCAAAGATGTCGCGGGAAACCAGGGCCACCTATGGGACCAACACTACTAAAAAAAGGCTGTTAGTGGCGCACCTATTTTGGCCATTAATGGCGCACTATAGGTGCGCCACTATTACCATGCCATTAGTATCCCAGACACTAATGGCGCACCACCTGGTGCCCAATTACTATCCAAGACACTAATGGCGCACCTGCAGTGCACCATTACTAGGCATCGAAGTGCGCCATTAAAGGAGCTATGTGTACCTTGTGCTCTGGGTTACTAATGGCGCACTAACTGATAATGCACCACTGTTGTGTTTATCTCTGCGCGCCACTAAAGTGCAATATGGTGCGCCACTACAATGAATATTAGGATTTTTTTTGCTTTTCTAATATTTGCACAGGTTACAAAATACATTACAAAACAGAATATAAATAGCACAACATATAAATAGCAGATTTATCGAATACAATAGAAGATTAGTCTCCAAATACAATTCATCGTATTAGTCTCCGAATTCAAAATACCGAACAAAGTTAGAACATTACAAGTCTCGAAACCACGAGTAGCGAGTTTGTCTTCACATTACAAGTCGATATCTAAACTACCATCACATAGAAGAGGGCTGCGGTCACGATGAGCATCATCGCGATGAAACTGATCTTCATCCGGCTCCTCCTCCACTCCCTCCTCTCTCCCGCTAGATAGCGCGCGTATCTAGCTTCCGCCTCCGCCCTAGTGGTGTACCCTTTGTAAATGTTACTGTTGAAATGGTGAACCTGTCTCTGACACTCCTCCCAGCCGCGTAGACTCCGGGAACCTCACCCTTGTACACGACATACGACGGCATCTCTATGCACTAGACAAACAAAACGTTAGCTGCAATTCACAGATAATATATAAGCAATATATAAGTATGCAACAAAAGGATTGGAAGAGAAAAGCAACACATTAATAGCACGATTCATGGTCCTACTAATAAATAGCATCGATTACATATAAGTTGAATGACTGTCCAAACAAAAGAGACATACAAGTTCATTAAAGTTTAATTACAACATGAGCTAATCGATGTTTCGGAACTACATAGCATCAATACTGCTTTCGACTCGACTGAGGGACCGGCGCGTGGATGAAGCCGCCATCTTTCGCGATGGTCATGAATGTGCGGTCGTTGTCAGCCTGCAATTGTAGCATTGTATCTATTTCACTATTGGATTGTTGACATTTGAGCTGGAACTGCCCCGAGGTACTAAGGACATCTTGATAGATGATTTCCGCAAACTTTGACTGGATGCGAAAGAATTCTTGTCTGATGTCCTCATCCTGGATTGATGACAAGCGTGCGGCCCATGCATTGAGATCATTTGGTAGCATAAGGTGATTTTGGTTCCGTACGAACGCCCGCATGTGATGGAGGCCGGCATAGTAGGCATCCTTCTGACTGCCAGGCGGTTGCTTGACGCAGGGGAACGTCGTTACGTGGGTGAACACATGCCTGCCGTACCTACAAATTGGCATCTTGAAGGTGCCTCCAGATTTGGCGTAGCCGGGGAGAGCATCATCAAGAACTTTCTTCAAATTTGTGTAGTCTTTGTTCGACTGACGGTCCGAGTCGAAATACATGGCCATGGAATATTTTGGGCTTAAGAGGATGAGTGTGCAATGTTTGTCACTGCACAAAACATGGAATGTTAGAAAAAAAAAGAATGATCGAAATCTAAGAAATCATATGTTACGGGGCGGAGAGGGGATGACTTACTCAGAAAAATAAGGCACGAGGAAGTTATCATTTTGTGGGTTCGCTAGAATGACACCTTCGAGGTATGAACTCGCGACTTGCCGGTCCCCAGCGTTGCCCAAGATCTTGGCACGCATGTAGAAGGGGTCGACTATCACGATGTCAGGGGTCTGGTCTCTAATGATCCGCATCTCCATACTGGGCAAAAATAGCCGAATGAAGGTGTAGTGTGATAACCCACAAGTGTTGGGGATCAGTTGTGGCCTCTTTCGATAAGTAAGAGTGTCGAACCCAAAGAGGAGCTAAAGGTAGAACAAATATTCCATCAAGTTCTATCGACCACTGATACAACTCTACGCACGCTTGACGTTTACTTTACCTAGAACAAGTATGAAACTAGAAGTACTTTGTAGGTGTTTTTGGATTGGTTTGCAAGAATATAAAGAACACGTAAATAAAACTAGGGGCTCTTAATATAAAGAAACAATAAACTTAATGATAGCGAGTGTGGAAAACTGGTGGTAGGAGTTGCGAAATTGCCCCTAAGCAATTGACTACGTTACTAGACCGATATCAAGTTTTATGTGGGAGAGGCCACTGCTAGCATGCCATCCCTTACATGGAATTCTATGCACTTATTATTGGAACTATTAGCAAGCATCCGCAACTACTAACGTTCATTAAGGTAAAACCCAACCATATCATTAAGATATATTGGTCCCCCTTCAATCCCGTATGCATCAATTTCTACGCTAGGTTGAAGCTTCTGTCACTCTTGCCCTCCAATACGTAGTCCTATCAATATACAACTAACCCTATGGTGTGATCCACGCGCGCGCTCATATGATGGGCACCAAAGGACAACAACATAACCACAAGCAATTTAAATCAATCATAGCAATTCACCAATTGCCGATAGGACAACGATAATCTACTCAGACATCATAGGATGGCAACACATCATTGGATAATAATATGAAGCATAAAGCACCATGTTCAAGTAGAGGGTACAACGGGTTGCGGGAGAGTGGACCGCTGTAGATAGATGGGGGAAGGTGATGGAGATGTTGGTGAAGATGACGGAGGTGTTGGTGTAGATCTCCGTCACACGATGATGGCCCCAGTGGCACCCCGGTGCCACCGGAAGCGAGGGGGATAGAGCCACCCTTGTTCTTCTTCTTCATTGACCTTCTCCATAGATGGGAGAAGCATTTCCCCTCTGGTCCATGGTCTCCATGGCGTGGGAGGGGCGAGAGCCCCTCCGAGATTGGACATGTCTCTCTGTCTCTCTCTGTTTTAGCGTTCCCAGATTCTGGCCCTTCACCGTTTCTTATATTCCCGGAGATCCGTAACTCCGATTGGGCTGAATTTTTTACACGATTTTTATCCGGATATTAGATTTCTTGCTGCAAAAGAAGGGCATCACCCGCCTTACAGTGTGGCCACGAGGGCCTAGGGCGCGCCCCCTGCCTTGTGGCACACTCGGGCATCGTCTCATGTTGGTTCCACTTCCCAAAATTCACATATATTCCAAAAAAATCTCCGTCTGTTTTTATTCCGTTTGGACTCCATTTGATATGGATATTCTGCGAAACAAAAAACATGCAACAAACAGGAACTGGCAGTGGGCACTGGATCAATATGTTAGTCCCAAAAAATAGTCTAAAAAGTTGCCAAAAGTATATGAAAGTTGTAGAATATTGGCATGGAACAATAAAAAATTATAGATACGGCGGAGAAGTATCAGCATCCTCAAGCTTAATTCCTCCTCGTCCTTGAGTAGGTAAATGATTAAAAAGATAATTTTTGTTGTGGAATGCTACATAGCATAATCTTGTTCATGTAATCTAATCATGGCATGAATATTAAGACACGAGTGATTCAAAGCAATAGTCTATAATTTGACATAGAAGAATTTAATACTCGGGCATCCCAACAAACAATCAAGTCTTTCAAATTATCGATGCTAAAGAATGTTATCCCTACAAAATCATATAGTCTTTTATGCTCCCTTTTCTTAACACAAGGTACCCCTCATGCCTATCCCGGTGTCAGCCAAGCAATTGTTTTCATACTTTACTTTTTCGAACTTTTTCAACTCTTCACGCAATACATGAGCGTGAGCCATGGATATAGCACTATGGGTGGAATAGAAGGTGGTAGTAGACAAAAGTAGGGAGAAAGTCTCACATCGACTAGGCGCATCAACGGGCTATGGAGATGCCCATCAATACATATCAATGTGAGTGAGTAGGGATTGCCATGTAACATATGCACTAGATCTATAAGTGTATGAAATCTCAAAAGAAAACTAGTGGGTGTGCATCAACTTGCTTCCTAATGAAGACATAGGGCATTTGAGGAAGCCCATCGTTGGAATATACAAGCCAGGTTCTATAATGAAAATTCCCACTAGTATATGGAAGTGACAACATAGAAGACTCTCTATCATGAAGATCATGGTGCTACTTTGAAGCACAAGTGTGGAAAAAAAGATAGTAGCATTGTCCATTTTTTTCTTTTTTTTGGGCCTTCCCTTTTTTTATTTGGCCTTTTTTTCCTTTCTTTTTTTGGCCTTTTTTCTCAAGGGACAACGCTCTAATAATGATGATCATCACACTTCTATTTACTTACAACTCGATATTACAACTCGATACTAGAAAAAAAATATGACTCTATATGAATGCCTCCGGCGGTGTATCGGGACGTGCAATGATCTAGCGTAGCAATGACATCAAAAAACGGACAAGCCATGGAAACATCATGCTAGCTATCTTACGATCATGCAAGGCAATATGACAATGATGGTGTGTGTCATAATAAACGGAATGGTGGAGTTACATGGCAATATATCTCGGAATGGCTATGGAAATGCCATAATAGGTAGGTATGGTGGCTGTTTTGAGGAAGGTATATGGTGGGTGTATGGTACCGGCGAAAGTTGCGCGGTACAAGAGAAGCTAGCAATGGTGGAAGGGTGAGAGTGCGTATAATCCATGGACTCAACATTAGTCATAAAGAACTCACATACTTATTGCGAAAAATCTATTAGCCCTCGAAGCAAAAATACTACGACGCATGCTCCTAGGGGGGAGGTTGCTAGGAGTTAACCATCGCGCGCCCCCGACCTTCACGCAAAGATAAACAATCAAAATACAATGCGCGCCAATTTGATTACATAGTTAGGAGACCATATGTGCATGCTTCTGGAATCACAAACCTTAACACCACTATTTTTACTAGACCATAATCATTCACTAGTACGTCCCACATATTAGCATCTCTATATCCCAAAACTATTGCAAGGAATCAAACATATCATATTCAGCGATCTACAAGTTTATGTAGGATTTTATGACTAACCATGTGAATGACCAATTCCTGTCAACTCTCTAAATAGATATAAGTGAAGCAAGAGAGTTTTAATTCTTTCTAAAAATGTTATGCCCACTCTCTAACAATTATAAGTGAAGCAAAAGAGCATTCTACAAATGGAGGTTTTCTATGTGAAGAGAAATATGCAATCCAAAATTCAAATGATATAAGTGAAGCACATGAAGCATTCTATAAAGCCATACTCAAAAGATATAAGTGAAGTGCAAAGAGCATTCTATAAATCAACCAAGGACTATCTCATACCAGCATGGTGCATTTATTAAAAAAAAGCACACGACGCTCCAAGAGTTTACGCATATCATGTGAACGAAACGAATCCGAAAACATACCGATACTTGTTGAACAAAGATGGGATACCTTCCGGGGCATCCCCAAGCTTAGACACTTGAGTCTCCTTGAATATTTACTTGTGGTCCCTTGGGCATCCCCAAGCTTGAGCTCTTGCCTTTCCTCCTTCATCTCACATCGAGACATCCTCGGTCTTTGAACACTTCATCCACACAAAACTTAACCGAACTTTTAGTGGCGGGGTTAGTGCATATGATCAATAAAATCCCATCATGTAGTGCTCTAAAGTTATTGTATAATTATAAACAAACATTACCCACTATATGCTATCATAATTCTATGGTCCCAAGTCAAGGAGGCATCAACAAGAATTCAAACATATGCAAATAATGAAGCTATAACAGCAATCTGTGAAAACAATATAGTCTAAAGTAATCTGAACATTAACCATACTTATGTAACCCTAAAAATTATGGCAAAATTAGGAAAAATATACAATTTGTATAGCAAGACTTTGCAAAAAGTTTTAGATCCTTTCGAAATTCCAGTAAAAATGTAAAATCGGGCACTACAGCCAAAGTTTTTGTTTTTGCACCGCACAAACCAACAAGCATTTTAATCATTCTAAATGATACTCTTGGCAAATTATTTTTATAATACAATGTAATTGTACAAGGGGATAATTACTTTTATTGAAAAATTTCTATAATTCAAGATTTGCAAAGTTTCCATGGGCATGAACAAAGTTCAAGGAGCTCCCCCATTTCAACGGTGCTCGTCCTTCTTACTTTCACTTTTCTTTTTGAAAAAGTTTTAGGTTCCCCTCTTTATTTTTTGTTTTTAAACTTTATAAAAGCAGACAACAGAAATAAATGACTCTCCAAAACTTCTGGTTGTCTCCCTAGCAGCGCTTTCTTTAAAGCCATTAAGCTAGGCATATAGTGCTGAAGTAATGGATCCACCCGGATCCCAAGGTATATCAAAGCCAATTTTAATTAGCAATGATTTGGCATTTAGTAGTGAGCACAAAGTGATATGTGTCATGAAACAATGAAGTCTAACTCTCTTCCTATGCATAGGCATGTCATACAAGAATAATTCATGCACAACAAGTAAAGGCCAATGCATAGTATAAGCAGTTTCTTGCAATTTTATCATGTTGGAGACATAAAGAGGCGGAGATGTAGTTCCTATCTCATAATAATTGCAAGTAGAAGCAGTAAGCACATGCATATTATATTCATCAAAATCATCATGTGTAACAGAAAAAGGCAACCCATCAGTATAATCCTTAATAAGTGCAAACTTCTCCGATCTAGCGTAGTTTGGAGAACTCAAAAAGATAATAGGACTATCATGCGTGGGTGCAATAACAACTATCTCATGTTTAACATAAGGAACTATAGCAAGTTCATCTCCATAAGCATAATTCATATTGGCATCTTGGCCACAAGCATAGCAAGCATCATCCAAAAGGGATATTTCAAAACAATGAATGGGATCATAACAATCATCATAACATTTATCCTTCTGTAAGCACGAAGGGAAATTAAACAATGTATGAGTTGAAGAGTTACTCTCATTAGAAGGTGGGCACGGGTAGCTAATCCGCTCTTCCTCCTTTTGTTCTTCGCTCTCCTCCTCATCTTTTTATCCAATGAGCTCACAATGTCATTGATTTCTTCTTCCATAGACTCCTGCAAAATATTAGTCTCTTCTTGGACAGCGGAGACCTTCTCAATAAACGCATAAATATCAGAGTTATATTCATAATTCAAATAGAAATATTTCAATATAGCAAGATTTTCAGGCCTAGAAACAACATTATCAAAAGCATCATTCTTTCTAAACAGAGATTCAATTTCATAAGCACCCTCAAAAGATACGAATTCTTCTATTTGTTCCACATCATAATAATCATATATACCATTAGCATAAGAAGCTAAGGTTTCATTATCATTAAATTTGCATGAAAAGGGCAGGTGTGGAGCTTTCATCCAAGAGCAACAAGTATAATCATATATCAAGCATAGTTGCCGAGCATACCAATGCAACATATGAATCTGATCCCATAATAGTTGCCCTTTTTGTGTCAAGCGATAATCCCTAAAGTATTCACGTTGATCCAACGTTACTCCCATTACATAGCTCAATGGGGTTTTCTCAGGATTATCAAAGTAGTACATAATATCTTTCACATAATGAGCATCGAGGGTTTTAGGAGGTTCCCCATCTCCATGAGTAGCATGTACACCTAAGTTTTTTGGTATTTCGTGTTCTATATCCATAACTAAAGATAGAGAACAACTTAGAACAGCAAATAAAATCAACTTAGTGATAAAGCAAACAAGCACACACGAGAATATTCACCCCCACTCTATTGCTCCCCGGCAACGGCGCTAGAAAAAGGTCTTGATAACCCACAAGTGTAGGGGATCAGTTGTAGCCTCTTTCGATAAGTAAGAGTGTCGAACCCAACGAGGAGCTAAAGGCAGAACAAATATTCCCTCAAGTTCAATCGACCACCGATACAACTCTACGCACGCTTGACGTTTACTTTACCTAGAACAAGTATGAAACTAGAAGTACTTTGTAGGTGGTTTTGGATAGGTTTGCAAGAATGTAAAGACACATAAATAAAACTAGGGGCTGTTAAGATAAAGAAACAATAAAGTTAATGATAGCGAGTGTGGAAAAGTGGTGGTAGGAGTTGCCAAATTGTCCCTAAGCAATTGACTACGTTACTAGACCGATAGCAAGTTTTATGTGGGGGAGGCCACTGCTAGCAAGCCATCCCTTACTTGGAATTATATGCACTTATGATTGGAACTATTAGAAAGCATCCGCAACTACTAACGTTCATTAAGGTAAAACCCAACCATAGCATTAAGATATATTGGTCCCCCTTCAATCCCGTATGCATCAATTTCTACGCTAGGTTGAAGCTTCTGTCACTCTTGCCCTCCAATATGTAGTCCTATCAATATACAAATAACCCTATGGTGTGATCCACACGCGCGCTCATATGATGGGCTCCAAAGGACAGCAACATAACCACAAGAAATTTAAATCAATCATAGCAATTCACCAATCATTGATTGGACAACGATAATCTACTCACACATCGTAGGATGGTAACACATCATTGGATAATAATATGAAGCATAAAGAACCATGTTCAAGTAGAGGGTACAGCGGGTTGCGGGAGAGTGGACCGCTGTAGATAGATGGGGAAGGTGATGGAGATGTTGGTGAAGATTATGGATGTGTTGGTGTAGATCGCCGTCACACGATGATGGCCCCGGTGGCACTTCGGTGCCACCGGAAGCGAGGGGGAGAGAGCCCCCCACCTTCTTCTTCTTCCTTGACCATCTCCCTAGATGGGAGAAGGGTTTCCCCTCTGGTCCATGGTCTCCATGGCGTGGGAGGGGCGAGAGCCCCTCCGAGATTGGATATGTCTCTCTGCCTCTCTCTGTTTCCGCGTTCCCAGATTCTGACCCTTCACCGTTTCTTATATTCCCAGAGATCCGTAACTACGATTGGGCTGATTTTTTGACACGATTTTTATCTGGATATTAGCTTTCTTGCGGCAAAAGAAGGGCATCAACCGCCTTACAATGTGGCCATGAGGGCCCAGGGCGCACCTGCCCCTGGTGGGTGCGCCCCCTGCCTCGTGGCCCACTCGGGCATCGTCTCATGTTGGTTCCGCTTCCCAAAATTCACATATATTCCAAAAAAATCTCCGTCTGTTTTTATTCCATTTGGACTCCGTTTGATATGGATATTTTGCAAAACAAAAAACATGCAACAAACAGGAACTGGCACTGGGCACTGGATCAATATGTTAGTCCCAAAAAATAGACTAAAAAGTTGCCAAAAGTATATGAAAGTTGTAGAATATTGGCATGGAACAGTAAAAAATTATAGATATGACGGAGAAGGATCATAGTACAGCTGATGAAGGTTACACATAGTGAAGATGTCATCAAACCGCAGGACGATCATACGCCCGATGGAGCTATCGACAAAGCCCTTGCCCTCTGGCACCTTGGCCACGAAAACCGGGTATGCCACATCATTCTCGGAGAGACGCCACTTATCCATATAAAGAACACAGTCATGCAGACTCCGCATAGCGTCGGTTGCACTATTAAGCAGATTAGTCGGTATCATCAGCCTACCTGCCACATGCACCCTCCTCAAGATATCCTTAGGTATTGGTGGCCCGTCCTGAGCACGGATCGTAGTCGGTGCCGGCTGGCTCGCACCCTTGTTATTTTTTATTTTCCGTCCCTTCTGCTTCTTCTGCTTAATGGGATCGAGTTCTGCTCAGAGACCACCTTCTTGAGTGTGTTGGGGCTGATAATATTTCGCACCTCGGCTATTTGAGACTCGGTGAAGGCGGCAGCTGGAGGCGTCTCCTGAGAACTGAATGCCAGACGACACCTGTTGCAATTGCGTTTCTCCGCGGTAGCAGCTAGATCGCGATCGTCTTTTGCAGGGTTGGGTTCTTGAGAAGGAGGCCCCAAGAATTCTTCACCGTACCCATGTTCGTTGATGTACTTATCGACGTTGGGAAATGTACCATCGTAGTCGTCCGGATCCTGTGCCATATGCATGTCTGGATCAGCTGACGGCGGTAGCATTGCGGCGGTCTTGCCATGGCTTGGCGCCGGCACGACTGGCGGTGTTGTCTGCGGGATGGTGTCCCCCGCCCCAAACGAATTTGGCTCTTCGGCCAAAGCATGGACCAGTTTAAGCAGGCGCTGAGGGTCATCACATCATCTTCGTCGGCCCTAGGGGGTCGATATGGAGGTAACAAGTCGTCGCAGCCCCACAACACCCGAACCAGTTGAACCCTATACACAGTGGGTGGCATCGGAGTACCATGGAACACGCGGTTGCCCGGTTCAACGATTTTGGCCTTGGCGACATCGATCAACTCATCATCCACGAAGTGCAGGACAGTGCATGGAATGTTGGCGGTGCCCTGCGAAAACATGTAGGGCGTCAGGGATGCCCAGTCAAAGGCAAGGAGATGAAATCATCGGCCGAGGCTTAGTTACTGTGATGGCGTCGAGCTCGGCTAATGTCGAGGCACCGCCAACTGCGGGCGTGCAATTGATGGAGGGGTCGCTTGTCGCCGAGGTGCCGGCCGACATATTCTTCCCACACCCGGGTGCATTAAGCTCCAATGCCGGCGCCGACGCCGAAGACACAAATGCCGCCTCCACCGAAGACACCAATGTCGGCGCGTTGTGCAAGTTGATGCCCGTTAAGCTGGGAATCGGGGGCGTCCCCTGTTGGCCGCCCGCAATCCACCCCCGTAGTCCCTCAAGCAAGGAAGGCATAATGGCGGTGATCATTGCTCCCACTTGGTCTTGCAATTGCTCTTGGACCATCTCCGGAATCTGTGCCACTTGTGCCTTGAGTTCTTTAACCTCGTGCTCCTGGCTTTCCGTCTTTCTCTCCTTTCGCCCAGCCTTATAGTATTGTGACCATTTCGTGGACATGTCTTTTCTGGCCACACGACCAGCTGACGACGGCATACTGAACTTATCCTTGTGTTTCATTACGTTCAACACCCTATTTAAAGTGGTGTCCCAAGGGCCAGACGGGGAGCCCGCGCTACTGCTTTCAGTTTCCTGCACTAGAACAAGCTCAAGCGCCTTCACCTTTGGATCCGTGGTAAGCTCCTTTGTTTTTGGGTCCATCTTGTACTGGGCCATGACAAAGTTCCTGGTCTCCTTTTCAGGGTATTTATCGAAGAGGGGCGGTAGGCCATGCTCGACACGCTCCGCGTCCTCCTTGTCCCAGTTAGGTTCCGCCACTCTGTAACTGCCGGGACAGAGTGTGTGGACCCCTAAGTTCAAGTCCCGCATATCTTTCCCCCACTGACTTGATTCCTGTGATGCGTCGCTCTCGCACTTGATCTTGAACTCCAGGTAGTCAGCTTCGCTGATCGAAGGATGTTTCTCCTTGATCTTCTCATAACTATCACCTCCTAGAATCATTCTCTTCATAGCGGCCCTCCAAGTAGCGAGGGCCGTGCTCATCTTCATGAGGGCGGCACTGTTCACTTTATTCCCTAAGAAGTGTGTGTTTGCAAACTCACCGGGGAACTTGTATCGTTCGTGCAGCTTCGTGAAGAGGAGCTTGCGCAAATTCCCTCGGTCACGATGCCTTAGGTTCTCGGTGTTGATCAAGACGGTGCTTTGGAGAATGGACCCGAGTTGTCCTGCGTACCCACTGACTAATTCTTTGGGCGCTGTTGGATGCCCACTAGAGGTCACTTCAGTAAATTCCTCCTTGACGGTGCCGAGCACGTTTGGCTGCTGGTCCTTCCGTTGCCTCTTCGGTTGGCTGCCATCTGTGCGTTCGCTGCCATCATCAGTGGTGGCATCCTCTGCGGCACCATTGTTAGTGGTGTCATCCCTGACGCCACTAGGGGTTGTGTAGTCGGGATCGGTGTCTTCCGCGGCGTCCTCAAAGCGGTGAGTTTCTTCCTCCATCTCCTAGGATAGCTCCCAGAATGGCTTGCCGGAACTGCCGGCCTCATCGTTGTCGGCCATGTTTGCTCTAAATGGGAAAAAGGCTACCAGAGTTATTGGATGATATTTTCACATTACAGGTTATAAACACCCCTTTACCCAAAAGATTGTTCCAAGTGCACTTTTGCTATCCTACTAAGTGCACTATTGCAGGTTATATATTTTCTATCCTACTAAGTGTACTATTGCTCTTGCTGTAGGAAGAAAAAATAGTTTGCATTTCAACTTAAGGGAAAACTATAAAAGCCACTTAGAAATATTTGCTTTGTAGAAATAACATTGTCTATAAATGTTGATTAATTTTTGTTTCGGTTGAGAATCGGGCACCTTCTAGGTCAAGAAAATTGGGCATGACCTTTGCTAATTTTCTTGACCTAGGAGTGCCCCATTCTCAACCGAAACAGAAATTAATCAACATTTCAGGAGAAAGGGGTCATTTCACATCAGAAGTTGCCAGCATTTCACATCAATAGTAGTACTACCGTCATTAATAAGTGGAACATAACAGAGAAATACAAAATATGTCATGAACAAACTGCAGTAACAACCAGCAGTCATATTCAACATTTAATTGAAGTATAAGAAATTATATGACACTAGTAATGAAACAATACTAAGCATGATTGACAATATAAGAGTGTGCGCCAAACATCCACTGATTAGAAACTTCTACCAAAAGTAGCACACCAACTAGCACCACTTACTAGGCATTTCATTTCTAGATACATAGTAGCACACAACTAAGTATAGTTTTGCATTAACTAAATATTCGGAACTGGTTCATTTTAACCGGATGGAGAGAGATGATGCCTTTTTTGCATTAACTAATAAACAACTCCTCTGTGTAGGTTATGACAACAAGCAAGCAAGGTTGTCATTTGCTTAAGCCCCGAATACCAGAATATGTCGCTGGCAGCCTGTTTCTAATTGACTGGCAGCCTTTTATAGGAGACAGTAAGATTATCATTACCCAAAACTAAATAATATTCCTTTGTCCATCGTTAGCTAGCTGCAAAGAAAGGCACCATGTACACACGCTTTCTCTTTTGCTACCTTTACAGACTAACCTTTACTTAATTATTAACTGTAGATTCTCCCCCTGCCCTAATAAGAGGAGATCTCCAACTGCTAGACCAAATAATTTTCAAGGCAAACAACTACAGGTACTGTGTCAAGGAATTAAGGCCCCACCCACTTTTGGTACTAGTCTCATCTAGATGGATGACAAATTCATCATACCTGAATCTGAAACAAATTCCTTGACTGACTGACTGACTGACTGAACATACATCCATGCATGGATCACTTGAGCTAGCATGCACCAACCAATGTGTAACTAACCAACTCTTCCAGCTAATTAACTGCAAGCATCAATAATTAACCAATTAAACAAGACAGTAACTAGCATAATTGGAGTTAGCTTAGCTTAATCAGGTCCATGATCCAAGCAAAGAGTAGGGGCAGCTAGCTAGCTTAGCTAGGATCCATTACATGACATGAAAAGAAAATATTATTGCTGACAAAATGTTCCTTTGTCTATCGTCAGCTACCAACAAAGCCAAGCATGTATGCTTTCTCTCTTGCTACCTTTACGACTAACTCAATTTAGTTAACTGTATGTATATTCTCCTAGCTAGGTAGCTTGTCCCCTTGCCCTAATCAAAGGAGATCTCCAACTGCCAGAGAAAATTATTCTCAAGGCAAACACCTACATACATTGCTTGCCAGCTTAATTAGGCGCAGTTCATCTCATGCATGACAACAACCTGGAGTAATTAATCTTGGGTGCTTAATTATGTGGTACCAAATTGCAATTATTCCAACTGAACCGAGTACCTACCTACATACACATGCAGTGCACCAACCAATCAGGCATCAGCAGCAGGTTCAGAATCTCATCCTTTTTGTAAGACCCATAGAAACTTGTAGTAGTATTTCATTCTTGTCAGATTATTATGAAGTGGTTGAAACACTAGTGTGAGTTTAGTTTGGTTTGGACCAATTCACATTTAGTTGCAACCTAGCTCTCAGTAAACATAGTAGCAATATAACAACCTCATGTAACATGATTATGTGGTGAGGTACATGATGTCAGTATACAATGGCTAGTTCTACTTCAACTTAACTAAGGGACCAGCTTGAACTACTTCAAATACTTACAGGCAGAAAAATGAGAGCAACAACCAGCTTGAAAAGATAGCTGAATTTTCATGTAAGTGAGCAACAGGCGTGGAAGACGTCAACGAGTTAGGATTTTGGGTACCTGGCCGATGTTGACGGCCTTGACATTGTGGAAGGGAGAGGTGTGGAGCGCGTGGTAGTGTCACATCCCTAGGTCAACCCCTGTGGTCCTTGCCTGATCATCATGTCATCATGTTTAATTTTTGTTAAACTTGAAATGGGGATTGTTCAAACCCTAGCACTTCAAATTTCAAATAGGTCTAGTTAAAAAAATTGCATTCAATGTTTCCAAAATGTTCCTAATATTTGTTGGATATTTTGGCAAGGCTTTTGCAGCAAACCAAAAATAATGGACATCTTTGTGGAATATTTTGGGCATGGAATTTAATTTATTATTGTATTTGAATTTGGAATTATATTCATAATATATAGAATATATTTTCAAATAACTTTGAAATGTTTTATGTGCTTTTGGAAAAGTCCATCTAGCAACATAAAATTGTTCAGAGGAGTTTTTGGCATTGTTTGAAATTGCTTAATTTCAAAACAGTGGCAAAAGAAAATAAACAAAGAAAGAAAAAACAGAAACAGAAATAAAACAGAGCAAAGACAGAAACTAACCTAACTTACCTGTGTGGCCCATCTGGCCAGCCCAGCCCATGAGGGGCAGGGAGGTCTTCTTCCTCCCGCCAGTCGGACGCACGGCGTGTGCCCGCGGCACGCCGGCACGCCCCGGCCACCTCCTGCTTACCGCTTACCCCTCGACGCCTGGACGACCCTATACGACGCCACGCACCTCTCTGCCCCACTCTCTCACTCTCCCTCGCTCTGACCCCGTCCCCTGGATCTCTCCCTCTCGTCACCGAACACGCCTGAGAGCGCCGCTCGCCGTAGCCATGACCACCGGCCACCCCTCGACCCATGACCGTGCCCACGAGCTTAATCTCCACGCACTGGAGCTCTTCGCGGAGCCGCCCGATGCCAGAAGCCCCTGAAACGTCGCCGTCTTCGTCTTCTTCAACCTCCGGCCGCCGACGACCTCGCCGTCGAATTCGCGATGGCTGGCGCCTCCCCGAGCCTCCTGAGACCCCTATCGACCCCGCTGTGAGCTCCACTGCGTTTTCCCTCTCTCCTTTTCGCTTGCCCCCTTGCCGTAGCATCGTTTCCGCCGTGACCGGAGCTCCTCGCCGCCGAACATGGTGCCGCCGTGGACAGAGCTAGCGTAGCTCGCGTCCGAGCCTTCCGTCGTGCTCAGCACGCTCCTAGGAGCCCGTAGAGCCCCTTAGCTCACCTCCCCGTGCCCCGTATCACCGAAAACACCGAGGCCCGATTCCGGCCGCCGCCATTGAGGTCGCCGCCGATGATTCCGGCCACCCCACCTCCTCTTGCATGCCCTGCTGGATGCGCGAGTTCACTAGCTCCACGTAGAGCCCCTCCGCCGCTCGTTTGGTCGCCTGAGGGTGAAACCCGACGCCCTCCGCCGTCTTTGGCTCCGCCGACGACGAGCCACGGGTCAACTCCGGCGAGTTTGACCCGGGCTGACCTAGTTGACCCCCTAGGTCACTGACGCGTGGGCCCTCTCCGCCTCTAATTAGCTAAGATAATTATGTTAATTGCTAATTAATCTAGTTAGTTAGGTTAGTCAGTGACAGGTGGGCCCAGTGCCCTGCTAATTTTAGGTTAGTGCTAATTTGTAATTAGTTAACCCTGTGACTCACTGACATGTGGGCCCCGCCCGGCTAATTAAACTAGGTTAGTATTAAATAAGTTAGTTTAGTTAGTTGTGTCACTGACCAGTGGGCCCCACTGGTCAGGTTTGACTGGACCAGCCCCTGTTGACTTGCTGATGTCAGCATGACCTAGTGCTGACGCAATAAGTGCTTTTCTGGAATTTTAAATAAATCAGAAATGATTTATTTATTTCAGAAAATAGCCAAAACTTCTAAAAATCACAGAAAATAATCTATAACTCAGATGAAAATAATTTATATATGAAAATTGATTAGAAAAATCCAAGGAATCTGTTTATGGCATTTTCATGCATGTTTGAATAACTTACAGCCACTGTTTAGGACAAATCAAATGAATGGCATTTAAATAACCACATGTGGAGTTTGAATTTGAACCTTTGGTTCAAACCAACTTCATTTAATTGTGTTGCTAGTTGCATTAGCTCAACCAACAGCATATTGCCATGTCATGATCATGCATCATATTGTCGCATTGCATTGATTGTGTTCTTTCTCTATTTGCCGGTTTTGTTCCCTCTCAGTAGACGACGTTCCGACGATGAGTTCGATGACACCGATGAAGAGCTATTAATATCTTCAGAAGTGCCAGGCAAGCAAACCCCCATTGAACATCCCGATACAATCCCACTCTCTCGCTCCTGCTCTCTTTTACTGCATTAGGACAACAACGTTTTGAACTGCTTTTTGCTGCGGTAGCTGAACCCTTTTCCTCTGCATGACCTGTCATTGCCACAGTAAATAGTTGAAACCCACTAGTATGAGTAGGAGTTGTTTGAGCCATGTTGTGCCTACTCATTCATGCTTTCTGGTTATGCCTGCTATTGCTTAGAGTTGTGTCAGGTCTGATTCATCGGGGATGAATTGGAATGTGGTGAACATGTCCTACTGTGTGTGAGCTAAGTGTGTGAACACGTTTTGGTAAAGGTAGCGGTGAGAGGCCATGTAGGAGTACATGGTGGGTTGTCTCACTGGAACCGTCCTTAAGAACTGAGTTCTGTGTAAGTTGTCCAATGACTAGTTACTACCACACATTGGGTTCCGGTAACTCGACCCCTCTCGACTTATTAATCAACTAGATCTCTGTACAGGAGTTGCAACTAGTTTCTAGTGTTTGTAGGTAGTGCTAGTAGTCCACCAAGTGGCACACGGTACATGTGGGCTTGGGTCAGACTAGGCACCATGGCACGGTGTACCAAGCGTAGATCCATCCGTCGAGGTGGGCTTGGGAACCCTGCGCACATCTTTTGGGGCCGTGAGGGACACCCCGGCCGGATCTCCCCACGGATGGAACCCGAATAGGCGATAAACCTGGACGAGAGACTTGTGTGGTTAGTCAGGTCGTGGCCGACACCCTCGCCAGGCTTCCGCTTGAAGGTTGCCGAGATACACAACGTGTACATGGCGGTAAGTGGCGAGAGCGTGTGTGAAGAAGTACACCCCTGCAGGGTTAACATGATCTATTCGAATAGCCGGATCCGCGGTTATGGACTTCTTGGATGCTTACGTGGTACATAGACAATTGAAAGTGGATACTCTCAAATGCTCAAGACAAGTGTGAGTGCTATGGATGGCCTTCTCGTAGGTAGACGGCAATGGATCCATAGTGGTGTATTGATTGGTGAATATGTGGACTCGTGTGCGCCACCTCAAAAGAGTTACTTGCAGTCATAGTTCAGGATAGCCACCGAGTCAAAGCTGGCTTGCTGCAGTCAAACTCCACTACCCCTTTGTTGATACTGATGCATATGTAGTTAGTTCTGATGTAAGTCTTGCTGAGTACCTTTGTACTCATGTTTGCTTAATTTATGTTTTTGCAGAGAGACTTCAGTCTCGCTAGTGGTTCCGCGTGGACTTCGACGTTTAGCTTGTTACCTCAGCTACGATCTTGTACCCTTGGGAGGGTCTAGTAGTTAGTCAGGCTTATCAGCCTTTTTCTTTTGTAGTTGTCTGTACTCAGACATGTTATGCTTCCGTTGCCTGTATGCTCTGAATGTTGGGTCATGTGACCTCTGATTGTAATAAATGCTATGATGGCTCTTCTGGGCCTTTATCTATATGAGTTGTTGAGTTATGTTGTGATGCCATGTTGTACAACACATACTTGCATGTTATGCGTACGTGTAATGTGTATTGCTATGTGTGGGATCCGACACCTAGTTGTTTACCTTTGGTAGCCTATCTTACAGGGAAATGTCTCCTAGTGCTTCCACTGAGCCTTGGTAGCTTGCTACTGCTCCGAAACACTTAGGCTGGCCGGCATGTGTCCTTCTTCGTTCATGTGTCTGTCCCTTAGGGGAAATGTCACGCGTTGTTCCTTTAAGTCCTTGTAGCTTGCTACGACTTGGGTTCATACGTTGATGACCGACACGTTCGTTGCTGGGTCATGTATGCCTGTCTCTGTAATTTAGTGCCACTTTTGGTTTATAATTGGTCATGTCTGCCCAGGTTCTCTGTCATATGGATGCTAGCGACACTATTATATACGTGTGCCAAAATGCGCAAACGGTCCCGGGCCAGGTAAGGTGGCACCCGTGGGGATACCGTGCGTGAGGCCGCAAAGTGATATGATGTGTTACATGCTAGACCTGTGTGACTTAGGATCGGGGTCCCGACAGCTTTGGTCCGCGGTTATGGACTTCTTGGATGCTTACGTGGTACATAGACAATTGAAAGTGGATACTCTAAAATGCTCAAGACAAGTGTGAGTGCTATGGATGGCCTTCTCGTAGGTAGACGCTGATGGATCCATAGTGGTGTATTGATTGGTGAATATGTGGACTCGTGTGCGCCACCTCAAAAGAGTTACTTGCAGTCATAGTTCAGGATAGCCACCGAGTCAAAGCTGGCTTGCTGCAGTCAAACTCCACTACCCCTTTGTTGAACCCGTTGCATATGTAGTTAGTTCTGATGTAAGTCTTGCTGAGTACCTTTGTACTCATGTTTGCTTAATTTATGTTTTTGCAGAGAGACTTCAGTCTCGCTAGTGGTTCCGCGTGGACTTCGACGTTTAGCTTGTTACCTCAGCTACGATCTTGTACCCTTGGGAGGGTCTAGTAGTTAGTCAGGCTTCTCAGCCTTTTTCTGTTGTACTTGTCTGTACTCAGACATGTTATGCTTCCGTTGCCTGTATGCTCTGAATGTTGGGTCATGTGACCTCTGATTGTAATAAATTCTATGATGGCTCTTCTGGGCCTTTATCTATATGAGTTGTTGAGTTATGTTGTGATGCCATGTTGTACAACACATACTTGCAAGTTATGCGTACGTGTAATGTGTATTGCTATGTGTGGGATCCGACACCTAGTTGTTTACCTTTGGTAGCCTATCTTACAGGGAAATGTCTCCTAGTGCTTCCACTGAGCCTTGGTAGCTTGCTAGTGCTCCGAAACACTTAGGCTGGCCGGCATGTGTCCTTCTTCGTTCCTGTGTCTGTCCCTTAGGGGAAATGTCACGCGTTGTTCCTTTAAGTCCTTGTAGCTTGCTACGACTTGGGTTCATACGTTGATGACCGACACGTTCGTTGCTGGGTCATGTATGCCTGTCTCTGTAATTTAGTGCCACTTTTGGTTTATAACTGGTCATGTCGGCCCGGGTTCTCTGTCATATGGATGCTAGCGACACTATTATATACGTGTGCCAAAATGCGCAAACGGTCCCCGGCCAGGTAAGGTGGCACCCGTGGGGATACCGTGCTTGAGGCCGCAAAGTGATATGATGTGTTACATGCTAGACCTGTGTGACTTAGGATCGGGGTCCCGACAGCTTTTGGTATCAGAGCCTGACTGCCTGTAGGATTAGCAGGCCAAACTGGTCGAAGTCGTGTCTAGAAACTCTTTAGTTATATTAAGGGAATTGATTGTGGAAGGGAACGTAAGGCTCTTTTTACTCCTTTACCCCATGACCTTCTGATCTGAGTCACCTTCTTCTTTCTACGGGGATTAAGAACTAGGCTTTCTCTTCTGTCTATCAGGATCACGTTAATTGTGGATTCAACTCTCAGTTCAGTTTATTCTACTTCTGTGTGTTCAATTGTTGATCTCAGAACCTTGACATTATGATGTTGGGTGGTTATGCTACCCTCTTGTTTGGATCTCAAAAGTATTTTTGAGCATTTACAGCCGTTATGCTGTCCGAGTCATCCCAGGTTTCTAAATAAGTCTGATGCATTTGCAAACCTTTCCTCGCTGTTTCCGATGTCCTTTTAGGCCAGGTTAATCACACTAGACGGTGTGTGGAGGTACTCCGTTACCTCGACACATGTGTTGGAGTTATTATTATGACCCAAGGTATCTTAGAAGATCACCCAGCAATTTGGTAATGCTTTATATTCCCAGTGTGATGATTCTGGCCATCATTCTCGAAAACATCCCGTGATGCCATTTAGTTGGTAGGTATTCTATTCCTGGGTTCTTGGACCCGAGATTCACTCTACTTACTTCATGTGGACAGTATTGCTCATTCCTTTAGGATATTAGTAACCTTGTGATAGTCCTCGAGGTTCGTGGTATATCATTCTTCCAAATACCATGAACCACCCTTGGTAGAAGTTCTCCCAAACCAAAAGATCACAACTAGAGTGCTCTTGAGTAGTACTCCATTCATATTGTGACTCTGCCAGTCCTACCTTTCTGCATAGGTTATCCAGAAGAAATATGTTGAACTAGTTCAACACGCTAACCTATGCATCCGCAACTCAGAAAGTTATATGTTCCTTGAGTTTCTCCCTTCAGTTATTTTCTGACCCTCATCTATCAGTTGATAGTCAGGAGTAATTGTGCACTCGTGTTCATCGATGCCTTTTACTCTTGTGGTCCGTCAAGCCATTCTATTCTGGATTGACTAGGAGAAACAAACTCCAGTACCTTATCCATATCCAGGATTGGGTCAAAGAAGTTGTACTTCGCAGATGAAGAATGCTAATCCAGCTTCTAAACTGGTCTATCCTGGAGTATTACCATCTTTATGTCAAGAATGTCCTGGGAATTGCACAACCTCCTATGAACTCTTGATACAGTGATACTTCTCACCCTCATCGTTCATTCCTCGGTCTCCATGTTGTTGTAACCGGAATACTGACAAGTGAATCATGATGTGTGAAATCATTACTCCGAGCAACCCTGTTGCTTGGTAGTTAATGGACAATAAACTCATTCTTACCATGTTGGTTACTGAACCATCATTCTAAGATTGAACGTGCTACATAGTCCATTTTTCTAGTGCACTCTTTGATCAATGAGTTAGGATTTCATAAATTCCTCACTCTTTTGATCATATCGTCTTGCCTTGAAAAGCAAGATTTTTCTCGAGCTTCATAACATATCGATGGTTCGTGATTTTCCGGATATCTTCTCGGAAGCATCACCAGGTTGTTCCCCTGACCGTTATGTTGAGCTTGTGATGAAGTTGGTTTACCTATAAACCACCCCTTCTCCAAGAATCTGTGTTGGATATCCTGAGCTAGTTGGTTAAGCTAAACAACAACTTGGAGGGTTGGAAGATAAATGCTTAATCCACATAGCTCACTCCAAAGGGATATCTTGTGTGTGTATTGAAGATAGATGATATCTTCTTCAATTGATCTTCATGATCATTGTGGATCTATTGTCTTGTCCAGACTTTGATTTGAGTATGGGTTATCGCCAAGTCAAATCAGAACCAATGATATTCGTAATGTTGTCTTACTCTTGGTTGATTCCTCGAGCATACACCGTTATATCTCTTGGTCCGACCAATGTTATCACCGTGTTCACTTAATTGTGGAATTCCACCTCTATGGAAATCTGGATGAGTTATTGTTTAGCCCATCAGCAACACTGTTATCTCCTCCATGATTTTGTAGGACATTAAGCTAGTGTTGGAAACTTTGTAAGCATTGCCTTCGTGTCCCGTTCATGAGGTATATGTTGGATGAGAGAAGAGACTTTCCCTAATTCATGTGTAATTGATGTAAGTTGCCACCGTGAATTCGAGAAAGTTGTTTTGCTTCCTGTGGAATCATCCCAAGTCAGTCATGCATATGTGCGAAGTATTCTGTGGTTTGGAGACTTGCAACCTTCATTCTATATGCATCCCTAGCACACCAAGCCACTGGTTGATTTGTTTAAGGATAAGTAGTTCTAATGCTATTCCCGAAGGGCCTAGATGGACATGCACAAGACTTTGTTGTCCTCAATGATGATTCCCAATCTGAACTCGGTAGTAATTTATTATAATACTACTATGTGGTCACGTTTGTCTGGGACAACGTGCTCACAGGTACGTAGCAGAACTAGCTCATGTTTTGGAGCTTGCTATCGTGGTTCACTCCCCGAGAATCTCGCAATGCCGTCTCGTCGAATTGTGTTGCAAACATTCATTCTTTCTAGACTCGATGAGTCTGGGATAGCCTGACACCAACCAAAACTGAATCTCAGGTAGATATGATGGTTGGAGAGTTTTCCAAGAACTATAATATTGGTCTCTCGATAACCGGTAAGGTGGATGTCGTGGCCAACACACCCAGCCGGAAGACCTATTGTTGTAGTATCTTGATTGAAGAAGTTGGCCACCTCCCCATAAGGATTTCGTAGGATTTACTTCCTAGTTGTTCCTTATGGATTCTTGTGCTCCCGAAGTCCGAACTTTAATTGATGTTCAAGATACCAAACATATCTATGAATGGCTTGTGCTAACACATCAAGGAGAACATTAGAAGCGGAGTGCTAAATGTCTCTCGGTCGATCATCTAGATTTTTCCTTTTGACTCCGCTAAGGTGAAATCTGAGAAAGTGTTATCTTCCTTTGCATCCGCATCGTCCTATTCTTCATGGTAGTATGTGGTGTTGCCAGGATCCTTGACACTGATATTGGTAAAACCTTGATGAATATGAGAATGCTCAAGTTCTTGAGAGCACGCACAAGCACTAGGTGTTATCTCTGGCTCTAACCGGGATTGCTCCCAGTGTTCTTGGTTATGCTATAACCTCTCAAAGAGTAGATTCACTCTCTACTGTTGGTTTCCTTCCTAGTTACCAGAATCACTCCCAGCATTTGCATTTTGTTTCCAGCTTGCACTGTCAATGTGCCATTTTACCATGGGTTCCATCCATTTCCGATGATAAGCAAAATCATCCGTTGTGTTGTCTTCAACAAGGTAGTCCACATCATCTATTCTAGATGGAGTATGTCATTCCTTCGAACTCCTTCAAAACTATCGATTGTGATTGCCTTAGGCTGGTATAGGGAATTTCAATGATCTCTATATCAAAAGTAATTCTTTTTGCCACTTAAAGGAGTAATTCTACGAGTCACCTTCTCTAAGGTGCACCGTCTGGTGGCATTGATCACCATCTTCTTAGGTGTGGAATTAGTGCCTACCAAGTGAATCTTCAGCTTTTGTTTCACTCCATCCCCCTGGATGTGTGTTCCTTGTCCCAGCTCAAGAGATGCTTCAACGTCTCACTCCATAAGTTGATCTTGAGTTCCTCGATCTCCGGGAAGATCGATTTCTACAGAGTATGTCTCCGTTATCATCTGGTTGGATGAAGATCTCAAAGCAAGGATGACAAGATCAATATGATGCAATAAATCAATATCTCCGAGAGGGAAATTTGGATCCTGAATATTGTACTAGCTTGTGTCCCCTCTGATTTCTTACCCGACGCTTGAATCTCAGGACGAGATTCTTGTCTTAGTGGGGGTGAGTTGTCACATCCCTAGGTCAACCCCTGTGGTCCTTGCCTGATCATCATGTCATCATGTTTAATTTTTGTTAAACTTGAAATGGGGATTGTTCAAACCCTAGCACTTCAAATTTCAAATAGGTCCAGTTAAGAAAATTGCATTCAATGTTTCCAAAATGTTCCTAATATTTGTTGGATATTTTGGCAAGGCTTTTGCAGCAAACCAAAAAT
This sequence comes from Secale cereale, assembly GCA_902687465.1. Classification (NCBI taxonomy): domain Eukaryota; kingdom Viridiplantae; phylum Streptophyta; class Magnoliopsida; order Poales; family Poaceae; genus Secale; species Secale cereale. Next base: position 255,763,286 of record LR738714.1, read on the forward strand.
AATGGACATCTTTGTGGAATATTTTGGGCATGGAATTTAATTTATTATTGTATTTGAATTTGGAATTATATTCATAATATATAGAATATATTTTCAAATAACTTTGAAATGTTTTATGTGCTTTTGGAAAAGTCCATCTAGCAACATAAAATTGTTTAGAGGAGTTTTTGGCATTGTTTGAAATTGCTTAATTTCAAAACAGTGGCAAATGAAAATAAACAAAGAAAGAAAAAACAGAAACATAAATAAAACAGAGCAAAGACAGAAACTAACCTAACTTACCTGTGTGGCCCATCTGGCCGGCCCAGCCCATGAGGGGCAGGGAGGTCTTCTTCCTCCCGCCAGTCGGACACACGGCGTGGGCCCGTGGCACGCCGGCACGCCGGCACGCCCCGGCCACCTCTTGCTTGCCGCTTCCCCCTCGATGCCTGGACGACCCTAGACGACGCAACGCACCTCTCTGCCTCACTCTCTCACTCTCCCTCGCTCTCACCCCGTACCCTGGATCTCTCCCTCTCATCACCGAACGCGCCTGAGAGCGCCGCTCGCTGTAGCCATGACCACCGGCCACCCCTCGACCCATGACCGTGCCCACGAGCTTCATCTCCACGTGTTGGAGCTCTTCGCCGAGCCGCCCGATGACAGAAGCCCCTGAAACGTCGCCGTCTTCGTCTTCTTCAACCTCAGGCCGCCGACGACCTCGCCGTCAAATTCGCGATGGCTGGCGCCTCCTCGAGCCTCCTGAGACCCCCGTCGACCCCGCTGTGAGCTCCACCGCGTTTTCCCTCTCTACTTTTCACTTGCCCACTTGCCGTAGCATCGTTTCCGCCGTGACCGGAGCTCCTCGCCGCCAAACATGGTGCCTCCATGGACAGAGCTAGCGTAGCTCGCGTCCGAGCCTTCCGTCGTACTCAGCACGCTCCTAGGAGCCCGTAGAGCCCCTTAGCTCACCTCCCCGTGCCCCGTATCACCAAAAACACCGAGGCCCGATTCCGGCCGCCGCCGTTGAGGTCGCCGCCGATGATTCCGGCCATCCCAGCTCCTCTTGCATGCCCTGCTGGATGCACGAGTTCACCAGCTCCACGTAGAGCCCCTCCGCTGCTCGTTTGGTCGCCTGAGGGCGAAACCCGACGCCCTCCGCCGTCTTTGGCTCCGTCGACGACGAGCCACGGGTCAACTCCGGCGAGTTTGACCCGGGCTGACCCAGTTGACCCCCTGGGTCACTGACGCGTGGGCCCCCTCCGCCTCTAATTAGCTAAGATAATTATGTTAATTGCTAATTAATCTAGTTAGTTAGGTTAGTCAGTGACAGGTGGGCCCAGTGCCCTGCTAATTTTAGGTTAGTGCTAATTTGTAATTAGTTAACCCTATGACTCACTGACATGTGGGCCCCGCCCGGCTAATTAAACTAGGTTAGTATTAAATAAGTTAGTTTAGTTAGTTGTGTCACTGACCAGTGAGCCCCACTGGTCCGGTTTGACTGGACCAGCCCCTGTTGACTTGCTGATGTCAGCATGACCTAGTGCTGACGCAATAAGTGCTTTTCTGGAATTTTAAATAAATCAGAAATGATTTATTTATTTCAGAAAATAGACAAAACTTCTAAAAATCCCAGAAAATAATCTATAACTCAGATGAAAATAATTTATATATGAAAATTGATCAAAAAAATCCAAGGAATCTGTTTATGGCATTTTCATGCATGTTTGAATAACTTACAGCCACTGTTTAGGACAAATCAAATGAATGGCATTTAAATAACCACATGTGGAGTTTGAATTTGAACCTTTGGTTCAAACCAACTTCATTTAATTGTGTTGCTAGTTGCATTAGCTCAACCAACAGAATATTGCCATGCCATGATCATGCATCATATTATCGCATTGCATTGATTGTGTTCTTTCTCTGTTTGCCGGTTTTGTTCTCTCTCAGTAGACGACGTTCCGACGATGAGTTCGATGACACCGATGAAGAGCTATTAATATCTTCAGAAGTGCCAGGCAAGAAAACCCCCATTGAGCATCCCGATACAATCCCACTCTCTCGCTCCTGCTCTCTTTTACTGCATTAGGACAACAACATTTTGAACTGCTTTTTGCTGCGATAGCTGAACCCTTTTCCTCTGCATGACCTGTCATTGCCACAGTAAATAGTTGAAACCCACTAGTATGAGTAGGAGTTGTTTGAGCCATGTTGTGCCTACTCATTCATGCTTTCTGGTTATGCCTGCTATTGCTTAGAGTCGTGTCAGGTCTGATTCATCGGGGATGAATTGGAATGTGGTGAACATGTCCTACTGTGTGTGAGCTAAGTGTGTGAACACGTTTTGGTAAAGGTAGCGGTGAGAGGCCATGTAGGAGTACATGGTGGGTTGTCTCACTGGAACCGTCCTTAAGAACTCAGTTCTGTGTAAGTTGTCCAATGACTAGTTACTACCACACATTGGGTTCCGGTAACTCGACCCCTCTCGACTTATTAATCAACTAGATCTCTGTCCAGGAGTTGCAACTAGTTTCTGGTGTTTGTAGGTAGTGCTAGTAGTCCACCAAGTGGCACACGGTACATGTGGGCTTGGGTCAGACTAGGCACCGTGGCACGGTGTACCAAGCGTAGATCCATCCGTCGAGGTGGGCTTGGGAACCCTGCGCACATCTTTTGGGGCCGTGAGCGACACCCCGGACGGATCTCCCCACGGATGGAACCCGAATAGGCGATAAACCTGGACGAGAGACTTGTGTGGTTAGTCAGGTCGTGACCGACACCCTCGCCAGACTTCCGCTTGAAGGTTGCCGAGATACACGACGTGTACATGGCGGTAAGTGGCGAGAGCGTGTGTGAAGAATTACACCCCTGCAGGGTTAACATGATCTATTCGAATAGCTGGATCCGCGGTTATGGACTTCTTGGATGCTTACGTGGTACATAGACAATTGAAAGTGGATACTCTAAAAATCTCAAGACAAGTGTGAGTGCTATGGATGGCCTTCTCGTAGGTAGACGGGAATGGATCCATAGTGGTGTATTGATTGGTGAATATGTGGACTCGTGTGCGCCACCTCAAAAGAGTTACTTGCAGTCATAGTTCAGGATAGCCACCGAGTCAAAGCTGGCTTGCTGCAGTCAAACTCCACTACCCCTTTGTTGATATTGATGCATATGTTGTTAGTTCTGATGTAAGTCTTGCTGAGTACCTTTGTACTCATGTTTGCTTAATTTATGTTTTTGCAGAGAGACTTCAGTCTCGCTAGTGGTTCCGCGTGGACTTCGACGTTTAGCTTGTTACCTCAGCTACGATCTTGTACCCTTGGGAGGGTTTAGTAGTTAGTCAGGCTTTTCAGCCTTTTTCTTTTGTAGTTGTCTGTACTCAGACATGTTATGCTTCCGTTGCCTGTATGCTCTGAATGTTGGGTCATGTGACCTCTGATTGTAATAAATGCTATGATGGCTCTTCTGGGGCTTTATCTATATGAGTTGTTGAGTTATGTTGTGATGCCATGTTGTACAACACATACTTGCATGTTATGCGTACGTGTAATGTGTATTGCTATGTGTGGGATCCGACACCTAGTTGTTTACCTTTGGTAGCCTATCTTACAGGGAAATGTCTCCTAGTGCTTCCACTGAGCCTTGGTAGCTTTCTACTGCTCCGAAACACTTAGGCTGGCCGGCATGTGTCCTTCTTCGTTCCTGTGTCTGTCCCTTAGGGGAAATGTCACGCGTTGTTCCTTTAAGTCCTTGTAGCTTGCTACGACTTGGGTTCATACGTTGATGACCGACACGTTCGTTGCTGGGTCATGTATGCATGTCTCTGTAATTTAGTGCCACTTTTGGTTTATAACTGGTCATGTCGGCCCGGGTTCTCTGTCATATGGTTGCTAGCGACACTATTATATACGTGTGCCAAAATGCGCAAACGGTCCCGGGCCAGGTAAGGTGGCACCCGTGGGGATACCGTGCGTGAGGCCGCAAAGTGATATGATGTGTTACATGACTTAGGATCGGGGTCCCGACAGGTAGACTGGCACCTTGGTGTGCAGGCGCTCGTGGGCGACGAAGCGGCAGAGGTCGAGCGCATAGGGCTTGCGCAGCTCCCCGGACAGCGCCTCCAGCCACGTCTCCTCCACGAGCAGCTCCTCCAGCTTCGAGGCGCCGCAGGCTGCTACATGCGAAACCCAGTTCAGTTAGAACCCTAGCTAGGGTCGGGAGAGCGGGGGCCGTCGAGAAAGAGAGTACCTTTGGACTTGGCGAGGCAGAGGTTGCGGCGCGCGCGGGCGAGTGCGAGGTTAGTGTCCACGACCGGTGGAGTGTGTCGCGAGTTGGCCGACGACGGGCGCGTCGTGCCTGGGCTACCGAGGCGGATCTGGGGGAGAGGAGAAGGCGGAGAGGGTGAGGGGACGCGCGAGGGGGAAAGTGGGGAGGGGGGCCAAGGAGGCAGGGCGGCGGCGCAGGTAGGGGCGGTGGCGCAGTGGGTCGGGGCGGCGGCGCAGGTCGGGGGCATGTCGAGGGGGTTGAGAGAGAGAGAGGTGTGAGATGGATTGGGTATTTGGGATATTAATTTAGTGGGGGGAGGGATAGCAATGGCGCACCTTTTAGGGGAGCGCCATAAGCACTGTGATAGCAATGGCGCACCTTCTCCTGGTGCGCCATTACTAACTTTTTTAGATTTTTAGTTGCATGTGATAATTTAAGATTTGAGATAACCATGGTGGTGAAATATCGGTCTTCTTTTAGGACGCTCTTGACCCATCTGACACGGAACATCGGGACCTTCTCTCCGGCGTAGCTTAGCTACCAGATCTCCTCGATCCTTTCGTAGTATCTGTCCTTATCGTTACCAGTGTAGGATTCCATCGTTACCCCAGAGTTCTGATAATTGCTCTTCATGTCCTTTTCCTCGGTGTAGAATGTGTAGCCGTTGATATCATACGTCTCATAGGTCATCAGGTTGTGCTCGGCGCTCTGTGACAAGACGAATATGAGTTTTTCTTCAGCGGAAGAATCCTCATGTAAAGGGTACGACAGAAGCTTCTCCTTGAACCAACGTGTGAAACATGAGTTGTTCTCTTTGATTATATCTCCGTCCGTCCTCTGCTAGCCTCGGTCATTGTACGTCTTCTCAATAAAGGTTTTTTGCTCTACCACCCAAGGATCCACCACATCTATGTGTTGTAGCGCGACTAGGTTTGCTCTTTCAAAGTCGGCAAGTCGACCCTTCAAATCGACATGCATTTTGCGGCGACCCTCGCGGTGACCCCATCCAGCGAGCCTGCCGAGGTGCCTGTTGACGGGCAGACCAACGGGGTTCTCGATGCCTAGATAATTTGTGCAATAGGAGATGCACTCTTCAGTCAGAAAGCCCTTGGCTATGCTCCCATCTAGACGTGCCCTGTTGCGAACGTATCCTTTGATGACACCATTCATCCTTTCGAATGGCATCATGCTGTGCAGGAACGTCGGCTCGAGTTGGATGATATCCTCCACGATATGGACCAGCAGATGCACCATAACATCGAAGAATGCGGGTGGGAAGTACATCTCAAGCTCGCATAGTATCACCACGATCTCTTCCATGATCCCACACCAACCGACTTCCGAGAGACGACGTCAAAAAAGTTGCATAGGCCAAATAGTGTTTCACGGACGTGTGTGTCCATGATCCCACGGATTGCAACTGGAAGTATATGCGTCATCAGCACGTGACAGTTGTGAGACTTCATCCCGCTGAACTTCTGCTTCGCTGAGTCTAGGTATCTGCTTAACTTCCACGCGTAATCGTAAGGAAGTTTTACTCCTAAGAGGCAGGTGAAAAACTGCTCGATCTCCTTCTGACTTAGAGTGAAGCACGCGGGAGGGCAGTCATATTTGCTTTTGCGATGACTTTCCGTGTCCTTCACCTCATCATCATCATCATCATCATCATTAGGGCATTTTACTTGAAGCTCCTCCCTGATGCCCATTGATTGCAAGTCTGCCCTTGCTTTCGGCCCATCTTTGGTCCTCTCTGGCATGTTGAGCAGGGTACCAAGCAGACTCTCGCACACGTTCTTCGTAATATGCATGACATCAAGGCTGTGAGGCACATGGAGGATCTTCCAGAACTTCATGTCCCAGAAAACAGACCTCGTTTTCCATACCTTCAGCAGCGGCTCTGGCGCCTTTTGCTTCTTTCCCGGCGGTGGGCATTCTTTCCAAATTTTCAATAGCTCGTCTATTTCCTCGCCGCTCCTCGTATGTGGGGGTCTTCGGGGTTCGGTTTTACCATCGAACAGATACTTGCGTTTTCTCCATGCGTCATCGTTGCGAAGCCACCTTCAATGTCCCATGAACACGGTTTTCGAAGACCCGGGATCTCTATCTAGCTGGCGATACGTTGTGTCATCCATGCACCTGATGCGTGCACAAAATCCATGGACCACCTGCCCCGCGACATATCCGTAACCGAGATAGTCGTACACCATCGTGAGCAGTGCGGCTCTCATAGGGAAATATTCTTTTGCTGCGGCGTCCCACGTATAGGCTGGCGTTTTCCACATCGTGTCTAGCTCCTATTTCAGCAGCCCCAGATACAGATAGATGTTGTTCCCTGGTTGTTTCGGCCCTTCAATTAGCATACTCATGTGAATGTACTTCCTATTCAGGCACATCCAGGGGGAAGGTTGTACATCCACACAAACACAGGCCATGTGCTATGTGTGCTTCTCTGGCTACCAAACGGATTGACTCCATCGATGCTCACGCCCAGCACGATGTTCCTTGGATCGTCCCCAAATTCTGGGTGTTCAAAGTTCAACGCTTGCCACTGGCTCGCATCCTTAGGTTGACTCAGCATCTTGTCTTTTTTATTTATCTCCGGATCATTTCCATCATCTTCTCGCTTCTTCTTGTTCCTATCCGCGTGCCAACGCAGGAGCTTTGCTTGCTTAGGGTTCGCGAAATACCAATGCAGACGAGGAATGATCGGAAAGTACCACACAACTTTTCGAGGAGCTTTCTTCCTCTTCTTCTATCGAGTGATGCCGCACACCGGACATATGGTAGACTCCGCGTGCTTGTCCCAATAAATGATGCAATCGTTCATGCACACATGGTATTTCACGTGTGGTAAATCCAGAGGACACACGATTTTCTTCGCCTCCTCGAAACTGGTCGGGCACTTGTTCCCCTTGGGAAAACGTTCGTGCTAGAATGACATGTTCTCGTCGAAGCATGCGTTGGTCATTTTGTGTTTTACCTTCATCTCCAGAGCCATGAGCGTTACTTTCAGGAAGGTATCCTCGGGCCTGCATCCTTCATATAATGGAGTAACTGCGTCTATCTCTAGTTGATCCAGCTTGGCTTTCTCTTGGGCGGCAGCTCTTGCATTACCCGTCTGCTTGAGAAGAAGCTCTTGAATATGAGGGTCCTGCACCCAGCCCATCGATGGTCCATCGTCGTCTGCTCCGGCATCTTCATCTTCATGATCATGCCCTTCGTCTTGATCTTCCTCATCATCATGTCTGGCATCTTCTACATGATGACTGTCTCCTGCATCTACTTCGTGATCATGTCCTGGAGATTGTTCGTCTTCTCGCCTGTCCTCGCCGCTATTGTCTTGTTCCCTTCCTTATTTCTTGCCCGACCCCATGGACGACTTCATAATCATCTTCATCACCTTGCCACCAATAGCCATCCATGAAACCATGCACGAGCAGGTGGTCCCGCACCTGTCTGGAATCCATGTCCATAAGGCTCTTTAGCTTGCAAGATCGACACGGACATCCTATCTCCGTCTCGTTCTTTTGAAGCATCTCGGCCTTCGTGGAGCTCAAAAACATATTCACGATACCTTCGGTCATCGCCTGTGGGGTAGAGCAAAATGATATTTTAGAACCAATTTTTTTGCATGACTTTTCCTAATAATAGGACCAAAAAGAATGCATAGTGCGAAATTCTCACCGAAACGGAAATCAATCAACATTCCGGCAAAATATTGGCAACTATCGCATTTTAAATACCGGTACCTGCAAACACAAACATATGCAACACCACAAACATACGTAGATCAGTAAGGGCAAAGGAGGGAAAGAACGCCGACCTTCCTCCTCTGCCGCCACGGCCAAGGAGGAACGACGACCACCGCCAAGATGATGGGGCCGGGGGCTTCCAAGAGCCTCGTGCCATTGCCTGCATCCTGGGCGGCACTCAGGCCCCTGCGTCCCATCGTGTCTTCAAGAAGTTTGCTTGCGAGGTGAATACGACCCTCCCAAGCTCGAGGTGTCACGTCCCCTCAGATGGTCCAAATACGCGATCACCTTCAACTCTACTGATCATCTCAAGCGCGCAGCCGCCATCAGTGCGCTCCCAATGCTCTGCTCACCTACCATCAGCAACGTCCTCCTCACCAAGACACTCATTGACGGTGCGCTGGTCTCAATGTCCTCTCAGTCAAGACATTCGGCACGCTCCAGGTGCCATACGAACAACTTCTTCCCACCAAGCCTTTCTCAGGGGTGACCGACGGCTCCACCATCCCCGTAGGGCAGATCCGTCTCCCTGTCACCTTCGGCAAGCGCGACAACTATCGCACCAATCTCATCGACTTCGTCGTCCCCCACATTCGTCTCCTTACAATGCCATCATTGGGTATCACTACTGCAGGATGCTGCTAACACGACACTACGATCAGAGACCCTTTGACGAAACTGTGTGCAATGCATTAATCGCAAACGATGATGTAAAAATACCGTCAAAAAGATGCCAAACGTTTGCGATGAAGGATTCATCAAGCGCGGTTCAGATTTTAGTTGCGTGTGCGATGCGAGGCATACGGTTCAATTCAATTAACTATTTGCGATGAGGAAGAAGAACATAAACGGGCATCCAGATGAAGGCGTGTGCGATATAGGGCATACAGTTCACTCAGATTAACGGTTTGTGATGAGGCAGAACAACAGAAACGGTTAGCCAGATGAAGGTTTGTGCGATTGAGGGCATACACTTCAGAAGGATTAATTGTTTACGATTAGGCAACACAATAGAAACAGTCGGCCAGGTGAACTTGTCTGCGATGGAGGACGGCATACACTTCACATGGATGAAGTGTTTGTGATTAGCCACAACAAATAGAAATGGTTAGACAGATCAATGTGTGTGCACTAGACGAGCACACATTCGAATTGAAATAAGTGTGCACGATGGTAATAACGAGCGCGCACGGTTGTTGGAACAAGACGTGTGCTGACATTGCCTATTGTGGTGCACCCTATGGTGCAGACGCCACGTACGTGGCCGAGAACGTATGCCCACGTTACGCCGTCCGGGAATAGTGCCACACATAGAAATTATAGAACCGTCAATAAATTTTGAGCATGCATCCCGTCACATTCCATATTACAAACCTATTCACACCGACCAAAACCTAAACAGTTTCCCACTTAGGAACGTATTAGTACTCGGTTATAAATACTACTACACCAAGATGACTAAACATTCCTCCTCAATTCCTCATCCAGAAAAACAAACAAGTCATTCATCATCGTTTCCTTGCATCTGCCATGGCCAGCGTGAGTTCTAGGTCGAGAGAATACCACCAGGGAGAGGCGAGCATGGAAGCGGAAGCACGAGAGATGTCCCGCCTTGTCGCAAAAGCAGCCGACTTGTCCCGCCGCATGGCCGTAGGAGCACAGAGGTCCCGTCGCGCCGCCGAAGTAGCACAGAGGTCCCGCCGAGCCGTCGATGCAGCAGACTTGTCCGGCCACCACGCGGAAGCATCAGAGATGTCCCGTCGCACCATGAATGCAGCAGAGATGTCCTCCCGTGCCGCGGTGGCTGGGAAAATGTCTAGCAGACATGCGAGTGTCAGGCCCAAGATGTGATTCTATCCCGATCACGTGACACTTACGTGATTGGGGCACAACCGCATTTCGGGCGCTTAGCAAGATGGATATCATTACATCGTACCATTACATAAATACATGGGGGAAACAACAATACATATAAGTCACATGAATACACCAACATCAATACAAGGCATCCGACTACGGATGCAAACATGAAAAGCACAACGACATCCATCTGCTATCCTAGGCTGCCGACCCGGAACCTAACCCAAAACTGAAGAAGAAGAAGAAGAAGAAGAAGAAGAAGAAGAAGAAGAAAGAACTCCAACACAACGAACATCGCTCTCACGTCAAGTCATCAGAAACCTGCACCTGCAACTATTGTTGTAGTATCTGTGAGCCACGAGGACTCAGCAATCCCATTACCATGGGTAACAAGACTAGCAAAGCTTAATGGGTAGGAAGAGGTAAAGTGGTGAGGTTGTAGCAGCGGCTAAGCAAAAATATGGTGGCTAACTTACGAGTACGCGAATACGATGAGAATCTACGCAAACGGTCGCAAACTAGTAATGATCGCTAAAGATCCTGAACTACCTACGAGTCAAACATAACCCCACCGTGTTCTCTTCTCAAAGTGAAAAGAGACAGTCACGGTTACTCACACAGTTGTGTGTTTTATCTCGGATCCTCTGTCAAGTTTTCTACAACCGGACATTAACAAATTCCAATCTGCCACATAACCGCGGGCACGGCTTTCGAAAGATCATAACCCTGCAGGGGTGTCCCAACTTAGCCCATCACAAGCTCTCACGATCAGCAGAAGTAATAATAATATTATCACCCCTTATCTTAGGGACAATCCGATCAGGCTCGGAATCCCGGTGCACAAGACATTTCGACAATGGTAAAACAAGTCCAGCAAGACCTCCCGGCGTGCCGACACCCTGATAGTAGCCGTGCGTATCTCATCTCAGGCCACAACCGGATAGGTGAGCCTACGGGAGCCAATCCTCGAGTTTCCCCATGGTGGCCCCGCAGTCTCCCCGTTTGGGACCACACCATCAGCAGTGGCCCCCCTGCTATGTAAAAAGAATCCCCGGGGACGCACCCCCTATGAAATTTTAATTAATTAATTAAGTTGTTATTATGAGGCAAATTAAAACCAATGTTGGGCCTTGCTGGAGGAGTTTTATTCAAATACGAAGTGTCAAGGGGTCTCCATATACCCAACCGTGTAAGGAACGCAAAATCAAGGAACATAATGCCGGTTTATCGGCTCCTAAGGTGGCATGAGTGGAACAAATCACCGAGCAAAAGGCCAAGCCTTCCACCCATGCCCAGTATATAGGTGTTATAATAATAATAATAGATATTGTGATATTCCAACAACAAGTTCCCACCTGGAACGATCTTCATCTTCACCTGCAACTAGCAACGCTATAAGAGGGGCTGAGCAAGCAGGTAACATAGCCAAACAATGGTTTTCTAGGAAGGTGTCAAAGGTTAGAGGTTTCATGGTAACAAGGAGAGGGTCTGACAATAAAGATGGGTAGCGCAACATTTAACGATAGCATCGAGGCAACTAAGCATGGCAATGATAGTAAAGGTATCCAAGGTGATGGTCATCTTGCCTGAGATCCTGCAAGGAAGAAGAATGAGTCCATGAAGAAGACGAAGAAGAATCCTTGAAGACGAACCATGGGTAGACGAACGAATCCTCACGATCACAACGGAATAAGCACTAACGAGAAGAAGCAAGCAACACGTAAACACACCACACAAGACCTGACAAGATGCTCAACAGAGTATGAAGCAAGACAAGTCTATATATGATGCAAAACATGGCAAAGGATGAAGCACACAAGACAACATCACCCAACAAGTTTAAATGAGGCCGAAATCAACATATAGCAAATCCGGTAAGTCCTCATATCCATAATTTGAAATTAGTCCAGATCTGAACAAACCTTAAGTTAAAGTTGCTAAACAGCAAATTAACATGCACCATGATGTTCTACACGAAATTCTAGTCAAGTTTCATATAAAGTTTGTATAATTCGGAGCTACGGCCTAGAAGATATGAGCAAAACAAGACAAGCATGGCAACGGTGCAAGATGCACCCAAACATCAAGCAAACTCACTCCAAACATGAAAACAACATGATATTATGATTCTACATGCAGAACCAGACAAGTTTCATATAAGACACGCTTAAAACGGAGCAACGGGCTAAAAGTTAGGAGCTAAACAAGTTACAATGCAAAGCTGAAGTTAACAGCCACATAGCAACTTTGGAGCAAGGTAAATATATGCTACAGCACACAAACATGATAACAAGAAGCATGGATGTGAAGTAGACATGTTACTTAACAAGCATGAACTTAGAACACAACCAAAAGCTTGCTGGAACACAATTAAACAAGCATGGCAAGTTGCAATAAAATTATCCAGACTTGGTCAAAATCTGGGAAGGCAAAAACATCATCACGATGCTGCCTTCGGTGGCACAAAACAACAAGCATATCAACTCTAATAAGAACATAAAGAGCATGGACATGTAATAGACATATCATACAGCAAACAACTCCATTGGAGCATCTCCATAGGAGGCATGGATCAATAACAACAAGCTCCACCAAATCAAACATGCTGATAAAATCCTGACAGCTATAATTTATAGCAACTTGAGAGCAAGAAGTAAATAAGCTACAGTAGGCCAAAAGTGCAAGTAAGGGCATGAATGGATAGACAATAACATGGACAACAAGAAATGATCATTGGCCACTCCAAAACAAGCATGGATTTGAGTGGGGCATCAAGCAAACATAGCATCAAGTTATAACAGATTCCAGACTTAGCAGTTTTTCACTAAGTATAAAACAGCAACAACAACATGGCATGTTTACAAGATTTTTTAAGTCACCTCAAGGCATATCATGGAAAATGGATTGAACCACAGTAAAGACCATATGATTGTGCTTCTAAAACAGATAAACATGTGTCATGAAGACAAACACATCAATAGCAATGAACAAGTGAAATCAGCATCTCATAACAAGTTTCAGCACTTAACAGCCAAATGCACTTGTGCAACGGAGATTAATATGGCAATATGGCACCTAACATGAATGCTACGGCAACCAACATGTAGAGCACTCCACAATGAACATTTTGACATATCATATGCTCCATTTGGATAAACATGCACCAAGTTATCATATCTCAAACATGGCATCAAATTAACAAGTAACAACAGTTTATAACAAGTAGCACTCTTTCAACAGATATTAGAGCATCAAGATGAAGTCAAACAAGCATGGCACAATGGAACAAAGTGTAGAGCATATCACCACGATCATTTTGACATATTATTCACTCAAATTGGATTAGCACGCAAAAAGTTAAAGCCACATGAAAATAGCAACATATTAAGCAATTTCTGGGACTTGGTCATTTTGAAGACAGAAAAAAATGAACAAGCGTCTAATAACTAACTAGTGCCCGCGCGAGGAATAGGGGGTTTCTTACCAGATGGGCCCAACCCATTAGGAGGAGAGGTAGGCCGGAGGGAGGTGGTTTTGGGCCGGCTCAGCGCTACTCCGGGAGCTGGGCCGCCAGGCGGCATCGGGCCCACCAGGGGGGGGCGAGGGCTCCGGCCCAGGGGAGCGACCGGTCGTCGTCCCGATCGGCACGAGGCTGGCGACGCGGGACAACACCGATCGGCTGCACTGGCGGGGTCCGACGAGGAAGGAACGGCGTGGGGGCGACAGGGCGGCGCAGATCCGACCACGGGCGGCCCGGATCCGGTCGGGGCCTGGCAGAGGCGGCATGGCAAGGCCACCGGCGGCGGGCGGCGGCGATCTGATCCGGCGGTGGGGCGCTCGATCAGAGCTCCTGCAGGGGCGGCGGGGAAGGAGTTGGGGCGGCGCTGCGGCTCACCGGCGGCGGGGCGAAGCACGCGGCGGCGGCGGGGTCCGGCTCCGGTGACTCTCCGGCGGCCGGAGCGAGGAGGCGCGGGGCGCGGGCTTCGGTGCGTCAGCGGCGGCGATCTGGTCCGGTCGGGCCATGCACGGGCCCGCCGTGGGCCGAGCGGGCCGCGGCGGTGCGGGGACGCGGTGGAAGCGAGGGGGACACGTGGCAGCGCGATATTGGAGGGGAGGAGGCTGGAGGGCGACGTGGCGTCACGCGATTGGTCGGAGTGAGGTGGAGGGGCGCTGGACATGTCCGGCGGCGGAACGGACATGTCCGGCGGCGCGGAGGAGGACGGGGCTAGGGTTTCGCTGCGAATTTGGACGGGGGAGACTCTTTTATAGGTAGAGGGAGCTAGGAGTGTCCAAATGAGGAGCGGTTTGCGGCCACGCGATCGTGATCGAATGGCTAAGAGCATTGAGGGGTTAGAATGGGCTTGTGGGCTGTGAGAAAGGGGTGCTGGGCCAAAAGAGAAAAGGCTTCCGGCAGTTAACATGGTTAACCGTTGGGCTATCAAACAAACTCCGAACGCGACGAAAGTTGACAAGCGGTCTACCTATGTTATAATAAGACCACACACCAAGTTTAAACCCATTCCGAGAATGCTTTTTGGCCACTCACAAAATAAATATTCGGAGGTGTCGCGGGCACGTGCAAGTGTGTCTGGGCTCAGAACGAACAACGGAAAGGACGAGGGGACTCGGGCGGATGCTAGTTTTGAAAACATGCTGATGCAACACACATGATGACATGGCAACATGCAACACGCAATCAAATGACATGGCAACAACGACGAATAACTGGCTGACACCTGGCATACAGGTCTCGGGGTGTCACAGCGAGGACTCTTACATGCGCATGAATGCGATTGTCCATAGCCAGGTGGATCAGGTCTCCGGCTGGGAGAGGTTGCAGGATGACATGATAGCCTCGTTTCAACAGGCTATCAGCGTCATCCGGCAACTAAGGGAGGGCAATGAGAAGCTCCGGGACGAGCAGGAGGAGATCACTGCCTTGTTGAAGAGGACCGGCGTCATCGTCAAGAAACTTATGGACAAGAATGACATGCTCCGCATGGAGCGCTAAGGGCTGGTAGAGGAATCCGTGGGTGCTCTCAAGCAGCGTCTTGAGGACAAGAAAAAGCTTATCGCCACTCGCCGCGGATACTAGTTCCTTCTTCTTTAGCCCTTGCATATTTCGGGCGTTCCGCATGTGGCTTTTTTAATTATCTTCCAAAATATGTAAGATAATTATTATCCACTTTCATCGTCCTTATATTCATCAGTCTTGCTATAAGTCGCAGTCGGCGCTATATAGGTCCATTGAATCTTACATCAAGATCCGTGCAAAACTTTCTTTGTAGATTTTCTTTTTTCTCTCTTAAATCTCAGTCGAGTGAGACATAGCCACGGCATGAAACAGGGGCTCGGGCACCATTAATGGAGACGTTGGTAGGGAGGTGGGTGGCGGATAGAGGTCAAAGGGCTCTCCTTTCGATGAGTACCCCGCACGGCACCTCCTAGCCACTAAAAAAGGGGACACGTGGCGGCACGGAATTGGTAGGTAGAACGCCCATGATTTCAATAATGCTTGTGTTTCTGATTTGTAACGTGACAGCACTTGTTCCAAAATAACTTTATAGATTGTTAATGTGTGCGCATTAGCAAATCGGACAGAAAAATTACCACACCATGTTGGTTCCATCTCATGACACCATGCCAAGTGTCACGATTTTAAGCAAGTTTTGGATTTACGGGTATTTTAAAACCAAGTTTCTCGATGTTCCCAGCCGAGCCAAGACACCCAGATGTTTGAATTACATTCCCACTTCTTCCATGGGACCTAGAAGTTCGCCCAACTACACATAAATGATTTCCCAACTAACTTTTGTGCACTCGAGCATGCGCTTGTACTTCAAATTTGAATTATGTGCATTAAAGGCCTAGAACATGAATTAATGTATAAAAATGCCAAACTAACCCGGAATAATTCCAAAATTTTAGCACAAAACTCCTAATTGGTCTAAGCTGCCTGTGTAAAAAAAATCAAGGCGGGAGAAGGCGGTGTATGTCGTTTCTCACACGGAGGAGACATGTTCCCTCTCGGAACCATGAGCCTTCTAGAGAGAAGCTCCGTTTGCGAGAAGCTTATACCAAAGCTTGTCCCAATTCAGCGAAACATTTTACCACATCATGTTGGTGCCATGTCATGACACCATGCCAAGTTTCATGATTTTCAGGCGTGTTTTGGATTTACATGAATTAAAAATCCAAGTTTCTCAATATTTCCAGCCGAGGCACGACGCCCAGATGTTTGAATTCCATTCCCATTTCTTGCATGGGACCTACAAATTCACCCAAGGACACACATGTGAGTTTTAAACCAACTTTGGTGCACTGGAGCATGTGCTTGTAGTTCAAATTTAAATTATGCACATTAAATGCCTAGAAACTTAATTAATGCGTAAAAATGCCAAACGAACCCGGAATAATTCCAAATTTAAACACGACACTCATGTAGTTGCATGTTCACTGTACATAAATGTTCTAGCAATTGAAACACCATACTTTCCCTCCATAATACCATTTTGTCTTTCAAAACATAATGAAAAAATCATGTATACAACAAACAGTTTACTAGAAAGAATCGTGTGGGATGCGATATAAAATATCTTGGTGCACCGTCTTGTCTGGCTTACATAGGAAGCTTGGTCGTCTACAGTCCACCGCCCCCGCATGAACCACACTGGCGTGTCAGTTTCTCGCGGCACCGAGTGAAATTTTCCTGCCACCGCACAAATATCTATCTCCCCGCCCCCTCCCTCCCACCAAAAGCAACATTTCCACTGTTCTTCATTGCTTTCCAAGTTCAAACCTTCACTGCTGCTAACTGGTAGCTCAGCCTCCTCGCCGGTGACCCTTCTCCTTGCAGCGCCGCCTCCTCGCCGGCTACCCTTCTTCTTGCAGCGCCGTCTCCTCGCCGGTGACCCTTCTTCTTACAGCGTCGCCTCCACGACATCGACCCTTATTCTTGTTGCGCGGCCTCCTTGCTGCCGACCCTTCTTCTTGCTACGCGGACTCGTCGATATGGTCAGGTAATCCACACCCTGCCCACACCTTCCTCCTCCTTCCCCGACCGACGGCGCGATGCCTTCCGCTGAAATCAATATCCCCCTCCTCGAGTTAAGTGCCGCTGAAATCACTAGCATCTGGTAGCGGAGAAGAAAATCGCAGCCGCACGTGCACACGAGGTCGCTATGGCTGCCATGCGTGCCGACCGCCAGATCTTGGAGGAGCACCCCGTCTTTGAAGACACTATCGATACCGCCACGCGGTTGTCTACTTTAAAATACAGTTCGTGTTGTTTTCTCGAGACAACTACGAGTGCCTTCTAGTGATTTGTCCTCTATAATGTTAATATGCAATCTGATGTTCAGTTAAGTTTGGTCCTCTGAAATGTAATGTTCAGGTAACAGTTTGGTCCAACAATTTCTACATTTCGTAGTACTATTCTCAAGCATTCTTTGTTTTGTTAACTGTCTTATCTTCTAGTACATGTTTCTATTCTGCAATGTCGTGCTCAGTTAACTATTTTGGTTCATTTGGTCTGCTGTCCATTTAACTGTTTGGTTCAATTCTGCAATTTGATTTTCATTTGTTGTGAGTACAATTTTGTATTGTTATGCATGTGAAATAAAATGAATTTGGCTGTACTCAATACATATTCTACTGATAGTATGACAACTCTCAGTTAACCTGATCAATATCTTCCTTATGTGTGTTGCACGGAAATAATGGGAGACACTGCGGTTTACCATCGAGTTTTGCTCATGCATGGTCCTTTCACTAATAGCACATTATTGTGTAGTTGAAGGAATCATTCTAATATTTAGGTTTCTTACAATTTGATCTTGCACTTGTAGGTCCTACTGTCAGAGGCTTAGACCTACTGTTCGACCCATTTTGCATATGGGGAAATGAGATGTCCATGAATATCAGTCAAGTCAAGAAACTCAGAAAGATTGCTAGGATGAATAAACTTGTAACGAATAATAGCAAGATCTTTGTTTGCAAAATGAAGAATACATAAGTCAACTCACATTGTTTTTATCCATTGTGCCATTTCAAAATTTATAACAATGATTTATGCATATATTTGTTTTCAATACTTTTCAAAGTAGTTCACCGATGATTGCCTCTCAAACCACATCCATGGTCAAGAGGCGACGAAGGTATTCATTCAACACCCACGGTACAATATTCAAGTCTTCCTAAAGAGGACGAAGGTTGGATGGGCAATTATCCATAGCCACATGCCAAAAGTCGCAAGGACATTCAACATCGCTGAAGGCTCAATATTTTCCTTCCGCTTCTGCAGTTTCCCAGATGAGATTCATCTGTCTATTTACCGTGTATGATTCTACTTTCCAAAGGTTTTCGATGTTACAGGTGCTGTTGTGTAATGGCGTAACTGAGTTTCGAGGCTATCTGCTGTAATTCGATTATGAAATCTTGGTTGCCGTTATACGGATATGAAATATCTGGTGTGTTTTATGAGAAATATCAGTTTGATTAGTACATGGATTATCAATAATAGGCTAATTACCCTGGTTATTGGGGTTGTCTATTGCATATGGTTACTAATACAGCACCGTGGGCGATGAACTCAAATAACCCACACAATTTCTAGAAAGATGGCATGTTCGGTTAACTAACAATCACACATGGCTTCTGGCAGAGAACTGTTTGCGTTAGGCCGCCTTGCACGAACGTTTCCACCCAAAAAATTGTGCGTGACATACATACGAGCAGAAATGTTTTTCTGGGATTGGCCGCGTGGGATGTACATACGAACAGAAACAATTGGGTTTCGATGCCTCGCCAGATCGCACACGAGCTCATTTTGCCCAGCCTGTGTGCTAGGAGGGCCTATCCCCGACGGTTTCTGGGTCGTGTGGGAAGGACCCCATATCGTACACACTAACTTGGCGATGGTTCCAAACGCTGTCGCGGAAAGGGGTTAAAACCGTTTGTATAGCACCTCACTGTACCAGTGTATCCAGCCCTGGCCAAGTTCATGGCAGTGACTCACCACGGTTACAATGTCCTCAAGATGCCAGGAAGCGGCGGCATCATCACGGTCGCCTGCGATGAAAAGGATGCAGTGTGCTCCCTAGAGCGTGCCTACCAGGCCGTAGCGGTCAACAAATCAGATGACGAATGCATCATCCACCCTCTGAGGTTGTCCCCAAGAAGAAGAAGGAACTACTCCACCGAGGACCTCTGGAGGATGGGATATCTGACGATCGTACCTCAGGACCTGCGCCCACTGCAGTGGCGCCTTCCGCTCTCGTATAGGAAGGCACACCCGGCTCCCCTCTCAGGTTGGGCTCGGGGGCTCTCCTCTTGAGGGCCTCTGTCCTGGCCAACGTCACGAGCGAGGCGTGCAGGCACCATGTGGAGGCATGCTTCAACGCACGCTTCTGCAAACAGGGCGCAGGGCGCGAGGCGCTAGGCGCTCAGGAGTGCATCACCAAGATGATCGAGGAGCTTCAGGAGGCACGAGCCATGCGCGGTGAGCGTCGCATTGCACCACCCAGTGCAGCTGCCGACCCTAACGTGGGTGGCGAGCTGCATGTCTGCGTTAACGTCCCAGGGCTCAGCAGAGCCGCTTCTCAGGAGCTCTTCTGGCCGTCCCGTGTCGGCCGGTTCAGAGGCCCCCCTCACAGCTATGTTTGCATGCCCTTCAGCCTGCCGAACGGAACTGTCGCACACCAGCGCCGATGCGGGCCATCCTGGAGGCTCATGAGGCTAGGCGCTAGGTGATCTAGACGGAGGAGACGTTGAACTCTCGCGAGCCCCCTGGACCTCTGGAGCCTCACGAGGCTCAGGAGCCAGGCGACTCGTGAGGAACGACTTCTGCAACGCGCATCTTCAGCTACTCCAATGCTTCTTCAACAATGGTGCCGGGTGAATTTTTGTTTGTTCAACTCAGGGCGCCCCTCGGGATGCATTATCCTCAAGCTGTCAGGGCCAGTCCCGGAGTCGTGCTATTTTGATTCATGTAATCCGGACCGGTATGCATGCATGTGTTATCATGGTTATCCAATGTTACCTCTGCCATCTCGTTGTCTATGGAGCTGCCCCTCGCGGCCCCTACGAGTTGCTAACCCGCCTATTGCTCATCCCGCAACGGGGGTACTAGCACGGTGCCTGTGCTCAGGTCCGTCCCTGCAGCGTAGATAAATCTGAGAGACCGAGCTCTGGCTTGCGGCCAGCTCCGCACACGTCACCTCACCGGGTCCTCAGTGCCTTCGTCTTCTTGCGGAAAGATCACCAGCGGGATGGCAAGCACAACTATGTTTACTCTCTTTGGCTAACTTGCAGGGACCACCAGAGTTGGGATCATGGGCGGCCTCGCCAGCATCTCGAGTTGCAACCCCTTGCAAGGCCAGCCACCCCTTTTTCACGCAAAATTGCTTGCATGTTAAAGGGGGGCTGAGCAACACGCTTCATGGACTCCTACTGGCTCTCGAGCCCTCACCCCTTGGCCTTGACCACGGCGTCACGACCTGGTATACTAGCGGCGGCTGAGCCTCGCTCGAGAGCCGGGACTCGAGGACGTTGAGCACCTAGATGAGCTGGGAAAAAGGGGTTGGTCCAGGTCTTCTTGGGAGGGCCACCGCTACTAGGGCATAGTCGGGCGTCGCGACAAAAATTTCCTCGCATCGAAGGGATCATCGCAGGATCACCAAGATAAGTAATGTCTACTACACAACCTTCTTCTTGTAGACGTTGTTGGGCCTCCAAGTGCAGAGGTTTGTAGGACAGTAGCAAATTTTCCTCAAGTGGATGACCTAAGGTTTATCAATCCATGGGAGGCGTAGGATGAAGATGGTCTCTCTCAAACAACCCTGCAACCAAATAACAAAGAGTCTCTTGTGTCCCCAACACACCCAATACAATGGTAAATTGTATAGGTGCACTAGTTCGGCGAAGAGATGGTGATACAAGTGCAATATGGATGGTAGATATAGGTTTTTGTAATAAGAAAATATAAAACAGCAAGGTAGCAAGTGGTAAAAGTGAGCATAAACGGTGTTGCAATGATAGGAAACAAGGCCTAGGGTTCATACTTTCACTAGTGCAAGTTCTCCCAACAAGGATAACATAATTGGTTCATATTCCTAGCCCTCAACATGCAACAAAGAGTCACTCCAAAGTAACTAATAGCGGAGAACAAACGAAGAGATTATGGTAGGGTACGAAACCACCTCAAATTTATTCTTTCTGATCGATCTATTCAAGAGTCCGTAGTAATGTTCAATCTATCATAGAGTTCGTACTAGAATAACACATTAAGATACAAATCAACCAAAACCCTAATGTCACCTAGATACTCCATTGTCACCTCAAGTATCCATGGGCATGATTATACGATATGCATCACACAATCTTAGAAACATCTATTCAACCAACACAAAGTACTTCAAAGAGTGCCCCAAAGTTTCCACCGGTGAGTCAAGACGAAAACGTGCGCCAACCCCTATGCATAGATTCCCAAGGTCACGGAACCCGCAAGTTGATCACCAAAACATACATCAAGTAGATCACATGATATCCCATTGTCACCACAGGTAAGCACGTGCAAGACATACATCAAGTATTCTTAAATCCTTAAAGACTCAATCCGATAAGATAACTTCAAAGAGAAAACGCAATCCATTATAAGAGAGTAGAGGGGGAGAAGCATCACAAGATCCAACTATAATAGCAAAGCTCGCGATACATCAAGATCGTGCCATCTCGTCCCCCTCCAACACTCTGTGGGCTTCTTCTGGTCCAAAAATGATCTTCGTTGATTTTCAGGTCAATTGGGCTCCGTTTGATATTCCTTTTCTGCAAAACCCTAAAACTAGAGAAAAACATAAACTAGTACTGGGCTCTGGGTTAATAGGTCAGTCCCAAAAATAATATAAAAGTATATAATAAAGCCCATAAAACATCCTAGAAGGATAATATAATAGCATGGAACAATCAAAAATTATAGATACGTTGGAGACGTATTAGCATCCCCAAGCTTAATTCCTGCTCGTCCTCGAGTAGGTAAATGATAAAAACATAATTTTTGATGTGGAATGCTAACCAACATAGTTTTTCAATGTAATTCTCTTAATTGTGGCATGAATGTACAGATCTGAAAGATTCAAGACAAATGTCTATATTGACATAAGAAATAATAATACTTCAAGCATACTAACAAAGCAATCATGTCTTCTCAAAATACTATGGCTAAAGAAAGTTATCCCTACAAAATCATATAGTCTGGCTATGCTCCATCTTCATCAAACAAAATATTCATATCATGCACAACCCTGATTTCAGCCAAGCACTTGTTTTCATACTCTATGGGTGGAATAGAGAGGTGGTTGTCGAGAAGACAAAAAGGAGGGAGATAGTCTCACATCAACTACGCGTATCAACAGGCTATGGAGATGCCCATCAATAGATATCAATGTAAGTGAGTAGGGATTTCCAGGCAACGGATGCACTAGAGCTAAAAATGTATGAAAGCTCAACAAAAGAAACTAAGTGGGTGTGTATCCAACTTGCTTGCTCACGAAGACCAAGGGCATTTGAGGAAGCCCGTCGTTGGAATATACAAGCCAAGTTCTATAATGTAAATTCCCACTAGTATATTAAAGTGACTAAACATGAGACTCTCTATCATAAAGAACATGGTGCTACTTTGAAGCACAAGTGTGGAAAAAGATAGTAGCAATTGTCCCTTTTTCTTTTTTTTTGGGCCTTTTTTTTCTTTGGCCTTTCTTTTATTTATTTTCTTCTCTTTTTTTGGAGGGGCTTTCTTGATTTAGCCTTTCCTCACATGGGACAATGCTCTAATAATGATGATCATTACACTTATATTGAGTTACAACTCGATATTACAACTCGATACTAGAACAAAGTATGACTCTATATGAATGCTTCCGGCGGTGTACCGGGATGTGCAATGAATCAAGAGTGACATGTATGAAGAATTATGCATGGTGGGTTTGCCACAAATACGATGTCATCTACATGATCATGCATGGCAAATATGACAATATGAAGCATGTCATATGAACGGAACGGTGGAAAGTTGCATGGAAATATATCTCAGAATGGCTATGGAAATGCCATGATAGGTAGGTATGGTGGCTGTTTTGAGGAAGGTATATGGTGGCTGTTTTGAGGAAGGTATATAGTGGGTGTATGGCACCGACGAAAGTTGCGCGGTACAAGAGAGGCTAGCAATGGTGGAAGGGTGAGAGTGCGTATAATCCATGGACTCAACATTAATCATAAGAACTCATATACTTATTGCAAAAATTTATGAGTCATCAAAACAAAGCAATCAACGCATGCTCCTAGGGGGGAGGTTGGTAGGAGTTAACTATCGCGCGCCCCCGACCTCCACACAAAGGTTGACACTCAATAAATACCTCATGCTCTAACTTCGTCACATAGCGGTTCACCATATGTGCATGCTATGGGAATCACAAACTTTAACATAAGTATTTCTCAAATTCATAATAACTCCACTAGCATGACTCTAATATCACTATCCTCATATCTCAAAACAATTATCAAGCATCCAACTTCTCATCATATTAAATGCACTTAGTATGAAAGTTTTTTACTACATTGATCTTGGATGCCTATCATGTCAAGGCTAGTTTTATAGCCAAAGCACATTACCATGTTGTTCTAATAGACTCTCAAAAAGATATAAGTGAAGCATGAGAGTTCATCTATTTCTTAAAAATAAAACCACCGCCGTGCTCTAAAAGATATAAGTGAAGCACTAGAGCAATAACAAACTACTCCAAAAGATATAAGTGAAGATCAATAAGTAGTTGAATAATTATGTAACTATGTGGAGACTCTCAAACATTTAATAATTTCATATCTTGGGATTTTATTCAAACAGCAAGCAAAACAAACTAAAATAAATTGACGCTCCAAGCAAAACACATATCATGTGGTGTATAAAAATATAGCTCCGAGTATAGTTACCGATAGATGAAGACGAAAGAGGGGATGCCTTCCCGGGGCATCCCCAAGCTTAGGCTTTTAGTTGTCCTTGAATTTTACCTTGGGGTGCCTTGGCCATCCCCAAGCTTAGACTCTTGCCACTCTTTGTTCCATAGTCCATCAAAGCAATACTCAAAACATGAAAACTTCACAACCCAAAACTTAGACAAAAGTATCGTCAGCTCCGTTGGTACAAGAAAACAAACCACTACTCAAAGGTACTGTAATGAATTCATTGTTTGTTTATATTGGTGTTAAACCTACTATATTCCAACTTCTCTATGATTCATATCCTCCAATACTACACATATATGCATTGAAAAAAGCAAACAACACAAGAAAAACAGAATCTGTCAAAAACAGAACAGTCTGTAGTAATCTGTAACTTTCGCATACTTCTGTAACTCCAAAAAAATTGAAATAAAATGGTAAACATGGGGAATTTGTTTATTAATCATCTGCGAAAAGAATCAACTAAATATCACACTCCAGTAAAATATGGTGACCATTCTAGTGAGTGCTAATGATTCTGTTTTTCACAACAAGATCATATAAACTTCACACAAGTCTTCCCAAAGGTTCTACTTGGCACAAACACTAATTAAAACACAAAACCACATCTAACCAGAAGCTAGATGCAATATTTATTCCTAAATATCTCTACTCCTATAAAAATGCGAGTTGGTGATGATGGTGTGCCTGCCTTCGGGCTATATTCATCGTTCGATAAGGAATCAGTGGCTGAGATTGACTGAGACGTCTTGTGCCGAGCCAATCACCAAAACACGTATAGTCTGGAGATTTCTCTTGCAAAACAGACTATTCTAGAACTCCTCAGAATTTCTCGTCGCCAGCCTCTCCCCTCTCTTTCCCAGCGAGCGCTAGATCTGAGTAGCTGTAGCTATAGCTAGGTAGGGCCTCAATAACTCGTACAGTAGTACTGTATTTGGCATTGAGATGTCCCCTTCATCATCACTTCTTCTAGATCTGGCCGTGCAGATTGTTGGGGAAGGAGAACAGCACACGGGGATCAACGGACGAAGTCGAAACAAACAACAGACTTATGCCGGTCCATGGGAGGAGGTGCTGGTGGCGCGTACACACTTCTTGCGTCGTCGCGGACCCGAGGCCAGCCGGAATCCGTACCAAAAGGTGTCGTGGAAGAGCCTGGTGTGCGGCGGCGGTCATCGGGGTCGGGGAAGATGACCGCGACAGGGATGTCGTGGTGTCCAAGAGGCAATCGCTATGGGAGCTCCAGATCAATCTCGTCGGTGTGAACAGCTGGAAGATGGAGATCGACCGACGCACGACAGATGGCGGTCGGGAGCAGCTTGGTGGCGGCGTCCGGGAGCAGCGAAGGCACGGCAGGCGGTCGTCGGGGACAACTGGGGGGCGTTGACCAGGAGCGGCAGCGACCAGGAGCTGCGATTGGGGTTGGGGAGAAATGAGAGAAAGTTGATTGAGGGCGTTCGGGTACATCAGGCAACCGTGCTTCCCGTCCTAAGCCGGCCTTGAATGCCCCATTCCAGCGCACCCACTCCGGCCGCCGTCCCGTCTGTCGTGGTCTTGTACCTGTAAAATAGAAAAATAATCAATCAGCCGAGCTGCTGCAGTGTATCTTCCATTCTCCAAGCTGTTGTGCATGACCCCCCGCCCCAGTGGGCAGTAAGCGTGGCAGCAAGCGGAAGAGTTCACTGTGGCGGGCGCCGGGACGGGCGCTAGGCCGCCAGCGACCTGTACGCGCTGTCATGTACAGTTTCTTCGCCTACAATGGTGATGGCGCCCATACGCGCAACTTTGGAGAAGTGGGCAGCCCCGGATGGGATTTGGCAGTGCGTGGTCGGTCTCAACAACGCCACCAGTTTGGCAGTTCCAAGGGGCATTTCCGCATCTGCATCTCCAAATTGTCCCCTAATGGCCTGAATCAGTACGCAATGGCAAATATTTCAAAGTATAGAAACTTTGCAGTGGCATGTCTCAAAATATGGAACTAGTGATGACATTTCGATCTGAAACTTTGTAGTGGCATATACTCCTATCAAATTTACACCTAAATCTAATATGTTTCTCCTCAGTGACATCCTGCATTATCTCAGCGGTAAAGATGGCCGCGCTGTCTAGGCCTGCGCTCTCGCCCACCCCGGCAGGATCTCCATGCTATCGTTGCAAGGACGCCGAGTTGCGGGAGCTTCATGCAGCCGGAGCCGGTGTGTATGCCAGCATGTGTCTCCCACTGGTTGCGTCCCTTGCGCGGTCACAGACAACAGCAACGTTCGCGGGAGTATCCCCTATTTATTTGGACGACCATTGCAAGCTCTGAACTAAACCTGATCATTCCGTGGGCTGGGTCAGGTTTGGGCCGGGCTTGGCAAATCCCAAAGAAAAAAATCCCAGGCCCGGGCCGAAGAACATGAACAGTGGCATTTTAGATTAAATTAATAATATTCTGGATATTATATTAATTTACTATACCTATATTTAAAAAAAAAATGGCCATTTTGGGCTTTCGGGCCGGGCTTCGGTCAAGAAAGTGGAGCCCGAGCATGGCCCGAATGTCGAGCTTCGGGTTCAGGCCTCCTAGCTGGGTTGTCGATGAACATGTCTACCGTGAACTACACATATTATCGTGACGAGGCCGCCCCATCTCAATTCTCAGCTCCTAGGGATACGTGCTGCCAGGGGTAACGCAATCACACCGCACAACGCGTCGCGTCGTCCGCGCTGCTGCTGTTGTGTTCTACCTCCACGCTTCGCCGCATTGGGTCTGCAATAGTTGATATAATTTCATCTTCGGTATTGCTTACTTGATCAACTCATTTGAGATATATACACTAACTAATCAATAGTTTAATAGTTTATAATCACCGGGGCCAATTACCTTATGGGAGACAGGAAGAACGATTGTTGAAGAGGCTTAAGTAGTCTTCTTACAAGGAGATGCGATAGTGATTTTGCTCGATTTGACTTACCAAAAATATGGCATGACTTTAATTGATGTCTTAGAACATCCTTTATTGTTCGATAGACTCCTGGCACTTATGTAAACAAATTATCACGGGATCTTTTTTGATTCCCTTGCGTAGCACGGGCATCTTACTAGTAGAAGCAAAAACACATAAAACAAAATTGGGTTGCCTCCCAACAAGCGCTATCGTTTAACGCCCCTAGCTAGGCATGATGATTTCAATGATGCTCGCATAAAAGATAAGAGTTGAAACATAAAGAGAACTTCATGAAGAATATAACTAGCACATTTAAGTCTAACCCACTTCCTATGCATACGGATTTTGTGAGCAAACAACTTATGGGAACAATAATCAACTAGCATAGGAAGGCAAAACAAGCATAACTTCAAAACTTTAAGCACATAGAGAGGAAACTTGATATTATAGCAATTTCTACAAGCATGTGATCCTCTCTCATAATAATTTTCAGTAGAATCATGAATGAATTCAACAATATAAATAGCACATAAAGCATTATTTTCATGATCTACTTGCATAGAGATTTTACTACTCTCCACATAAGCGAATTTCTTCTCATGAATAATAGTGGGAGCAAACTCAACAAAATAATTATCATGTGAGGTATAATCCAATTGAAAACTAAAATCATGATGACAAGTTTCATGGTTATCATTATTCTTAATAGCATACAAGTCATCACAATAATCATCATAAATAGGAGGCATGCTTTCATCAAAATAAATTTGCTCATCAAAACTTGGGGGACTAAACATATCATCTTCATCAAACATAACATCCCAAAGCTTGTGGCTTTGCATATCATTAGCATAATGGGTTTTCAAAGAATTAATACTAACAACATTGCAATCATGCTCATCATGCACATATTTTATGCCAAGCATTCTATGTAATTCTTCTTCTAGTACTTGAGCACAATTTTCCTTCCCATCATTTTCACGAAAGATATGAAAAAGATGAAGCATATGAGGTAACCTGAATTCCATTATTTGTAATTTTCTTTTATAAACTAAACTAGTGATAAAACAAGAAAATAAAAGATTCGATTGCAAGATCTAAAGATATACCTTCAAGCACTAACCTCCCCGGCAACGACGCCAGAAAAGAGCTTGATGTCTACTACACAACCTTCTTCTTGTAGACGTTGTTGGGCCTCCAAGTGCAGAGGTTTGTAGGACAATAGCAAATTTCCCTCAAGTGGATGACCTAAGGTTTATCAATCCGTCGGAGGCGTAGGATGAAGATTGTCTCTCTCAAACAACCCTGCAACCAAATAACAAAGAGTCTCTTGTGTCCCCAACACACCCAATACAATGGTAAATTGTATAGGTGCACTAGTTCGGCGAAGAGATGGTGATACAAGTGCAATATGGATGGTAGATATAGGTTTTTGTAATAAGAAAATATAAAAACAACAAGGTAGCAAGGGATGAGGGAGGAGCCCCACTCCCCGAGCTCTGGTATGGCCGTTCGGCCTCGTCAAGCATGAGCTACTGCCGAAGGTCTGGCCCCAGGCTCTCTTCTTCAACATAAACTAGCAGAAGCAGAAGACAAAAGAGGAGGAATGCGGGGATGGGTGACTCCGTCCTCCTCCACCCCTCCTTTCGTAGGCAGGCCAAGGAGGGGAGCCGCTCCCTCAATGGGTGACCACCATCCTCCTCCGCCAATTCAAGACGAGCGGGCCCTCGCCTTGATGCTCTCCCACGTCACGCGCCTCTATTACCTACCCCGTGCGATATGCAGCATACGCGGCTAAGGATAAGGGTGTGGTGGGAAGAGTGAATTGGCAGTTTCTACCCCGTGCGTTAAATTCATTCACGGGCCATTGCTGGAGCGGCCCCACCACTATTGGCTTCACACGATGCATGGAGAAATCGGAAACCGGCCCGGCATCAACACTAATGAGGAAGCAAAGAGGACCTCAAGAGACCAGCCTCTTCAGCAACCCCGCATGTGCACTTATTAGGCCTTACCCCGATGATGCTCAGCAGCGCGTTTGGGGCAGGCCCAGGGGCTTCTGTCGGTGCAACAAACCCTGGGTCTGTTGCTCAGACTGTGCACAGGCACGAGAACAATATTAAAGCACCAAGCCAAGTCAGAGTACATGAAATCAAGAAGTTCGAAGGACCAACAAGCATATCAGAAGAACCAAGACCAAGCTAGAGAAGCAAGATATTGCCAAGAGAAAGGCCTCCCTTGCCGGGAAGGCGAGCCCGGCAAGGGGCAAGGCCACCCCCAGAAGAAGACAGCTAAGGCATCCCGGCAGAGCCCGCCGGGACTTGCGGAGGCTAAACCACCTCACCACCCACTCCTCCACGACTCACGTCATTGATCATTGTGCTATCAAGCCGCAGAGTGACTGACTGACAGCCATTCGCCACATGGCAACCTCTCCCTACAGGAAAAACCCACCGACGACATCCATCCTGCAATGTGTCAAGCGAGCGGGCGCGGAGCTGGCAAGCCTTGCCGAGCAACCAGTGATGTGACATTAAGCGGTGCATTTAATGTGCCCTGTCAGCCCGCAGAGTTAGGTATGATAGCATTGTTGCTATCTTATCAGTGCATAATGACTACTTTGCCATTGTGGTAACCCCTTAATCTATAAAAGGATGCCCATGGCAGCCATAGACGGGATTAGAAGATTGGACAACTCACACCCCCATACGCGCGTAGTCGCTGCCGCCCTAAGGCAACCCTTGTCGGGAAAGTGTACTACACTCCACTGCCTCATTCCACCATCAATTCACCAAAGCAGGAGTAGGGTCTTACGCCACCATGGCAGACTAGACCTGGGTAAAACTGCCAGCGTGATCTCTGTCGTGCTGCCCCACACTCGTCTGCTCTTTGCGCAATGCGACATCCCCCTGCCAAACAAGCAAGGGGCCTCCTGGTCCCATACGTGGCCGTGGTTTCCCGCGATACTCCTTCTTGGTGGTGCTTTTCTCGCGGTCTTCTTATGTGCTCTTGAAGCTTGGCCGTGGTGTGAAGTAGAGCTTGTTCGGACTTGGAGGTTTGAGCTTGGTGAGCATCTTCATGATGATGGTGTTGTTGTCATGCTTGAGCTTGTAGAAGATGTTGTTTGTCATCATCGTGCACATGATGCTTGGAGGTGACTTTCCTTTCATGACGATGTTGATGGTCGCCATGGTGGTGTGGACGTGGATGACTTGCGCTTGCATTATTGTTTGCGCTCCGAAGACTTGTGACTTGAACATCGCCACCGAGAAGATGTCGAAGGGGAAGAAGGCTTGTAGTCAACCACCATGTGTTAGAGTTCCTCCATGTGTTTGTCGATGGAGTCGCACACGTCGTTGAATTAAGCCCTTCTCCTTGCCTTGGAGTGTCGTATGTCGATGACGATGTTGTCGATGTGCTCTTGCATTGCTCATTGTAGTCCGATGGTTTGCGTGTGGATGTAGTTGTTCACGCCGTCGATGTGGAAGACCGGAGATGAAATGCCTTGCCTATCCATCACAAGACTCGAGCAAATGTGAGTGGGAGAAAGAGAAGAACTACACCAATGTACCTTACCCGATGTTGAAAATGGATCAATGATCACTCAATAATGTACCAAGGAAATAGCACAGTTGGTACCCATTCTTGTCAATTCTCACACCTACACAATAAGGCTTGTGGAGTAGCTCGATGAGGATAGTGGCACAAAAATTTGATGCAAAATGTTAGCAAGAGTCAATAATGTTGAAAGAGATTCACAAATTCTCAAGTGAAACAAGTAAACCAATAGCAATGAGTGGCACACAGAAACACACGCACAAATAGATAAATGTGGTTGTGCAACCAACGATTGAGCAGAAAATGTGGAATCCACGGGAAATTATCTTGTCGCACAACACTAGAGAGACTCTAGCCGATTGCTCAATAGGCGGATATGAACTTGTGAACTACCTATGTGAGACAAAATGTAGCGACTTCCTATCGCAAGTATGCTATGTATGTATGAGCTTCCGGTGCTTTTAGCATAAGATGATCGAGTATGATATGATATTTTGTGATGCTATGGCTCTTGCTTACAAGCTTCTTTGGGGCTCTTTTGCTTAAAAGCTTATTCTTTTTTTTTTCTATGGCCACTTTTGCAAATGCTCAAACCAAGATAGCAATTGTGTATATGCGGGAACAATCTTGTGAAACAAGAGATGATATGATGATACCAAGATGATATGGTATGTATGCAATGTAAGCGCGGATCAATGATCACTAATGTGCACAAGTAACGTTGCCGGCAATACTCAAAGGCTAGTCTCGATAGGAAAGTGATGCAAAATGGGCTAGGGGTTAACAATGATAAGTCAAGGGGAATATACAATGATGTCATTGAACTTACCGTCTGATGATGATGATGAGATGTAGTGTTTTCATTGTCGAACCGTTCCTAATTAGCCGAAATACCTTAGGAAGCGGAAAAATTGCAAACTCAAAATCTCAAAGGCAGATGTCAAATGGTGGTAGCGGAAATACGATGGTGGTTTTGCACTCGTCAAAGCAGAAGTGGAATGATGGGTTATGCGAGTCAAAGTTGAAATGACCATCCCTAAGTAGCCAAAACACCATAGGAGACACAAGACAGAACTCAAACAAGCTCAAACAAAATTGGGTTAGGTTGGGTTGGTGGGAGTGTATGGTGGGAAAGGTTATGCGGAAGTGGTGGTGGTGGTGGTTGATGAAGAAGCAACCATCCCTAAGTAGCTGAAACACCTTAGGAAACTCGAATCACTACTCAAGCAACCACTAATCCAATATGGAACAAAATGTGTTAGGTTGCGGAAGTCGGTGGTGGTTATGCAGATGATGTGGTGAAGTCCCTAGGCAAAGATGCCAAAGTTCCAAAATTTTGATGGAGTCAAATGATGATGGTGATATTTTTGTGGGATGGGCATGTCAATAGCTTCAAAACGAGTTAAAGAACGTCAAAATCGGACTCCGGGTGAATTAGTTATGGCCAAAACAAAATGTCAGCACAATCAGTTTCAGGTGAAGCCAGACATCCGGGAGTTGGTCCGGATGATCCGGGCTGGTCAACCATATTCGGGCGTGTGGGGTGTCCGGACATATGGTAGAGGGCCCGGATGATCCGGGAGAACTTCCGAATGATCCGGGCAAGTCAATCCGCTCGGGATTTCCTCTCGGGGGTGATTTTTGGGCAGAATTTGATGGTTTTGGGCTCAAATCGAGGAGATTTCGTGGATGAATAGTGAGGAAACTAGTGGGGAAGCAAGATCCACTTGAAACCAAGAAAGTCCATGGATTAAAATCAACAAAATCTCATCAAAAGAACAAACCAAAAAAAATTGGGGCTATTTTTGGTGGGGAATTTTCAAATTTGGGGAAGAACACAACAAAATTGGGCAAAAACGGTTGGGAGGCTCCAAATTTGTGATCAGCCAAGGCTCATGATACCATATGATGCAGGGCTAACCCGATTCTAGGCCAATCTTTCGCGATTGGAGGGGATTCCCACGAAGAACACGGAGAACACAAGGGGAAAATGCGAGGGAAACGAGAGGAAAACACTCAAATCAACTAGAAATGGTCACACATGTGCTAGAACCTCAACACAACGAGATACACGGTCCAAATCCAACAAGAAAAGATACAAGGTACCTAGTTCATCTTCGTGAGGAGGTCTTGATTGCGCGAGGGATCTTCTCTGTGAGGAGGTCTTGAATCCGGTGTGGATGTTCTCCGTAGAGGCTGTAGTCTCTCGGTGGAGTAGAACCACTAGGGATGAGCAATGCTCTAGTCTAAAATGATCTAACACAATGATAACCCTAGAAATAAGGAGGAGGGGGTCTATTTATAGTCTAAGTCATGAAGGGGTAAGTGAGGGGGCAAAGGGGTACACGTGCTCGGCCCAAGTCATGCGCATAAACGGGGTCCGGATGATCTGGATGGTGGCCCGGATGATCCAGGTGTCAGGGGACTGGATGATCCGGGCGACCGTCCAGATCGTCCGGCTTCGTGAGTTTGCTTCTGGTGCCTTCGGGTGCATTTCTCGGATCATCCGGGTCGGGGTCCGGATCGTCCGAGCTTGGGCCGGATCGTCTGTACAGCGGTCCGGATCATCCGAGCATCTTCTGTCTCGGCCTTCTTCTTCTCCGTCTTCGCGTATGCTTCTCTCATTCGATCATACTTGCTCCTTAGCTGCTCCATGGTCTTCCTCTTGGTTCTTGGTCATGTATAGCACATATGTTTGAGGTAGTATCCATGTCTCACATGTGGAAAGTGAAGGTTCGGAGAGGAGCGAGTTCACCTTTTGTATAATGGCGTATGC
This sequence comes from Secale cereale, assembly GCA_902687465.1. NCBI lineage: Eukaryota > Viridiplantae > Streptophyta > Magnoliopsida > Poales > Poaceae > Secale > Secale cereale. The sequence goes on from LR738714.1 coordinate 255,796,426, forward strand.
TTGAGGTCTCATCGTATGTCCTCTGGGGGCTTGGGTAGTAGTCTTGATGTACATGGGGATGACCATAGGATGCTCCGCAACAGAATTGGTCCAAGAAATTGGATCATGCACTTTGGGCCTACAGACCAGCTTATAAAAATCCTATGGGTATGTCTCATTATGTTGGGGATATAACTATTGGATATAACCCGGCCAGGAAGGGCTGGGTTAAGCCACTGGAGGGTTACCAAGACAGCCCATGAAGATGTTGAAGATGGCGGTTCATGAAGCAGGTTTGCTAAGGGCCTGAAGCCCAATGGTGACTTAAAGGCTCGTATGTGTAAACCGCCATGTATGTATGACTTGTGTTGTAAGGTAGGAATAATTTGTCACCGAGCCGGACATGTTGTATGAGCCGGCCGGGACTCTATGAACCGACGGGCATCAACTTGTGTATATAAAAGGGACGACCCGGCGGCGGTTTAGGACAAGAAAGAAGAGATCGAAAGCTAGGTCAAGCGGATTCGCTCCCTGGTAATTAAAACCTAAGTAATTCCGCCTCAAACTGGATTAGGCTTTTACCTTCACCGCAAGGGGCCGAACCAGTATAAACTCTCCGTGTCTTTGTCCCGATTAACCCCTTTAAGCTAACGTCGGCGCGATGGATCCACAACTAAGTCCTTGCACTAGGACATCTGTCGTGTTAACCCCACGACAGTTGGTGCCCACCGTGGGGCCTGCGCACGGTGGTTTTGAGTTCTTGAAGTGCAACTTCGAAGGGATCAAAGGATACACTGTGCGCCGGATGACCAAGATTTGTTGCGGCAAGCTCTACATCGACGACGCAGGCTGGGGTCCCTAGGCCGGCTCAATTGAGTACGGGTATCGGGTCCCCTTCGGCGGAATTCACGTCTTCATTGACAAGATCGGCGAATCAGGCCCTGAGCCGGACATCTGCATCGACATCATCGATACGGCTCAGCGTGCGCGACCGACCCGAGTTCGACCCGCTGTGAAGCATGCCTTTGTGGGACACATACATGGGGCGGAATTTGAGGAAGATTCTCTATCTGGCGGAGAGACTGTCATATACTCTGACAGTGAGTTATCCGGATCAACCGATTCAATGTATCAGTTGCAAGATGGCCGGCTTGGGGGTTGTTCTGATGGTAATAGTATTCCGGACCCCTATGAGTTACCAAGCCGAGTAGCAATCTTCATGTCCTGTACTCAGTCAACGCTTGGATCTGCTACTGCAGCTAATACGACCTATGATTCTACGGCCGCGGCAACAACCGGCGTGGCCGGCTCTGTGCGTCCGCCAGCTCAGGTTCTGATGGAGTTGCTGGAAGCTCTGACAACCCTAATGGGGGTGGAGGTAACCTCGGATAAACAGGAGCAACATAAGGTGGATATGGCAAAGTTAAGGGATGAGGTAGCTAAGGCCAAGGAAGACCTAGCGGCGAAGAGCGCTAGGATGGCCGCCTAGAGAGCTATTTTGGACGCGCAGGCACAGCGGATTCAGGCAGACTCTTTCTGGCTTACCTTGTATCAAAACGTAGCAGATGAAGTCATGAGAAGGAGGCATTAGAGCCGTCTACCTCCGGTTTACAAGGCGATGAATCTCTTCAACACACCTGGAGCAGGGACTAGCAGCCCACCGGTGATAAACCAGATTGAAGTGGCTGGCCCAGGAACACCGGCTCAGCAACGCACGACAGAGCCGCTCCGCCTGAATATTACTCCGCCTCAACCCCACGCCGTCGGGTCATTATTCTAACCCGTTGGATAATATGATTGCTGCAGCGACTTGGCTAGCGGCCTTACCGGTTGAAGGCGAATCACCGGCAGCAATGGAGATACGACGAGCTGGAGAATTGCTTCAGACGGCTATGGCCCAACAGGCGGCTTACTTTTACAGTCGAGAGAGGATTCATTAAACCCCTTGCCCGAGTCAGAGTTATAGCAGACACATTGACACGCCAGCGGTTTCAAGCAGTGAAAGTCGCCGTAACCAGCCACGTGGGCATGACCCGGTGCGTGATGGTGCTCAGGCTTTGGTGGACCAGGGCAGAGCGCGTTGGGAGGTTGAGATGGCGGCTCAACAAGTGGCTCGTTAGCATTCTCCAGCTTACCCAACCACTTCGGTGGAGATAGGTGTGACCTATAGAACCTTGTGTGTGCCATGTTTAGTGTCGGCTCTGGGTAATGAGCGTTCACCCAAGGATTTCAAGGGTCCTCATAAGGTGCCTAACTACACAGTTGAGTTACCCCCAGAAGCATGGGATGAGAATTATGAGATGGCCATGGAGTGGCTGGACATTAATGATGCTGCGTGTGCAAAATATTTCACCATGATGTTGGAGGGGACATCCTATACTTGGTTGAAAGGGCTGTCTCCCAACTCCATTAGATCATGGGCTGAGTTAAAAGCCCGATTTATCCAGAATTTTAAAAATACATGCAAGCAACCTATGTCCACTGTGGATGTGGACGCCGGTGTCCAAGAAGAGGGTGAGTCAACAACCCATTGGGTGCGCCGGGTCTCGACTATCCTGCATTCGTCAGATCATATCAATGCTGACACAACAGTCCCGCCTGAAATGGTCTAGAAGAGATCTTTTGAGCAGTTGCTGAATGCACCAACAGTCTTCCAAGTGCCCAGAGCAATGCCTAATCTGAAGATGTCTCCTATTTTTCTCTCCAAGCGGAATTGGGAGCTGGCATTTCAACAGGATGCCCCCCCGCGATTGACATGGAAGGAGCAAGAGGCCCCCAGACCTGTGGCTCGAGCGCTTTTCCCTTCAAGTCCTTCCATGGTGGCTTTTGATTTGGCTCCTCCAACAGCTGGTATCAGAAAAGCTAGGCCCCCCCGCAAAACTTTGGCGCCAGCGCCTCTGGTGGAATCTTCGGTCCGGAGGTGCACAAGGAGCTCTCTTCAACGCGACGGTTTCAAGCCCACTTTCTTTGAGCTCGTCAGTGAGGCCAAACGAAAGAAGCCCAAGGCCAGGCCCTTCACTACAGAAATGCCTGACGACCCTGCTACTGCTGCGGTGCCTAAGGAAATTCTTGTTGCAAGACTCCAACAGATTGGGAAGGAACTTCAGATTGATGAGAACCTTCTCTCTGTGGATGCGCTTATGGCGGACCCACTTGCTGCCCAGGAAGCCTCCACCCATGATGCCTAATGCTCTGTTCTGGGTTGGGCCTGCCCTTAAGAGTGCCAATTATTTTCTTTTTCGTGCTACTTATTTTGGAACTTGATGTGTTGTGGAAACTCTCTGCTGGTACTTGTTGGTTATCTGGAACATGTGGCATTATGTGCCATATGCTTATTTGGCCCCCTCTATAATATTGTTAATGAGTAACTCATTTAGAAACTGGAATGTCTTTTGCTGGAACGTTAGAGGTCTGAATGCTGACGCTAGGCAGAGGGCTGTTAGGCAGAAAATTGATGAAATCCAATGTGCGGTTGCTTGTCTTCAGGAGACAAAATGTGCCTCATTTGACACTCATATGATAAGGAAATTTTTCCCAAAGAGACTAGACAACTTTGCTTTCTCACCTTCTGTTGGTGCTTCTGGTGGTATTCTTGTGGTTTGGAACTCCTCTATTCTTATAGGGAGACTGTTAGAGATTCAACAATTTGCTGTAGTGGTGGAATTTACTTCTAGACAGAACAATGAGAAGTGGACCCTTGTTGTTGTATATGGTCCCTGTCAAGGGGAACCTAGGGACAATTTTGTCAGTTGGCTTTATAACCTTGACATCCCTGTAGACTCCAACTGGCTAGTTCTTGGAGACTTCAATTTTATCAGATCTCTTGAGAATAGAAACTTGCCTGGAGGTGACCTGAATGACATTTTTATCTTCAATGAGATCATTGCCCACCTTGGCCTGTTGGAGTTGCCCATCAAAGGTAGATCTTTCACCTGGTCTAATATGCAAGAAATTCCCTTATTGGACAGCTGGATTGGTTCTTCACCTCCACTGATTGGATTTCTCACTACCCTATGACTGAAGTTCTCCCCTTGGCTAGAATTGCTTCTGATCATGTTCCATGTGTTGTAAAGATTTCAACTTTAATTCCAAAAGCTCACATCTTCAGATTTGAAAATTATTGGTTGGAGTTGGTTAGCTTTATGGAGTGTGTCCAAGACTCTTGGAGTAGGCCATCCTTTAAGAGGCACATAACTGCTAAGATAGCTGACAAGTTTAAATCTCTGAGAATGTGCCTCAAAAGTGGCAGCAGAATGTGTCCCATATCAAAGATCTTCTTTCGAAAAGTAACCAGGTCATCCTTCTCCTTGATGAACTTGAAGAGTGTAGGCCTCTTTTCATTCAAGAGTCCAACTTCAGAAGAATTGTTACAGCTCATGTGGAAAAATTGCTCCATATTCAGTATCTTTACTGGAAAAAAGGTGTACCATTAGATACATCAAAGTTGGTGGGGAGAATACCAAATTTTTTCATGCTATGGCTACTGAAAGGCACAGAAGAAATTCCATTGCAAGTCTAAAGATGGATGATGGCACTGTGGTGTCTGATCACTCTCAAATGGCAGGTGTTATTTGGAACTGCTTTAAAAATAGAATGGGTACTTCCAGGGGTATTATAATGGGTTTTGACCTGCAGTCTCTTATTGCCCCAGTTGAGGGCCTGGATGGGCTCACAAAGCCATTTGAAAAAAAGGAAATGGATAACATTGTGAATTGTATGCCTGTGGATAAGGCTCCTAGCCCTGATGGTTTTAATGGTCTATTCTTCAAAAAGTGCTGGCATATAATTGGTGAGGATTTTTATGAGTTGGCACAGGAATTCCATGATGGAAATGCCATTTTGGATAATATCAATGACTCCTATATCACTTTAGTGCCAAAAAAGCTCTCACCTGAAAGTGTGGGTGACTATAGACCAATTTCTCTGACTGGAATGGGTTTGAAGTTCTTGTCAAAACTGACAGCTAACTGGCTCCAAGAAGTAATCCTACAGTGTGTTCACAAAAACCAGTATGGATTCATCAAAAGCAGAACAATTCAGGATTGTGTTGGCTGGACCATTGAATACCTACATCAATGTCACCAGTCAAAGAGACCTATAGTTATTTTAAAGCTGGATTTTGAAAAAGCTTTTGACTCTTTGGAACATGAAGCTATCTTTCAAATTTGAGGTATAAGGGTTTCAATGACAAATGGATCTCCTGGATGAAGCAGTTGCTCTCTACTGGTACCTCATCAATGCTTTTGAATGGTGTCCCTAGGAGAAAATTCATCTGCAAGAATGGTGTGAGGCAGGGGGGTCCAATCTCCCCTCTCCTGTTTGTTATTGCAGCTGATCTCTTACAATATGTCATCAATGATATGTTACAAAAAGGCACTTTGCATCTACCTATCCCATGCCATGATCAAGATTATCCAGTCATCCAGTATGCTGATGATACTCTGATTATCTTACCTGCTGATAAGGTGCAACTTTTGGCCCATAAGGAGATGCTCAAGATTTTCTCTCAGTTAACAGGTTTGGAGGTTAATTACCACAAATCCTTCATCATTCCTATTAATGTTGATAATGCTCATATGGCAGATTTAGCCACCACATTTGGTTGTCAGATTGGTAAGTTACCTTTCACTTACTTAGGCCTACCAGTGGGAACAACTAGGCCTAAAATGGTAGACTTCATGCCTTTAGTCGACTGCATGGAAAGAAGAATGTATGCTAGTTCATCCTTTCTAAATCAGGGAGAAAGGCTGCAGTTTCTCAATTCTGCCCTTTCATCAATGCCTATTTTCTTTCTCTCCAGCCTTGCAGTCCCTGCTGGTATCCTGAAACAGCTGGAGAGGATCCAAAGGCACTAAGAATAGAGATGAGCCTGCTCCATCTTTGGCTGCTTGGGATCTCATTTGTAGACCTAAACATAAAGGGGGACTGGGTATCCTTAACCTTGGAGTGCAAAATGTTGCTTTGCTCATGAAGCATGCCAGTAACTTTCTTAACAGGAAAGACTTGCCCTGGGTTTCTTTGATTTGGGACACATACTACCATGGTATTGTTCCTCAGGGCACCTCAGATTGTGGCTCTTTTTGGTGGAAGGATGTTTGTAAGGTAATGGGCACTTTCAGGAAGTGCTCTTATGTTCAAGTGAATGATGGAGACATTGCCCTGTTCTGGTCTGATATTTGGCAGATTGGGTCTGACAAAGTTACAATGGAACTTAGATTCCCCAGACTGTTTTCATATATCAAGGATCCCTGGGTGCTAGCCAATGAAATGTTTAGCCAGCAGGATATCTATCATCACTTTCATTTGCCTCTGTATATACAAGCTCATCATGATTTGACCCAGATGCAGGATATGTTGGAGGCTTGCTCTAGATCCCCTGCATCCAATGATGTTTGGCTCTGGCAGAACACAAATAAAGCTTACAAGCCAAAACTTTTCTACCTCTGTAGCTTTGCCTCAGAAACCTTTAATCCAGTGACTTCTTGGATCTGGAAGTCCTCTTGCACCAACAAAATCAAAATGTTTGCTTGGATGCTTATCATGGATAGGCTAAACACAAAAGACATGGTAGAGAGGAGGCATTGGCATCTGGATGATGGGACTTCATGTGTGATGTGTCCCACTCATTCAAGAGAAGACAGAGATCACCTATTCTTCACCTGTAATTTCAGTGTCAGGGTGTGGAATTATCTCCAAATCTGCTGGGCTACTGGTAACTCAATGGTTGAGATAGTCTTAAAGACTAGGAAGAGCTTTGGTAAACCTTTCTTCACAGAGGTAGTTTTCATTGCTTGCTGGAATATTTGGATTATCATAAATGCCAAAGTGTTTAGGCATGAGAGGGCAAGTTTTAATAAGTGGAGAAGCTGCTTTCTGCATGATATCTCCTTGATGCAATACAGGATCAAGGCTGTTTATAAAGAAGAACTTCTGAGATGGATCTCATTCCTCCCCCTTGAGTTGTTGGTAATCTTTCCCTAGTTCTTCCTAGTTTCTCTTTGTAGTTTCCTAGTTTCTTTTCATTGTTGTTGGTTTGATTACCCCTTGTAATCCCCCATGTACTTTTGTTATTCTTTTCAATAAAGGGCTCTTTATGCTGTGGGGGGTTCCCCCACAGTTTTCGGTTAAAAAAACAGTCTTGATGTTAGAAAATAATTGCCGTTTTTTGCCTCTTAAACAGAAGCTAGGGCGGCTTAAGCGCCACAGGAGAAATATGGGGGAGCTGATGGGGGCTTTGGTTAAATGTGCTGACTCTGGTGGTACCAAGGACCCCAAGTCGGATGATGAAAAGCCGGGAAAGGGAAATATGAGTGGCAACGCCAAGGAGCAGCCTCATAACCCGACGAATCAGGGAGTCAATGGTAAGCGCAAGGCTGATAATAATTTGGATTTTGTAGCTAATACCAACACGCAAAATAATGGCCAGCGTCGTAAGGGAGGGCCACCTTGGATTGGAGGATCAGGTTTCAATCTTGCGCAGCTGTTGAATCAGCCCTGCCCAAAACATGGTTCACGGGGAAGGCCATCCAGTCACCTCTGGAAGGACTTCTTCATTATGAAAGAATACAAAAATTCCAATTTTTTTAGAACAATCATGGGCCGGGCGGCGGCTCAAGTTCCGGCTCTCATGGTCTGAGTTACGGTGGTGGCGGGTCTAATTCTGGTTTACAGGGCCAAGGCAGTGAAAGCAATCGAGGCAATCAAGATGGTTTCCATCAACGGTCTGGCGAGGGGAATCAACATCAGCAATCTGGTTATCAAAGTAATCCAAAGCAGTTGAATAGTGGGCAGTACCATGCTTTTACCACAAGTTTATGCAAGCGGGATCAGAAGCTCCATAAAAGGGTTGTGAATGTTGTTGAACCGGCGGTTCGCTGTTACATACGATGGTCTGAGCAGCCCATTGTGTGGTCGTGAGGATTACCTACCCCGGGTTGATAATCTGGGTCAACTGGCTTTGGTGGTGGCGCCTGAGGTTGGAGGATACAAGTTCACTAAGGTACTCATGGATGGGGACAACAACATCAATATCCTTTACTATGATACTTTCCGTTGCATGCGATTAACGGACAAAAATCTTAAGCTGTCCAATACTGTTTTCCATGGAGTAGTGCCTGGTAAGTCGGCGTACCCAATGGAAAAACCCGATTTGAAGGTAGCCTTTGGAGATGAGTACGATGCCAGAGCAGAGACTTTAACATTTGAAGTTGTTAAGATCCAAAGCCCGTATCATGCTCTGTTTGGACGGCAGGCTTATGCTAAATTCATGGCAAGGTCGTGTTATGTTTATCTGTAGCTCAAGATGCTGGGTCACAAGGGCACTATAATAGTGCATGGGAGTCGCAAGATAGCTTTGGAGTGTGAACAAGGCGACGCTGCTTACGCGGAGTCTGTTTGTGCCACAAAGGAGTTGAAATTTTACAAGGATAACTTTGACCCGGCAGATATGACGTCCTTGAAGAAGCCAACCACACAACATGACCCTTTGTTGAAGTTCGAATTGGCAGATGACAATAAGCTAGTTGACTTTGTTCCTGGCGACTCATCTAAGCAGTTCAATATCAGTTCTAATCTGGCTCCAAAATAGGAAAGCGCGCTCATCGAGTTCATCTGTTAGAACCGGGACATCTTTGCATGGAAACCTTCTGATATGCCAGGTGTACCGAGGGAACTCGCTGAGCACACCCTTCATATTGATTTGAAGTTTAAGCCAGTCAAGCAATTCCTTCGTCGCGTTAATGAAGAGAGGCGGAAGGCCATTGGTGAATAGGTAGCCTGGCTCTTGGCAGCTGGGTTTATTGTTGAAGTTTTTCATCCTGAGTGGTTGGCTAACCCGGTGCTTGTACTTAAGAAGAATGGCACTTGGCATATGTGCGTGGATTACACATATTTGAACAAAGCTTGTCCGGTTGATCCCTTTGTTCTTCCCCATATTAATCGAATTATTGATGCTACGGCGGGTTGTGAGCATCTGAGTTTTTTGGATGCTTATTCTGGTTATCACCAGATCAAAATGGCAGTTAAGGACCAGGAGAAGACATCCTTTATCACTCCTTTTGGAGCCTTCTGTTATGTATTAATGCCTTTTGGGCTCAAGAGCGCACATGTGACTTATCAGCGATGTGTGCTAAATTGCCTCCATGGTCAGATTGGGTGCAATGTTCACGCTTATGTGGATGATATTGTGGTGAAGTCCAGGAAGAAAGAAACCCTGATAGATGGTTTAAAGGAAACCTTTGACAATCTCCGGGTCTACAAGATGATGCTTAACCCGGCCAAGTGTGTTTTTGGCGTGCCAACGGGCATTGAAGCTAACTCAGAGAAGATCAAGGCCATCACCTCTCTGGCTAAGCCGGCGTGTATTAATGATGTTCAACAATTGGCGGGTCGCATTGCGGCCTTAAGCCGGTTCATAAGCTGGTAGGGTGAGAAGTCTATCCCTCTGTACCACATGATGAAGAGGACATATCACTTTGTTTGGAGTGATGTTGCTGATCAGGCATTTGAGGCCTTGAAGAAACAATTGGCTGAGCCGCCGGTACTTGCTGCTCCCCTTGATAAGGAGCCCTTGTTATTATACATGGCTGCCAACAGCCGAGCTGTTAGCGTGGCTATCATGGTGGAAAGGAAGGAATCAGGCAAGGAACATCCGGTTCAGCGGCTGGTTTACTACATCAATGAGGTGCTTATTGAGTCCAAGCTGAGGTATCCACATTGGCAGAAGCTTGTGTATGGAGTGTTTATGGCTAGCCGAAAACTCAAGCAATATTTTCTGGGTCATCCAATTACTGTGTTTAGTTCGGCTCCTTCACGAGATATTATTCAGAACAGAGAAGCCACAGGTCGGGCAGCCAAGTGGGCCATTGAGCTTGGGCCTCATGGTGTGAAGTATATGCCTCGAACAGCAATTAATTCTCAAGCGCTGGTGGATTTCATAAATGATTGGACAGAGTTGCGGATGCCTAAGGAGAAGACGGATAACACATATTGGACTATTCATTTTGATGGATCGATGCAATTGGAGGGCTCGGGGGCTGGAGTTGTCCTAACTTCCCCACGAGCTGATAAATTTTCTTATGTTCTCCGGCTGATGTTCCCTTGCACTAACAATGCGGTTGAATAGGAAGCCTTGCTACATGGTCTTCGGATGGCTAAAGCGATGAACTTGAGCCGGGTGAGGTGTTTTGGCAACTCGGATCTGGTAGCTCAGCAAGTTTCTGGCACTTGGGATTCTAAGGATCCACTCATGGCGGCTTATCGTCAAGAGGTTGATGCTATCACAGGTCACTTCAAGGGTTATCAGGTTGAACATGTTGATCGCAGGAAAAATGAGGCGGCTGATGCTTTGAGCCGGTTAGGATCCGAGCGGAAGCCGGTGCCTCCCAACACTTTTTTGGATATTTTGCATAACCCTTCAGTTAAATTGCCTACAGAGGAAGATCTTGCTATTCCTGACCCGGAGGCACAATTAGTGGCGGCTCTTCATGCTATTCTTGATTGGACTGTTCCATATTTGGCTTACATGACCCAGGGCGAGTTACCTGAAGATGAAACTTTAGCCAGGCAGATAACCCGTCGGTCTAAGTCAATGACAATTGTCAATGGAGAATTGCACCATTGCAGTGTTTCAGGGGCATTTAACCGATGTGTTTCTCCAGAGGAGGGTCGAGAGATTCTACGTGAAATTCATGAAGGAGATTGCGGTCATCATGCCGGCTCTAAATCTCTTGTGGCTACGGCTTTTCATCATCGATTTTATTGGCTAATGACTCATGCTGATGCAGAGGATTTGGTCAGTAAATGTGATTGTTGTCAAAAATTCTCATGACGAGCTCATGTGCCGGCTCAAGAATTGAGGATGATTCCAATTACTTTTCCATTTGCAGTCTGGGGGCTTGATATGGTTGGGCCTTTCAAAAGGTCTAAGGATAAAAAGACTCACCTCCTGGAGGCGGTTGACAAATTTACAAAGTGGGTGGAAGCAGAGCCGGTCAGTAAGTGTGATGCGGTGACAGCTGTTCAGTTTATCAAAAAGGTGATTTTCCGTTTTGGTTTTCCACATAGCATTATAATTGATAATGGCACTAATCTCTCTAAATGTGCTATTAGAATATTTTGTCAACGTGAGCATATTCGACTTGATGTGTCATTAGTGGCTCACCCTCAGTCTAATGGTCAAGCCGAAAGAGCCAATCAAGAAATATTGAGAGGCATCAAGTCCCGGCTTTTGGTTCCTTTGTAGAGAACGTCGGGTTGTTGGGTGGCAGAGCTGCCCTTAGTATTATGGAGCATTAACACCACCCCTAATAGATCTACGGGTTACACGCCTTTCTTCATGGTTTACGGAGCAGAGGCAGTTCTACCTAGTGACATCCGTCACGACTCGCCCCGCGTGGCGGCTTACGTTGAAGCTGACAATGAGAAAGCACGTCAGGACACTTGACCTGTTAGATGAGGAGCGTGACCTTGCGGTGGCTCGTTTGGTGATTTACCAGCAAGATCTGCGCCGCTATCAGAACCGCCGGGTTAAGACGAGAACCCTTCAAGAAGGTGACTTGGTGCTTCGGCTTATCTAGGATCAAACTGATATGCACAAGCTATCCCCGCCTTGGGAAGGACCCTTTGTGGTCAGCAAGAATGTGCACAACGGGTCATACTACCTTATCGATGTTCGAGACCACAAGGACTCACGCACGTCGGAGGAGGAGACCCGTCGGCTATGGAATAGTGCTCATCTTCGGCCTTATTACACCTGAGTCACTGGCTCTTATGATGTACATATTGTGACAGTGTATATATTATGACAAATATAATAAAGCTAGCATCCTGATAATTAAGGGCCTCTGTCATTACACTTCTGAGAATAATGAATCTTTATTATCATGATCATTTGGGGGCGACCTGCTTAATGAGCAGAGCCTTGATTACCCTCTTGGTCCGGCTTGTATGCCTTTAATGAAATATTACCTGGGGGCTCTTTGTCCAATGGACAAGAGTTTTTATGACCCTTGTAATAGGCTTAAAATCTAGGCTTGGAAGCCAGGCGTATTCACCTAAAAATCTGGGTTATCCTGCCTTTTTAAACGGCTACTCCGCCTAGATTGAATGGAATGACCCGCCGTACTTTTGACAGTCAATCTTATACAAGCCCCTGAACTAGTCAAAGTTAAAACGACGATTGGTCATGTGAGGCCCGACTTATAAGTTTTCCATAAAGGTTTAACTCAATGGCGGTGCGCCCATGAAAGCATTTGTGATTTTGGCTTGGCGGCCTATAAAAGCCTTGTTTTTCGTGGTTTCTTAAGTTTTGAACACTTTTTGGTTTCATTTTTATACCATATGGTTTAACTCAATTTAGGCCATGTAGCCTCAATTTCTATGGCTCATATTTGAGTACATCTCTAGTTTCTAATAACCAGGCCTTTCTTTGGACTTTAAGTCGCCAGTATGTGACAAACAGAGCATCATGTGCTCAATATATGAGATGAAACTCTCCCTGCACGGATCTAATAAGCCGGCAGTGTAATGCCCAGGATGGGACTACACCTCCTACGTGTCGAGGCACGACTTAAAGGTATAAGCCCATTCTGGAATGATCTCAAGTTCGGTATCTTTGCACATCTCATGTAAAAATAGGGATGAAAAGGAAAAGAGATAGCTGGCTTACACTTGCCACGTCGCAGAATTCATTACATAGTCAATCATCATCCAAATAACATCACAACCCGACTACGGGTGAAGATCCAAATGAAAGATACCAAACATACATAAAGCCACAGGTTCGAATCGCCCCTAGTAGAAACCACTACTGATCATCGGGATACTGCACATAGTATCGGCTACGTTCTTCATCGTACTCCCAGTACAGCTCTGTGCCGTCACCTGAGTAGTTCACCTGAGTACCTGCATCTGGTGTGGTGTAGAATCTGTGAGCCACAGAGGACTCAGCAATCCCGTTCCCGGGTAGCAGAACTATCTAAGCCTTGGGTGTGGAACAAGGCTGAAGAAAGAATAAAAGGCTGAAGCTGCACTAGCACTAGCTTACATGATAAGAGCGAGAAGAGAAGTGCCACGAGCGACAAAGTGATCACGAAGTGATCCTATCTAAGCACGTCAAACATAACCCCATCGTGTTCACTTCCCGAACCCCTTTCGGAATATGACCGTCACAGTTACTCACGCTGGTAGTGTGTTCAGAACATGGTGTCAAGTTTTCTACAACCGGATATTAACAAATTCCCATCTGCCACATAACCGCGGGCACGGCTTTCGAAAGTTCAAAACCCTACAGGGGTGTTCCAACTTGGCCCATTACAAGCCCACGATCCGCGGAGTCGCAACTCCAAGGTGGGAAGGCCCGAGTATCCTCGGAATCCCGTGCTCAAGATACTCCGACTAAGGTAAGGCTAATCCAGCAAATCCTCCCGGCGTGCCGACACCCTGACAGTAGCCGCACGTATCTAGTCTCAGGCCACGACCGGATAGGTCAGCCTACAGGTATATACCAATCCTCAAGTTTCCTCGTGGTGGCCCCGCAGTCTGCGCAGTTTTGGACCAACACTCATGTGGAGCACTGGCCCGGGGGTTATTGATTAAGAACTCGGGTTTGCAAGGCCCTATGCAAGTTTTAGTTATTAGGCAAATGGAGTACCAGTGTTGGGACTTGCTGGAAAAGACTTAGCGCTAAGCGGTTTATCGAGGGGGTCCCATAACCCCAACCGTGTGAGGAACGCATAATCAAGGAACATAACACCGGTTTATACGGTTCCTAGGGCGGCATGAGTGGAACAAATCACCAAGCACGTGGCTTAGCCTTCCAACCATTACCAATATATAGATGATTTCATTTAAGAATTTATATAGTGTGATATCCCAAAAAGCTTCAACATGAAGCAAGAATCTTCAAATCTTCTCCTGCATCTAGCAATGCTATAAGAGGGGCTGAGCGAAGCCTACGTAGCCAATCAAAGGTTTCCATACGTTGGGTGGTTAAACAGATTCATGGTTACAATAGGAGGCTGACAAACAAACATGGGCATCGAGGCAATAAGCTAAAGAGCAAGACTTCTAGCAATAGGCAAAGATAGTATTGATATCTGGGTCAGATCATCTTGCCTGTCAAGTCGTCGATGGGATCGTAAGACGGCTCCTCGTTCTCAACCTCGGTAATAACCTCGTTCTCGTACTCGGTCTCGGCTCCCAGCTCTACTCAACACAAGAACACACGAGGCACGAAATCAAACAAGGTGCAATGCGCAAACTACAGGATGCATGAAAGATGCAGTTAGGATGCACTGCAGATGCACTTAGGATGCACAACATGACCACACAGGAAGCACAGAGAAACAGCACAAGAACAAGACATTTTACTCAAGCAAGTAGGATGCAAGGCAAGTGTATTTAGGATGCAAAACATGGCAAGGTAGGAAGCACAGAGAAACAACACAAGAAACAGCAGGTTTAAATGAGGCCGGAAACTACTTAAGACAAATCTGATAAGTCCTCATATGCATAGTTTGAAATTAGTCCAGATCTGAACAAACCTTAAGTTAAAGTTGTTAAACAGCAAGTTAACATGCACCATGACAATCTACACGAAATTCTAGTCAAGTTTCATATAAAGTTTGTTTTAAACGGGGCTACAGTCTAGAAGATATGATCAAAACAAGATAAGCATGGCAACGGTGCAAGATGCACCCAATCATCAAGCAAACATACTCCAAACATGTTAACAAGATGATATTATGAATCTACATGCAAAATAACACAAGTTTCATGTAGGGCACGCTCAAAACGGATCAACGGACTAAAAGATACATCCGAAACAAGAAACAAAGCAAAGCTGAAATTAACAGCCACATAGCAACTTTGGAGCAAGAAATATATACTCTACAGCACTGAAACATGGTGACAAGAAGCATGGACATGAAGTAGACATATCCTACAGCAAACAACTCCATTGGAGCATCTCCATAGGAGGCATGGATCAATAGCAACAAGCTACAACATTTTGAACATGACAATAAAACCCTGACCGCAATATTTTAGAGCAACTTGGGAGCAAGAATTAAATATGCTACAACAACCAAAATGAGCAAGTGAGGGCATGGATGGATATAAAACAACATATACAACAAGAAATTATCAAAGGCCACCACAAAACTAACATGGATTTGCCTAGGACAACAAGCAAACATAGCATCAGGATATTATAGATTCCAGGCTTAGTGAAATTTCACCAAGTGTTAAAACAGCAATATTATCATGGCATGTTTGTGAGCATGTTTAAGTCATCTCAAAGCATATCATGGCAATTGGTTTGCACCACAGCAAAGATCACATGATGGGGAATCCAAAACATATGAGCATGTGGCATGGGGACAAACACATCAATAGCAACGAGCTCCTCAACTAGGCATCTCGTAACAAGTTACAAAACCTAACAGACACTTGCACTTTTGCAACAGAGATAAACATGGCAATATGAACTCTAACATGCATGCTATAGCAACCAACATGTAGAGCATCTCATGATGAACATTTGGACATATCATTTGCTTCATTTGGATAAACATGCACCAAGTTATCACATCTCAAACATGGCATGAAAACAACTAATAGCAGCAGTTTATATCAAGTAGCACTCTTGTCATGAAGATTAAGACATCTAGATGGACTGAAGCAAGCATGACACAATGGAACAAAACATAGTACACATCACCACGATCATTTTGACATATCATATGCACAAATCGGACAAGCACAGTAAAAGTTATTGCCAATACAAAAATGCATCAGACAACAAAAACAACAAATGACTTAAGAAAACTGGTCAACCTACGGATCAGTCCACGCGGGTCGGCGGAGCGGGTCAACGCGGTGGATCGGGCGGAGCGGGTTGCGGGCGAACTGGATCGGGGCCCGGGAACCCGCTAGGGTTCGCAGACCTCGATGGATCGGGATCGGCGGCGCGGCTGCTGGCTTTCGGCGGCGGATCCGGCTCTGCTCCGGCCGGCGACGGCCGGTGGCGAGGGGTCGCCGGAGGAGGGTCCGACAGAGGCGGGACGAGGGCCGGTCGGCGGCGAAGACTTGGGGCTCGGTCCGGCGACCTCGAGGTAGCCCGCGGCGGAGCTTGCCGGGGCGGCGACGGACGGTGCCCTCCGGCGGCGGGGCGCGCCCGGCGTCGGGGCTCGGCGCGGAGGCGGAGGCGGAGGGGCGCGCGGGGCGCGGCCCGGAACAGCGGCGGCGGCGGGCCCGCGGCGGGCCGCGCAGGCCGGCGCGGTGGGCAGCGGCGGCGGTGACATGGCAGGAGGGGATTGGTCCGGCCGTCAGCTGGACGTGTCCGCCGGCGGTCGGACGTGTCCGGCTCGGGGTGGAGGGTTGGATCTAGGGTTATTTGGAGGAAAATGGAGGGGTGGACTTTTTTATAGGCACAAGGAGCTAGGAGACTCCAAATGGGGAGCGGTTTTCGGCCACGCGATCACAATTCGACGACCGAGATGATGGGCAGGGTTGTGCTGGGTTGGTGGGATGTTGTGGAGGGGGTCTTTGGCCTCAAAGAGGAGGTACTTTTAGCCCACTAGGTTAACCGTTCGAGTACCAAACGAACTCCAAATGCGACGAAACTTGACGGGCGGGTTACACGTACCAAAACAACATCGCACGACAAGTCTCACGCCATTCCGAAATGTTACATGGCCACACACGAAAGAAGGACTCGGGGATGCCACGGCCACGTGTGAGAGCATCGGAACTCGAAACCGACAATGAGAAGAGGCGAGTGGGACCGGATGCAAATGACAACACAAATGCAATGCAATGCACATGACAACATGACATGGAAGAAATGCACACACGCACACGACAAAACGACGAAACCGAAAAAGAAAGAAGAACCCAGAACGGAAATGATGAAGCAAAAGTTTATATATTGCCATATAGGGAAAGTGTTACATCTGGGGCATTACAGGCAGTCTAAGCAAATACCATGGGTATGCTATTTTATTAAGAATTGTATACAGATTGCGGTTATACCGACCCTGGCAATGGACTATTTGTTCCTGTAGTCTTATATTGCAGGGGTATTGTGACCCGCCTGGTGGTAAACCGACAGGGAACTTGTGATTTATTTGTGTCCATGGCAATATTAAGTCTGATCTGCATCAATCGAGGTTATCATACATAAAGTGGCAGATCTTCAAAGTTACAGATCGGCAAAGTCATATAAAATCGGAAGCATGCATAATGATATGATCAAAAGTTTAAAACTAGCCTATTACAAGGCATCTGATGGCCAAATGAGAACAAGCGTTTTGGGGAGTTGTCAAGCACATCAAAGTATTTCTGGTTAAATAAACATAAGTTATGATTTTTGGCGGGTTGAAGCCTCCGGGTCATCCTGCGCCTCTTCTTCATCTCTAGTTCCTTGGTCATCCACCAGCTGGAAGTCAGGCGTAGCCCAGTTGATATCGGTCAACTCTCTAAACACAACTTCATCATCAATGAGGTTTGATGGATCAATGTTAGGAGCGAAAGTATGCTTACGAATCGGCGAGATGAGATCCGTCATCATATGAATCGGAGCTTTGACCTTTTTGTTGTCAGTATCGTAAGCCGCCTAGTATGTGGCAAGGTTTGTTTCGTCAGCCAACTTACTGGCCAATGGACGCATGGACCGTGCTATATCGGCAAAGTCATCGGCAGTGAAAGCAGATCCATCTTATTTTACGCTAGGGCAGACATTGGCCAAATCCTCCGGGTCAAGATCTGCCAGCCATGCTTTTGCTCAGCTTAAAGCGGTTAAGCCGTCGGCTCTAGTAGCTCCCTGTTTCAAATCCTCAATCCTTCGAGGTAACACAGTTAACTTATCCAAAGTGTCTTTGATAAGTGGGGAGGGAGTTTTCTTGTGCATCACAGTGGCAATGGTACGTTGAGCACTGGTATACAATTATTCTACAAGAGTATAAACAACCTTAAGCCGAACGTGCATATCAGAGCCCAGCTTCGCGCTTCGTGAGCCTACATCAGTGAAATTATGAGTAAGATGGCAAGTATTGATAAGATAGTTTAGGAAATACCAATGGATGTACATTTTTTGCACTTACCAAAGATGGCAGGCAACATCAGGTAAATCTGTTCCTTTAATCCGGACATCTGTTCAGTCACCGGCTTAAGTGCTTCTTCAGCATCAACGGCTCTCTTCAATAGAGCCACCTTCTCAGTTTCCCAGCTAGTCTTTTCAGCATTAAAATCTTGCTTCAGCTGCTCCATGCCTTCCAAAGCAGTTTTTAATGATGTCTTAGCCTTGGATGTATCAGCTTGTTGAGTTGTCAAATTTGCCACAAGATCTTTCAGCCCAGCATCTTTCTCGGTCAGTTCAGCCTGTGATATGTGTAAACATGGAAGGCGTTATGATCACCAAGATTTGTAAAGTCCCAAGCATAATACATGCATTATCCTTGGCACTTGGGGGTTAATGCATACTTGCTTTTGAAACTTTATGAAAGGTCCCAAGCACAATACAAGTATTATACTTGACACTTGGGGGCTAATGCATATTGCTCTTTTTGACAGGATCAAGTGATAACCCGGATAAATGACACGACCCGGCTTATAAAATATCTAAGCTAGAATATTGGTTTTTTGGAAGGATGGTTAGTCTCGGATAATTAATGGATGATATTGTAAAGTCCCGGCTCATGTTTGCAAACATAAGCCGGCCCTTGGGGGCTACGCATACAAAGTTGAAGTGCTAATATCATAAATCTCGTCTCATGCTTGGAAACATAAACCAGCCCTTGGGGACTACGGATATTGATCTATACAGCTACTGAAGTTTACATCATATTCTTTTCTATCATATCCAGTAAACTTGGCAGCTAAGGGAAGTATAGTTATGTAAAAAAAGTGGCAGCATGTACCTCATAACGCTCCTTCATCAGATTTACTAAGCCGGCTTCAAAGTCACAGCTAGTGTACAGACGGTTTAAATAGCCAGAGTGGATGTCATGGGCACTGAAATGGGTATAGCTCTCCAAATCTGCCTTCCATTTCCCTTTATCTTGAGCAGAAAGTTCCTCTTTAGCAGTATGTTTTCTCAAAATAGTAGGTTGACCCGGAGCTGTGAAACCATCTCCAGTAACAACGTCATTATCCTTTTCCTCAATGGGCTTGAGTGAGCTTGGCGGTTCACAAACTGGTTCAGTATCCATAGGCTCTATGCAGGCTTCATGATCTTGTGGTGGTTGATCGTCAAGGCTGGCTTCAGCGGTCAGGTTAGTAGGTTCTGATTGTTGTTTCTCCGGCTCAGACAAGATGACGTCATCGGCCTGCTTATCCAACTTGGCTTTCTTTCTAGGTTTAGCCTTGCCCCTGCGAATAAGAAGTGTAAATAGATCAGTATAAGGATCAAAAGTAAGGTTTGGATAATTAAGCACTCTTACCCAGGTACGGGTTTGAAAGCCAGGATTTGAGTTCCCGTTGACTCGCCAGAGGAAGAATGTGTGGTCCCCTGATAATTTGAGTCATACGGGTTAAGGGGTTGTCGGATATAACCAGCCTTGGGATAAAAAGTGTCAGAAATATGGGAGACCTCTAGGAGGCGTTTGCGAACCGGCGTGTTTGGTAAGCCGGATGAAGTGATTACACCAACGCTACGCCGGGTGGTACGGTGAGCTTCGAATTGCTGTTTCTTCCAAAGGAAGTTTGGATCCAAGTGAGCTAGAGGGTGAGAAAAGCTTACTTTCCGGCTTGCTTGCCGGGTTTTCTTTGTTGGCAGAGGTTCTGAGCCGGAGGAAAGAATAATTACCTCTGCGTCATCCGCGCGGCTGGCTTTTGCGTCGTCCTGATAACAGTCATTGTCAATGAGATGTACAAAGAATGAGCCAAGAGAGTCAAGTTCTACCTCCGACTCATCATCATCATCAATATCATCATCCAAGTTTAACTCGGCAGGTTCAGATGTTTTCTTCTTGGCAGGTTTCTTGACGGCTTTTTATTTGGCGAACCGGTTTGGCCGGCTTATCCTACGGTTTCTTTTTCCAAAAGGAAGAATCGCCCTAGTAATGTTAAAAGGATCAGGAGTGAACAATTATTAATGCAAATATGGTGGAGCAGAGGATATGCAACACATAGAGCTGGCGGTTTGTTTAAAGCACTGAAAGGGCAAGTCTTGTTTTGCCACATTCTACTAAAGGTTCATTCAATAATTTCTTGGTAGACTCAGTGATCTCTGCATCAGACAATTGAACATCGCAGTGGCGCTGGGGGTCGTTTACATCACCAGTGTATTCACACATCAAGCCGGGACGATGGCTTAATAACAAAATGCTCCAAGGCAACCAACATCGAACAAGGTCAACGCCAGGTAAGCCATTGGCCATCAAGGCTCTGAGTTTTGAAAATGCTGGTGCATACTTGACCCATTCCTTTGCAGTAAGCCGTGAGGGGAGTGGATGTGTGCTACTGAGTCGGTGATCGCGGTAACCTAACAGAGGATTCTCGTCAGCTGGAGATGTGTCTTGACAATTAAACCAAGTCTGGTTCTAGTCCTTGGGATGGCTATGAGGCTTAGCATGAGGAAAACTGATGTCTTTCCACTTTTGAATTGTAACCCCACCAAGTTCGGTATGGGGTCAATCGACGAATTCTGTCTGCGGTTTAAATAGCAAAATTCCCTGAATAAGTCAATTGTGGGATCCTCCTGTAGACAAGCTTCGCAGAACACTTGAAAATTGCAGATGTTGGATACATAATTGGGCCCGATGTCTTGAGGGTGGAGCTGAAGAAAGTGGAGCACATCACGGAACAATTTTGAGCCAGGAGGGCTAAATCCCCGTTGCAAGTGGTCAGTAAAAACAACCACCTCTCCTTCTTTGGGTCTAGGAGGACATTCTTCGCTGGGGACCCTCCAATGATGTCTTTTTTACTAGCTAAGGCGCCAACGGTCACGAAATTATTCAGGTCCATTTTAGTGACCCGGGATTTGACCCAATTACAAGCAGAGTATGTCTTGGCCATTTTTTGATCTAAAAAAAGATTGTGCCAGTTTAGATTATGAAGTTAAGCCGGATAAGAAGTTATGAAAAGCAGACAATAATGAAGCATGCAATGGAGATTTAAGATAAAGTAGCGGCGTCTTAAGAGGGGACTAATGGTACCTGGCAGATTACAGTTTCTAAGGTAAGCTGCCCATGCAGACAGTGGAATACAGATCTGAGAAATTGCCAAGTGTTGGAAAAACAGTTTTCACAAAATGATGCAATAATTCTAGATCTACAACACGACAGATAAGTGGAAAATATTTAGGCCTAAAAAAACTGCAGTGCTTGAGCAGTTCACGTTTCCAGATTGGATTTATACAATGGAGATGTTTCTAGATATCTAAAACGAATACTATAGTTGTTTTGACGGAGGATGAATACAAAGGTTGGATCGAAATAACAAGATGCAGTGAAAATAGAGAATGAGCAAGATGAACTCCGACGAACTCATCAAAACCCTAATGGGAACTAAGGGGAAAGGAAAAAGGAGAGCTTACCAGGGCTGTTGAACGGTGGAGTCGCGTGGGCGAAATCTGGTTGGTTCAGGTTTATGCAGCGGCCGTTGTTGAAGCAGTGGTGAAGATCGATGGCGACAGCGGGGCTCGGGTGCTAGAGCGACGTGAGGTGGAAGACAGAGACGATGAGGCGAGGGGGAAAGTGAAAAGGGACCCTTGGCCCTATTTATAACATCGAAAGGATAAGCAGCACACACGGGAATCAAGGAAGCGGAAAAATGATATATAATGGCACAGACGCCTCAATTGTCGGAGGATCATTGAAAGAGAAGATATATTAAAGATCTGGGCATTGTATAAAATTAATGACAAGTGACGTCATGGAGGGTTACCACAAACATAAGGGATGACGTCATGGCTGGTTACAGTGCTTTGGAGAGAGAATGAAGAAGGATTTTCCTGAGTATTGAGATTGATATGAACAAGTTCAAATCAACCTGGGGCCTAATGTTGGGGATATAACTATTGGATATAACCTGGCTAGGAGGGGCCGGGTTAAACCGCTGGCGGGTTACCAAGACGGCCCATGAAGATGATGAAGATGGCTGTAATGCCCCAAATGTAACACTTTCCTATAATGTCAATAAAGCTTCGTCTTTGATCCTTGTCATTATCCTTGGGGGTCCTTCTCTTTTATTTTATTTGCATTGCATACCTTTTATTATTTTTGCATTGCATCATCATGTCATCATGGCATCATAGTTTATTTTCTTTTGTGCATTGTTGAGACCTTGTAATGTATGTTGTGTGTGGGTTCAAGCTATCTTAGCTAAAACCCTACCCCTCCTCCTCTTCTTCTTTCTTCTTCTTCTTATTCTTCTTCTTCTTCTTCTTCTTCTTCTCCTTCTTTCTTCTGTCCTCTTCTTTGATCTATTTTGCAAGCCACATAACAAGTGCCATGGTGGTTCTTCCTTCTCCTTTAATTCTTGCACCATGTGAGCAACCTCTCCACCTAATATCATCTCATTTGAAAATGATTTGGTTGGGTTTTAAAATATCAAGAGTTTGGCCTATATTCAAACTCGTTTTATTTCTCTACCTCTAAAAATGTCCAAGTCATTTTATTTAAATAGAGCATAATTCACTGAGCTTAGGGGTATTTTTCTTTTCCCCTAGTTCTTCTTCTTTATTTCTGTGCATTCTTTTCTTTTCTGTCTGAAGAAATAAAAAGAAAAGAAGAAACAGCAGCAGCCAGTAGCAACAACCTGGGCCTCTCCCTTTCTCCCTCTCCCCTGAGTCCCCACTCCACCCGCAGCGCAGCAGCCCATCACCGCAGGCCCAGCTACAGGCGCAGCAGTCGAGCCGTAGCCACTCCGAGTGCGCGGCCCCACCAGTCAGCGTCACATCTCCCTCGCCTCCGTCTTCCTCCATCAGAAAAGCAGAGCACACAACGCGCTCACCGTCGTGTCGTCAGCTCATGGACGTCGAGGCCGTGCGCCGAGCCCGTGTTTTAAACCCAAATCTTGTCCATCACTTTCCCCTAGGTCTTCTCCTTCCCCTCTCGCCGTCTGGAGAGCTGGGATCCCCCAGATCCGCCACCACCGTCAACGCCCGAGCACATCTGAGAGCTCCCTCTCGTCACCAGCGAGCTCCACGTCGCCCTCGACCTTGCCAATGTTGTCTAGCTTCTTCCTCGACGTCCTCTTCTTCCACTACGACAACTACGCGGACCCGAGCGCCTCTCCGTCAAGCACTTCTTCCTCTTCTTCCCCTATGGTGGCCGGAGCTGCTCGAGACACCCCGTCGTCAACTACGTCCACGCCAGGGCCAGTCGAGCACACCGCCGTGCTCGTGGTGAGCTCCCCTCTCTCCCCAGCCCTTTTTCCCCTTCCTGCGATGGTTCTAGGCCATAGTTCCGTGAATGCCCGACTGTGCCGCTGTCGGACCTCGTCGCCGGTGAGTGTTCCGACCTCTTTAGCTGTTGTCGTGCTGCCCGTTAGCTTCGCCTAGGTGCCTGGAATCTATCCGTGCAGTCATCGTGTCGCCTAGTGCCTTGCATCGCCTCACCGTCATCTCGTCGCCGCCGTGCTGTAATAGCTCGCCGCCGGGAATGCAGTGCACCTTAGGTGCTGCTGATAGTTTGGTTGGATGCGGGATTCCTCCTGCTCCCTCTCGCGCCCCTCCGTCGTGCCTAATGGTCGCCGGAGCGGCCCCGACGAGCTTGCTCCGACGAGGGCCAACGCTCCCCTGTGCTGCTTCCGTGACTTGTTCTTCAGATAACTGCTCCCTCTCTCTCGAGATCGATGCAGTGGCATAGTGCTGTGTCTCCGTCAGTTTTGTCAGGGAGACGCGGGTTCGATCCCTCGCGGGCGCTGTGGTTTCCGCCCCTTTTTTTCATTTTTGTGTGAGGCTGACAGCAGGGCCCCACCTGCCAGCCTCACAGCAGCAGTTCTAGCCCGCGCGCACACCCGCTCACTAGCTCAGCTCGCCCAGTCCCCCTTGTCAATGGCTGAGGCTAGCTGGGCCTGGGTCGTTTTCGACCTGGCGCCTATTTATTTTATTTTCTTTTTCAGTTTTTCTTTTTCTTTTCTGTTTTTCTATTTTAATTAATATCTGCATATTTATGCTTCTTAGGAATATGAGCTCTATATGAAAAGTGCTTAGAATTCTGTGTAGATTATGAAAATGTCACTTGCTGCCATGTTTGAAATATTTAAAATGTTGTTTGAATTTTAAATTTATTAAATTTGTTCAAACTTGCAAAATTCATAACTAATTCTCTACAACTCCAAATTTAACAAACGGTATATGCATTTGGGGTATAAAAATGTGTAGATTATTTTGGTGCTGTTGTTTAGCATGTTTGACAACTCCATATCAGAAGTATTCAAATCTGTCACAAATGTAAATAAATGAATATGGGTTTTTTCTGGAAATTGTTGTATTTAATTTCAGCCCATTTAAACTTGCTAGCATGTTGCTGTTATGTTTAGTGCACCCTTGCCATGTTAACCAACCTCTTTTAGAACATGTTTGTTGCTTGTTTGATAAACTACGTACACTTTCCCACTTGTTCTTTTGCTTGTTTCATTATGTGTGGTTGATCTGGTGTTGATGATGTATTCAATTCTTGTGACCTAGGCCATGCATCATGTCTTTCATGTTCACATGCTTCATGTTCATGCATCATGTGATTGAGCACTGCACATTGATTGATTTTGTTCCGTTGTGCATTGTTGTGTTTGGTTAGTGCCTGGTGAAGATATTGAGAACGAGGTTTCTACCGAGGTTGAGTGTGAGGAGCCAAATTACGTTCCCTCCGAGGATTCAATAGGCAAGATGACCTAACCCAGATATCATTACTATCTTTGCCTATTGCTAGATGTCTCGCTCTTTAGCTTATTGCCTCGATGCCCATGATTGTTTGTCAGCCTCCTATTGTAGCCATGAATATCTCTAACCACCCAGCCTAGCAAACCTTTGATTGGCTACGTAAGCTTGCTCAGCCCCTCTTATAGCATTGTTAGATGCAGGAGAAGATTCGCAGATTCTTTGCTTCATGTTGAAGTTATTGTTGGGATATCACACTATATAATCTGTTAAAAAACTAAATCATCAATATACTTGGCAATGGGTGGAAGGCTAAGCCTTTGCTTGGTGTTTTGTTCCACTCATGCCTCCCTAGGAACCGTATAAACCAGTGTTATGTTCCTTGATATTGCGTCCCTAACACGGTTGGGGTTTATGGGCCCCCCTCGATAACACGCTTAGCGCTAAAGCTTTTCCAGCAAGGCCAAACTTGGTTTTACATTTTCCTAATAACTAAAACTTGCATAGGGAGTTATAAACCCTTTTCTTAATCAACAACCCAGGCCAGTGCTCCACATGAGTGTTGGTCCAAACTGGGGGTTCTGCGGGGCCACCTTGGGGAAACTCAAGGGCTGGTAAAAACCTATAGAATCGCCCATCCTGTCGTGGCCTGGGACGAGATACACGCGGCTACTATCAGGGTGTCGGCACGCCGGGAGGACTTGCTGGATTAGTTTTACCTTAGTCGGAATATCTTGAGCATGGGATTCCGAGAATACTCGGGTCTTCCCACCTTGGAGTTGCGACTCCGCAGATCGTGAGCTTGTGATGGGCTAAGTTGGGACACCCCTACAGGGATTTGATCTTTCGAAAGCCGTGCCCGCGATTATGTGGCAGACGGGAATTTGTTAATATCCGGTTGTAGAAAACTTGACACTATGATCATAACACACTACCAGCGTGAGTAACCGTGACGGTCGCTTTTGGAAGGGGTTCGGGAAATGAACACGGTGGGGTTATGTTTGACGTGCTTAGATAGGATCACTTCGTGATCACTTTGACCACCGTTGGCACTTCTTTTCTCGCTCTCAACACGTAAGCTAGTGCTAGTGCAGCTGCAATCTTGTTCTTTAGCCTTGTTCCACAGCCAAGGCTTAGATAGTTTTGCTACCCGGGAACGGGATTGCTGAGTCCTCCGTGCCTCACAGATTCTACAACACCAGATGCAGGTACTATGGTGAACTACACAGCTGGAGGATCAGAGTTGTACTGGGAGTTCGACGAAGAACGTGGGCGATACTACGTGACTTATCCAGAGGATCAGTAGGGCTCTTACTAGGATGCTATGATTGGGACCTTGTGTTATTTATGGTATCTTTCATTTGGATCTTCGTCCGTAGTCGGACCCTGTTGTTATTTGGATCATGATTGCTTACGTAATGAATTCTGTGACGTGGCGAGTGTAAGCCAACTAATCTTTTGCAATTTCATCCCTCTTTTACATGAGTCGTGCAAAGATACCATACTTGAGATCATTCTAGTATGAGCTTATGCCTTTAAGTCGTGCCTCGACACGTAGGATGTATAATCTCATACTGGGCATTACAATGGAGGTTCATGAAGCAGGCTTGCTAAGGGCCTGAAGCCCGATGGTGACTTAAAGTCCCATAGGTGTAAACCGCCATGTATGTATGACTTGTGTTGTAAGGTAGGAATAATTAGTCACCGAGTCGGACATGTATTATGAGCCGGCCGGGACTCTATGAACCAACTGGCGTCAACATATGTATATAAAGGGACAACCCGACGACGGTTTAGGACAAGAAATAAGTGATCAAAATCTAGGTCAAGCGGATTCGCTCCCTGGTAATCGAAACCTACGTAATTCCACCTCAAACTAGATTAGGCTTTTACCTTCACCGCAAGGGGCCGAACCAGTATAAACTCTATGTGTCTTTGTCCCGATTAGTACCTTTAAGCGAACCTCGACGCGATGGCTCCACAACTAAATCCTTGCACTAGGACATTTGCCGTGTTAACCTCACGACACCATATAAAATGGTTTATGGAAAAGCTTGTCATTTGCCTCTTGAGTTAGAACATAAAGCATATTGGGCAATTAAATAGCTCAACTATGATTTCAAACTTGCTGGTGAAAAGAGGTTATTTGATATTAGCTCACTAGATAAATGGAGAACCCAAGCTTATGAAAATGCCAAACTATTCAAAGAAAAAGTTATTTTATTGTGGTGAATATGTTTTATTGTGCTTGTGCAACTCTCATTTTAGATTATTTTCAGGAAAACTTATCTATAAATGGGAAGGACCTTATGTTATCGAAGAAGTTTATCGTTCTGGAGCTAGCAAAATAAATAATGCCGAAGGTACAAACCCGAAGGTGGTCAATGGGCAAAGAATCAAACATTATATCTCAAGTACGCCTATTAATGTTGAAAGAAATATTATCCAAACAATGTCACCGGAGGAACACATAAAAGAAACCTTCCAGAACACTCCAGAATCGTGAAATAAAGGAGGTATGTGATACGGTAAGTAAACAGACTCTGAAAAATCCGCAAAAATATTTTTTGTCAGTTTTGGAATATTAGAAAAATTAGGAAAATAAGAAGCAACCAGGAAGGCGCCCCTGGTAGGCACAAGACACCAGTGTGGTGCCCACCTCGGGTACCATCCGGACTCCGTTTTTATCCCTTTTGCTTATTTCCCAAGATAAAAAATCTTTATATACCCCCCGAACCTATTGATCTCCATATCGCGGAGAAATCCTTTGTTCTTCTTTTCTTTTGTGTTTTCTGTCAGATCTGTCAAGCTAGAAATCATGTCTTCTTCCTCCTCCATCAACATGGAAAATGATGCTTGCCTGATGAAGATAGAATTGAAGAGGGAGGAATGAAAGGAAGCCAACAAGGGTGACAAGAGCAAGGAAACAGTTGGAGACCAACTTCCAGCTGTAGAGCAAGCTTTGCCCACGGAGGAAGAAGAAGATGTCCTCCAACCATATTATGAACATCGTACCCCAACTGAAATTGAAGCTTTTAGGGTCATTGAAACAGTTCTTGCTCAAAAGAAATATCTCACTCCTGAAAATATTCTATTGCAAGAGCACATCATTGCCCTCCCGAGCTTCATCCATAGATTGGATAATCTTTTGATCCTGAACGACAAGCTTGCTACTACTTCATCACCACCACCAACACCTTCTTCACCACCAAAAGAATTTGAGTATCAGGTACGGGCACTCCCCTTGGCTTGATCCAAGCTTGGGGGAGGTGCCCCAGTATCGTGTCACATCACTATCTTTGCCTTTATCGACCTTAGTTTGTTCTTTAATTATCTTTTGCATTGGTTGAATAAAAGATTAGTTCGATCTTTCTTTGAGAAGTTTGCTTAGTGATCTATCAATCTATCTATGTAATTGTGAGCGAGATATATAATAAAGTTAGTATGAGTTTTGCTTTCCTTACTCCTTTGTTTCAATAAAAAGAAAGGATATAAATGAAAAAGATAATATTATATTCTTATGGCAAGTAATGACATCACATAAGGAAAAGTATAAGTAGTAAAATTTATTGGAGATTGACAAACATAGCATAGGTCAATGATGCAATTCATGAAAGAATTAATAAGGGAAGAGAAGATTCACATGCAAATATACTATATTGAACATCTTTTGTGATTGTGAGCCCCCACCAAAATATTATATGCCAAAACGGTTGACGTTGGACAAGGAAGACAACGTTATGACTTATGTTTGTTCATATTCGCATAGAAGTTATATTGTCATAGATCCTTTAACATGTTGTGCTTGCTCAGTATCTTTTCTAGCCAAAAATTCCACAGCAAGTAGAGATACTACTTGTGCATCCAAAAACCGTTAAACCCAAATATTTTTAGAGAGTCCACCATACCTACCTAAGGATTGAGTAAGATCCTTCAAGTAAGTTGTCATCGGTGCAAAAAGGAAATAAAAATTGCTTCCAAATGTGTAAGATCATTTGGTGTAAGAGAAAATTGAGCATTTTACGAACTTGTGATGGCAAAGAAGAAAAGCGATAGATCGGATAATAAAGGTTGCTATCAGAAGGGGCAATATAACGTGACGTTCTTTTGCACTAAGAGATTGAGCATACAAACAAAAAAGGCGCATGACAACCTCTGCTTCCCTTTGCAAAGGGCCTATCTTTTACTTTTATGCAAGAGTCAAAGTACCTCTATTCCTTTTTATTTTATCTTTTGGTAAGCATCATGTGGTGAGGAAAGATCTCGGCACATATATCTAGCTGGATATGGGAGAGCATGAGCTACTATTGTTGACATCACCCTTGAGGTGAGTACGTTGGGTGGCGATACTATAAGTTCCTATCTTTCTATGTGTCCGTTTGAAACTTTTTGCTCATGTATATGCGGTGAGTGTTAGAAATCATAGAAGATTATATGATGGTTGAGTATGTGGACTTGCCCTAGGTCTCTGATACGCGACCCTTCCTGAAAAGATGATGATATTCAGTTGCAAAGTTGACCGAGAACATAGTTTGTTGGTTTCCAATAGATTTTATGCTTTATACTTCAATAGTGTGATGAATTGTTACTTGCTCATGTGAAGTTATATGATAGAGCTATGTTTTATTATGTTCTAATGAAGTAAGTTGTTGTTACAATAATATGCATGAGGCTTCTATGTCCGTATTTTATTTTTATCGACACCTCTCTCTCTCTAAGCATGTGGACAAGTTTTTCGATTTTGGTTTTTCGCTTGAGGACAGGTGAGGTCTAAGCTTGGGGGAGTTGATACGTCCATTTTGCATCATTTTATCCTACTGTTATTCATAATGTTTTTATGCATAATAATGCCTTTTGGAATAATTCTAATGCCTTTGTCTCTCATAATATGCAAGGTTTATATCAAGAGGGAGAATACCGGCATTAGCAAATCTGGACCTGAAAAGGCACGTCAGATTCCCCATTCTGCCCAACTCCATATGAGCTGAAAATTCATGGGGACTCTTTATGGAATATATAAGAATTATTGGACCAAATAATTACCAGAGGGGGCCCACCAGGTGGGCGCAACCCACCTGGGCGTGCCAGGGAGCCCAGGCGCGCCCTGGTGGGTTGTACCCTACTCGGCCCACCTCTGGTGCTCATCTTCTGGTATATAAGTCATTTTCACCTAAAATAATTAAGGGGAGGACTTTCGGGACGGAGCGCCATCGTCTCGAGACGGAACTTGGGAAGGAGCATTTATGCCCTCCGGCGGAGCAATTTTGCTGGGCGAACTTCCCTCCCGAAGGGGGAATCATAATCACCAACAACTCTCCCATCTTGGGAAGGCCAATCTCCATCAACATCTTCAATAGCACCATCCCCACTCAAACCCTAGTTCATCTCTTGTGTTTAATCTTTGTACTGGAACCTTAGATTGGTGCTTGTGGGCAACTAGTAGTGTTGATTATATCTTGTAGTTGATTACTATATGGTTTACTTGGGGGAACTATATGTTTAGATCCATTATTCTATTCAATACCCCTCTGATCATGAACATGTTTATCACTTGTCAGTAGTTACTTTTGTTCTTGAGGTCACGGGAGAAATGTTGTTGCAAGTAATCATGTGAACTTGATATGTGTTCGATATTTTGATGATGTGTATGTTGTGAACGTCGACTACATGACACTTCACCATGTTTGGGCCTAAGGGAATGCATTGTGGAGTAGTTATTAGATGATGGGTTGCTAGAGTGACAGAAGCTAAAACTCTAGTTTATGTGCTACTTCGTAAGGGGCCAATTTGGCTCCAAAAGTTTAATGCTATGGTTAGATTTTATCTTAATACTTTTCTCATAGTTGCGGATGCTTGCCAGGGGGTTAATCATAAGTAGGAGGTTTGTTCAAGTAAGAACAACACCTAAGCACCGATCCACCCACATATTCAATTATCAAAGTAGTGAACACAAATAAAGCCAATATGGTGAAAGTGACTAGATGAAATTCCCGTGTGCCCTCAAGAACACTTTGCTTATTATAAGAAACCATCTTGGCCTGTCCTTTGCCACAAAAGGATTGGGCTACCTTGATGCATACTATTTTTCGTTACCATAGACGAGGTTACAGACCTAGGGTAGGGTCACAGGCCTGAACTAGGTACCCCACCCAAGGTCACTACCCCAGAAGATCAAAAGACAAAACCTACGATGGTAAAGACAGTCGACTAAGATGGCCCAAGAGGACATCCCACTCGACCGAACATGACATACCAGACGACTCAACTTCACTCGACCCGTCCAAGGCACTCGACCCCCGAAGGTCAAAGGTCCCTTAGGACAGCAACGGTCTGGGATTTACTCGCCGTAGTGAATGCCTTTATTACTCTTTACTGCGGATGTTATCAGTAACCTCCGCCTTAATGTACATTGAACCCTTAGTAACGTGGAGCATGGCTGGGGTCCTTGCGCACTATATATGCCACCCCCTCCTCCAGTTAAGGGTTCGCATCCTTGTAACTCACACATATACACACATCAGTCGACCGCCTCCGGGCACCGAGACGTAGAGCTATTACTTCCTCCGAGAAGGGCATGAACTCGTAAAACACCTTGTGTACAACTCCACCATAGCTAGGGCCTTGCCACCTCATCCGTACCCCTTACTCGTACAGTCAGACTTAGAACCACGACAGTTGGAGCCCACCATGGGGCAAGGCGTCTTAGCGACTTCTGGTGAGGTTGCAATCTTTTCTCCGACCTCCTTCGTCATGGTTTCCGGCGGTGATCTGGCGTTGGGCCGCGAGATCCGACTTGGTGCGCTCGTCTTCGTCGCCGACGACTCCGCTTGGCTCCAGGAGGACCCTCTCGACGTCGAGGCTCTACCTGTCCGCGGGGCTACGCACTTCCGCGCCAGCGCCTGCGGCGTCCTCCTTCGGCAGTCGTCGACTCAATACCTGCCGATTCCTACATCGTCCCCCATCCCCGTCGGACACCGTCGCAAGAGATCCGGTTGCTCACGGCTCCTGCGGTGGGTGAAACACACGGTGGCCCACCAGGCGGCCACCCCTCAGGTCGCGGCCATTGAGCCCGATGGTTACCTCTACGGGCCGGTCGATCTGTCGGTCGAGCTCGAGGATTCTGTTTTCGAGTGCGGGAGCAGCGATCCCGCAGCAGAGGTGCTTATGGTCGACTCACGCCGCAGCCCACCGGGTTTTCCCCGCGAAGGCGACGGCGGCAGCGGTGGCGGCCGTTCATACAAAAACGACGGATACATTCCTCAAACCCTCACTGCCGAGCAGAGGGACGAGCTATGTCGCCGCAACAAAGACGCGCTTTTCACTCCCATCGTGGGAGATTTTCCAGAGGCTCTGGCCCTGGAGGCCACGCACTTGGCCACCGTGGCCAAGTGCGCGCGCTTGGAAAATATCCAGCGCGCACTCGACGAATATGCCCACCGACTGGTTCCCGAGTCCAGTCGACGACCGCGGTAATCGCACCCGCACGAGACTCAGGTGTTCCCAAAACCAGTCCAGAACCTTCAAGCTGCGGCTCGCATCGCGGAGTCTATTCAACCATCTCAGTCAGAGGCTGGGAGAGGCCTTCAGTAGATCCGGGCGTTGCTTCGCACGGCTGAGGAGAAAAACGCGGTTGTTTCTCAATCGCGCAACTGGATTCACAGCAGATCGGTGGCTGCAGACACCATTTGGTCAGCCCACAGTCCAAGATTGCCCCCAAGGCGTGAAGAATGTGGCCCACGGCAAGACCGGCATCTGGGTCGGAATGACGAGCAATATGACCGTCGACCCGGTCATCACGACCGCCGTCGAGTGCATACGCCTCCTCCGAGAAGCGGATCATTCTCGCCCAGGTGGAACGAAGGCAGGCGCTTACGCGACGACGAGTGGAGGATTCCCCCAGATCCCCGAAGGCCGGGCTTTGATGCAAGGTCTATCCTTGTGCAAGAGCTGGTCGACCGAAACAGTGCATTCAGAAAAGAGCAAGGCAGAGATCATCCGAGTGGAAGCCGAGCACCTGTCTCTCGGCCCGAGTGTTTTTGCAGCGCCATCAAGGCTGCTGAGATCCCCCCAAACTTCAGGTTAGCGGCGGGGGTAAATAAGTTCACCGGAGAGTCAAAACCAGACACCTTGTTGGAGGACTACCGAGTGGCTGTGCAGATCGGAGGCGGCAACGACGACGTAGCCATGAAGCACCTTCCTCTGATGCTGGGCAGTTCAGCTCGGGCGTGGCTCAATCAGTTGGCCCCTGGGAGTATTTATAGCTTGGAGGAGCTGGCCCGAGTGTTCATTCGGACCTTCGAGGGCACCTGCAAGCGGCCCGCTGGTCTCGCGGAGCTTCAGCATTGCACGCAGTAGTCGAATGAAACCTTGAGGGATTACATCCAACGATGGACCACCTTGCATCACACGGTGGAAAATGTGTCTGAGCACCTGGCAGTTTGCGCCTTCAAGGAGGGCGTGCGTAAACGAGAGATGAATTTGAAATTCGGAAGAACGGGCGATATGTCCCTATCCCGGATGATGGAGATTGCCAGTCGGTATGCTAACGGCTAAGAGGCCGATCGGCTCCGCAGTGGCAAGAAACCAGTCGGACAAGATGATCAGAATTCCAATCGGAAGAACAAGTGCAAGGCCGAGCCAGCAGCTCAGGGCGAAGCTCCAGTGGTCAACCAAGGGAAAGGCAAAGGGAAGCCGAAGGGGCCCTGGGCTCCTAAGAAAGTAAAGGATCAAGCTGGGAATGATGTACTCGACCAGCCGTGTCCCATTCACACAAAGAAAGATGAAGAGGGAAACTTGGTATATCCCAAGCACACCACTCGACAGTGCCGGCTCCTGATCCAGAACTTCCAGAAAGATCAGTCGACTGAGAAGGGAAAGGAATCAGATGAGTCCGAAGACAAGGAAGGGGATGGAGGATACCCCCAAATCAACTCCACTTTGGTGATCTTCGTAGACGTCGAGAGCAAAAGTCAACTGAAAGTCATCAACATAGAAGTCAAAATGGTTGCCCCGGCAACCACCACATTTCTGAAGTGGTCCAAGACCCCCATCACATTCGACCAGTCTGATCACCCTGCGCACATTGCCACCCCCGGGCGGCAGGCGCTAGTGGTCGACCTTGTGGTCGAGGGCACACGTCTGACCAGGGTCCTGATGGATGGAGGTAGTGGTTTGAATATTCTGTATGCAGCAACCCTCCGGGATATGGGCATCCCGATGTCCAAGCTGAGTGAAAGGAACATGAGGTTCCACGGGGTCATCCTCGGGAAGAAGGCCGACTCACTTGGCCAAATCACACTCGGTGTAGTCTTTGGCGACTCAAAGAATTTTTGCAAAGAGAAGCTGACGTTTGAAGTGGTGGACTTCAACAACGCTTATCATGCCATTCTGGGTAGGACCGCCTACGCCAGGTTCATGGCTCGACCGTGTTATGTATACCTCAAGCTGAAGATGCTGGGACCAAACAACGTTATAACCGTCACTGGGAACCGTCAGAAAGCGGAAGAGTGCTTCCAGAAAGGCTCGAAGATCGCTGACGAGTAGATGGCAGCAGTAGAGACGGAGGAGTACCAGAAAAGCGTGGATCCGGGTGACTTGGTGAGAGCCAAGAAGCCGGCTTCCAAGTCAGCTTTCCAGTCGGCTGGGGAGACGAAGCCAGTACACATTCACCCTACCGACCCCAATACAGCACCGACCCACATTTCCACTACACTCGACAGCAAATAGGAAGAAGCGCTCATCCAGTTCCTCTGTGAGAACTGGGACATCTTCGCATGGAAACCATCAGACATGTCGGGTGTACCCAGGGGACTGGCTGAGCACCATTTGCGAGTCCACCCAAGAGTGAAGCCTATGAAGGAACATCTCCATCGGTCCGCTGTGGAGAAGAGAAAGGCAATTGGCAAGGAAGTGGCTCGGCTCCTGGCAGCTGAGTTTATCCGCGAGATCTACCACTCCGAGTGGCTCGCCAATGTCGTCACGGTCCTCAGGAAGGACAAGTCTCTCCGCATGTGCATCGATTTCAAGCATATCAATCGGGCCTGCCTGAAGGATCATTTTCCTCTCCCCCGCATCGATCAGATAGTCGACTCGACTGCGGGATGCAAGCGTTTGTCCTTTCTGGACGCGTATTCTGGGTACCATCAGATCTGTCTATTTGGACCCATGAAATCAAGACAACTTTCATCACCCCATTCAGGTGTTTCTGTAATGTCACCATGCCTTTCGGTCTCAAAAATGCTGGCGCTACCTTCATGCGGATGATCCAGAAGTGCCTGACAAAGCAAATCAGTCAGAAGGTCGAAGCATACATGGATGACATTGTGGTCAAGTCACGGAAAGGTTCCGACCTGCTGACTGACCTCGCTGAGACATTCGTGAATTTGAGAAGCTATGATATCCAGCTCAATCCGTCGAAGTGTATATTTGGAGTTCCTGGCGGCAAGTTACTCGGTTTTCTCGTTTCCGAACAGGGAATCGACGCCAACCCAGAGAAGGTCGGCACCATCCTCCAAATGAAACGCCCCGAGCGTATACATGACGTCCAGAAGCTTACTGGTTGCTTGGCCGCATTGAGTCGATTCATATCTCGTCTCTTTGAGAAGGCATTGCCTGTCTACTGACTGATGAAGAAATCAGAAAAGTTCGAGTGGAACTCCGAAGCCGAAGCAGCGTTTGAAGAGCTCAAAGCCCTGCTGTCCACCTAGCCGGTGCTTGCTGCCCCAGTCAGCAAAGAGCCTCTCCTACTATACATTGCAGCCACCAGACAAGTTGTCAGCACTGTACTCACGGTTGAGCGGGAAGAAGAGGGCAAGGCCTACAAAGTCTAGTGCCCAATCTATTACATATCCGAAGTTTTGACTCCCTCCAAGCAAAGGTACCCGGATTACCAGAAGCTCGTGTACTGGATTTACTTGACCGCAAAGAACGTTGCCCACTACTTGTCGGATCATACAATCCCAATCGTCAGTGACGCCCCTCTGTTAGAGATTCTGAACAACCGATACGCCACCGGTCGAGTGGCAAAATGGGCGATTGAACTTCTTTCGTTAGATATCAAGTTTGAAGTGAAGAAAGCCATCAAGTCTCGGGCTATAGCAGATTTCGTGGCCGAGTGGATAGAGCAAGAGCTGCCGGCTCAAGTTAAGTCGGATGACTAGACTATGTTCTTCGATGGATCCAAGATGTTGAACGGATCCGGCGCAGGCGTGGTCCTGGTATCTCCCAGGGGCGACAAGCTCAGTTACGTCCTTCAAATCCACTTTGAATCATCGAACAACGAGGCTGGGTACGAAGCACTTTTGTACGGATTGCGCATGGCCATCTCACTCGGCGTCCGTCGCCTGATGGTCTACGGCGACTCAGACTTAGTGGTGAACCAAGTGATGAAGGAATGGGACGTCAGGAGCCTGGCAATGACCAGTTATTGCAGTACAGTACAGAAGCTTGAGAAGAAGTTCGATGGTTTAGAGCTCCATCACGTGCCCAGAGCCAAGAATCAGCTTGCCGATGACCTCGCGAAAATTGGGTCGACTCGGAAGCCTGTACCCAAGAATGTGTTTCTGGAACACCTGCACACCCCTTCTGTCAAAGAAGACCCCTTCATGGAGGAACCCCCACAGCCAGTCAGTGCGTCAGATCTGACTGAAGTCGAAGTGCCCGCAGTGGTCGACCTGATCATGGAGGTTTTAGTGATTACACCCGACTAGACTGTCCCATACATAGCATATTTGCTCAGGCAAGAACTCCCGGAAGATGAAGAAGAAGCGTGCCAGATCGTTCGTCGATCCAAGGCGTTCACCGTCATTCAAGGTCAACTCTACAAAGAAAGCGTCACCGGAGTCGCTCAGCGCTGCATCACCCCAGAGGAAGGTCGACTGATTCTGAATGAGATTCACTCGGGAACCTGTGGCCACCATGCTTCCTCTCGGACTATAGTGGCCAAAGCGTACCGAGCCGGCTTTTATTGGCCCCGAGCCAACGAGATGGCCAAAGATATTGTGGATAAGTGCGAAGGCTGCCAGTTCTACTCCAACATGTCCCACAAGCCAGCGTATGCTCTGAAGACCATTCTGCTAGTCTGGCCCTTTGCCGTGTGGGGCTTAGACATGGTCGGCCCCTTCAAAACAGGCAGAAGCGGATTCACTCACCTGCTCGTGGCAGTCGACAAGTTCACCAAATGGATTGAGGCCAAGCCCATCAAGAACCTCGAGTCGAGCACCACCATCAGCTTCATCAGGGAATTGATATTCAAATATGGAGTCCCCAACAGCATCATCACGGACAACGGCTCCAACTTTGACTCGGATGAATTCAGAGCTTTCTTTGCTTCTCAAGGAACATGAGTCGACTATGCCTCCGTGGCGCATTCGAAGTCGAATGGACATGCAGAAAGGGCAAACGGTTTGATTTTCCAAGGCCTGAAGCCACGGCTCATGCGTGACCTTAAGCACGTCGCTGGGGCTTGGGTAACCGAACTACCGTCTGTCTTATGGGGTCTGAGGACAACTACAAACCGGTCGACTGGCCGTACCCCTTTCTTCATGGTCTATGGAGCTGAAGCCGTGCTACCAAGTGATTTGTTACATAATGCCCCCCGAGTGGAACTTTTCTCCGAAGCCGAAGTAGAGCAAGCTCGTTAGGATGCAGTCGACCTCTTGGAGGAGGAACGAGAGATGGCCCTGATCCGGTCGACCATCTATCAACAAGACCTGCGTCGATTCCATGCTCGCAACGTCCGAAGCCGAGCATTTCAGGAAGGAGACATGGTTCTTCGAGTGCATTAGAAACGACCACACAAGCTCGCCCCATCCTGGGAAGGCCCCTTCATCATCACCAAGGTACTGCACAACGGAGCATATCACCTCTACAATGTCGCCAAGAAGAAAGACGAACCTCGTTCGTGGAACGCGGACCTGCTCCGCCTCTTCTACACTTGAAACACTCGAACAGTCGAGTTTTAATAAGGATTTTACGGTTTATTTCAAAGACATGATTGCAGCGATCCCTTAATGATTGTTGTTTTCTAAGATGCTGGTCTTCAAAATCCCCCAGTGGTGCTTAGCCGCGAACCAGATCCGCCTAAGTTACAAAAAACCACTCCGAGTGAAGAGCAACCCTCTCACTCGGGGGCTTAGCCGCGAACCCGATTCGCCTCAGTAACAAAAACTACTCCGAGTGAAGAGCAACCCTCTCACTCGGGGGCTTAGCCGCGAACCCGATTCGCCTAAGTTACAAAAACTACTCCGAGTGAAGAGCAACCCTCTCACTCGGAGGCTTAGCCGCGAACCCGATTCGCCTAAGTTACAAAAAACCACTCCGAGTGAAGAGCAACCCTCTCATTCTGGGGCTTAGCCGCGAAC
>LR738714.1:255835132-255855978 GCA_902687465.1 Secale cereale
CGAGCTGCGTCATAAGTAGAACGTGGCTCTGTGTTTCGAGCTCCGCCACAAATACAACGTAGCTTGGAATCGCCTAAGTTACGAAAACTACTCCGAGAGAAGAGAAACCCTCTCACTCGGGGGCTTAGCTGTGGTCCTCTGAGCTGCGTCATAAGTATAACGTGGCTCTGTCTTCCGAGCTCCGCCACAAATACAACGTAGCTTGGAATCGCCTAAGTTGCTAAAACCACTCCGAGTGAAGAGCAACCCTCTCACTCGGGGGCTTAGCTGCGGTCCTCCGAGGTCCGCCGCAAGCACAACGTTGACGTCAAGACGTCGACTCAAAATCCAAGCGATCAAAAAGAGTCGGAAGCAAAGGAATCAAATCCAGATAAAAGCCCCGCAAGATTCGGGCAAGAGTACCTGGGCCACGAGCCCACGAGAGTTTAACGATTACAGGGTCACTCGGCATTCTGAGGCAAATTGAATCAAAGTATCAAAGTTCATTCACTCTTTAGGCGGAGGCGGGGTCGTAGGAGCAACAAACTGGTCCAGGTCGATCCCATCGGCGATGCAGGTGGCAGCTTCCAAGAAAGTCTCCATGAAAGACTAGAACTGGAGCTCCTTCGTATTGGCGACCTTGAGCGCCCGAAGCCTTCTCTCCTTCACTTCCCTGCAGTGCACACGCACCAAGGATAGCGCCACGTCAGCTCCACAGCGGGCAGATGACTTCTTCCACTCCTGCACTCGACCAGGGATTTCGTTGAGTTGAGTCATCGGAGACTCGAGGTCGTTCTCCTGCATGACTCCCCTCCAGAGTGCGGCGTCGATCCGAGCCATCACTGCTTTCAGCCGACGCAAGTAGCCTGTGGCAGTAGTAAGGCGAGACTCCAGCCTCAAGATATTCATGGAATTGGCTGGGTCCAGACCGGGTTCAACCCTCCCAGTCTCTTCATCAAAGTTGCGGCCGAATTCTACAAAATGAGGAATGCGTCGAGTCAGCGAGTAGGTTACGGGTCGACCAATCCAACTAAGTCTAAGCAAAAGAGATATACCTTCAAGCACGAGATACCACTTCTTGGTAAGGTCGCTCAGATAAGCTTCCAGATCGTTCTTCTTTTGGAAGAGGCCCTCGTATTTGTTGTTCACAGCATTCTTGGCATTCTTCAGTCAAGTCACTTCTTGGTTAGCCGCGTCGAGAGAACCTTTCAACCTGGTGATCTCCGCCTCAAGCATGCCAATGGAAGCCAGCTTCTCCTCTTCCAGTTCAGTTTGCTCCATGGCCTCGGGGAGTACACCCACTGGGCGCACTGAGCGTGCCCCCAGTGGTACTATCGGATGACCTTCAAATGCTAAAAGCTACAAGGCAAGATACCCAGTGGGTGTGGCATCATCTTATGAACAAAGTAGTAGATTTCTCAAACTGAAGACTACTCCAACATAGCAAATCAATCAGTCGGAAGAAGCAAACCTGGACATTGGTCCGAAGGGCAGAACTAGCGTCGTAAGCAGCCATGCTAGCCTCGTACGCCGCCTTCGTCTTCTCCATCATCAGCCCTGCCTGAAGAACGGCTTCTTGAGCCGCACCCACGGGATCCTCTGGGAGGCGATATGTGGAGAAGAGAACGGACGACGGAGCAGGCGCTGGGTAGACGGCCGGTGCAGGCGCTGGGTCGACGGCTGGAGCAGGCGCTGGGTCGATGGCCCCTGCAGCCAACGAAGGTGGGCGCACAGTCAACAAGGGGACAGCGAAGGAGACCGTGGTCCGAACCACGTCTTCCTGTTGCTGGGCCTTTGGGCCAGAAGGCACCTTCCGGCCCTTCCTCCCCATGCGTCGTCGAGGCACTCCTGAGCGCTCCTCATCATCATAATCATCATCTGGGAGCTCTATAACATGGCGTGGCACTTCAAAACTGACAACTATGAGGTTTAGTCCACCGTCAGCTCAAACCGACGAAAAGCAAAGCACGATCTATAACTCGCACCTGGGCGGGACGTAGCAGCATCCGCGGTCTCCTCATCGTCCTGGCCTTTGTCAATGTCCATCGAGGTCGCGGAAGCAGAAGCACTGAAGAATTTCCTTGAAGATGAGTCGACGAAGACATAGTCGACCTCCGAAAGGCAGAAAGGAACAAAGTTGAACAGCAGTTACGTGGAGGCGATGGGAACATCCACCTTGATCTTGGGCAGGGCCTTCCGGGGCTTGGCGGCGGTGACCTTGGGTTGCTTGGGCGCCTTCTCAGATGGGTCAGGAGTGGCCGTACGAGCCCTCTTTGCCGCCTGGAAGCTGGAGGGACCCGTCCGAGAGCGCACAACCCCTGGGTCGTGCTTCTCCTTGGATCGCTTCTCGCCACGGGGAGGTGACTCGACCTCCTCCTCGCTGCCGTAGTCCTCGCTCTCCTCTTCGGTCTTTTCATCAGACTTCCACTCGGAGACGTCGCCCACGCCCTCTTCGCCCTCTTGGACTTGATTCCTGTTGGGCACCGAGTACATTTCAGTATAGATCTCCAGAGAAGAAAGATCAGCCAAATGTTAGTCGACTCATCAAGACAACTGCAAGCCAATAACAAGAACACCACTCGGAAGCCAAGGATAGACCTTGTCAGGAAGATGGTTGGCATCGAATGGGAGAACCCTTCCGGACCCCCTGGGGTTGTCTTTGTTCCCCGTGATACACTTCAGGCACTGCGCCACATACTTCACGTCCGCCGCCTCTGGGTGGACTCGTGACGAGTCGTCGGTCCTGGAGTACAGCCACATCGGGTGGTCCCGAGCCTGGAGAGGCTGGATCCTCCGCATGAGGTACACCTCAATCAGGTCCAACCCTGTGACTCCCTCGCGGACCAATTGGACGACCCGTTCCACCAGCATGTCCACTTCCGCCCTCTCAGCCCGACCCACAATCAATGACGGAGGTTGGCTGGCTCGACCAAGAGAGATAGGGGGGAGTCTAGTCGACTGACCAGGAGTCGGACTGTCCTTATAATAGAACCAAGTTGACTGCTAGCCCCGAATCGACTCTGGAAGAATCATAGCAGGAAAGGCGCTCCTATTCCTAACTGGATGCCGAGCCCGCTGCACGCC
This sequence comes from Secale cereale, assembly GCA_902687465.1. Lineage (NCBI taxonomy): Eukaryota > Viridiplantae > Streptophyta > Magnoliopsida > Poales > Poaceae > Secale > Secale cereale. The sequence continues at coordinate 255,838,196 of LR738714.1, forward strand.
TGGAGGACGTGCGTCTTCTCATCACTCGGGTTCACCTTCTTGATGGTTTGTGAGCGACAAGTAAAGATGTGTTTGAACAAACCCAGTGCGGCTGACAGCCGAGGAAGTTCTCACACATGGAGGAAAACGCGGCAAGGAAAGCAATGGAGTTGGGCGTGAAGTAATGCAACTGGGCGCTGAAGAAGTTCAGGAAAGCGCAAAAGAAAGGGTGCGGGGGCATGGAGAAACCTCGGTCGACGTGAGTCGCAAGGAGGACGCACTCGCCCTCCCGCGGCCGGGGCTCGAGCTCACCCTCCGGCACCTGCTAGGAGCCGCGGGCGACCAGCCCCTCTTCCTCCAGCTCTCTCCAAGTCCTCCACCGTGATGGTGGACCTGATCCAGTCCCCCTGGATCCAACCAGGAGGGAGGCCGGACCTCGACAATGACCCGCCGCGGCCGGACCGCTTCCCCTTTCCCGTCGCCGCCTTCTTCGAGCGCTCCATCGCCGCGGTCTTGTCTTTGCCCATGGCACGTGAGCCGGCGGTGGCTGTGGAGAAAAGGAGAAGGAGCAGAGGCGCGCCGGAGAGGCACATGCGAAGGAACAGAGAATGGGCGAACAGTGCCCTCGCTTCGGGCTCGACACGCATTTATAGCACCACGGTCGAGTGACTGACTGGTGGCCTCGAGCGATCTTATCAAATCCCGCAACAGGCGCGGACGCGATATGTGGCGAAAAAGGCGGTGCGAGGATTGAGGCGTCCCGAGCATATCTGATCCGATTGCCGCGGCATGACCCGTCCCGCGCGCTTCCCCGAATTTTGAAATCCTGCAAAATCCAGTGCCTAGAGAACGACCAATCCCGCCGAAGACTGTGCACACCAACGGAGCTCGACGCCTAGCGCAAAGTTCAGTCGACAGGCAACACAACAAACACACTCGGCGGTTTGAGAATCGATCAAGGCGACCAAGACGAGGTTGAAAAAAACAGCCTAGTCCACAAGCTCAGAGAAGACTACTCCAAGGGCGTCGAACCCGGACCAAGGCTCTCTTCAACACTCTCCCCTGCTCAAGCCTCAATCCATTCGGGGGCTATTGACGAGGTTAAAGACCTAGGGTAGGGTCATAGGCCTGAACAAGGTACCCCACCCAAGGTCACTAACCCAGAAGATCAAAAGACAAAACCTACGATGGTAAAGACACTCGACTGAGATGGCCCAAGAGGACATCCCACTCGACCGAACATCACATACCACTCGACCGAACATGACCCGTCCAAGGCACTCGACCCCCAAAGGTCAAAGGTCCCTTAGGACAACAACGGTCTGGGATTTACTCGCCGTAGTGAATGCCTTTATTACTCTTTACCGCGCACGTTATCGGTAACATCCGCCTTAATGTACATTGAACCCTTAGTAACATGGAGCATGGCTGGGGTCCTTGCGCACTATATTAGCCACCCCCTTCCTCCAGTACAAGGGTTCGCATCCTTGTAACTCACACATATACACACATCAGTCGACCGCCTCCGGGAACCAAGACGTAGGGCTGTTACTTCCTCCGAGAAGGGCCTGAACTCGTAAAACACCTTGTGTACAACAACGGCATAGCTAGGGCCTTGCCTCCTCATCCGTACCCCCTACTCGTACTGTCAGACTTAGAACCACGACAATCATTACTTGCACGTTACAAATTATTTTACCATCAAACTATCAGCTACTTACAATTTCAGTACTTGCAAACATTACCTTGCTGAAAAACACTTGTCATTTCCTTTTGCTCCTCATTGGGTTCGACACTCCTACTTATCGAAAGGACTATGATTGATCCCCTATACTTGTGGGTCATCAACGACTCATGTAGATGCGGAGGATATCATTAGTAAGTGTGATGGGTGTCAGAAATTCGCAAGGCAAGCTCATGTGCCGGTTCGGGAATTGTGGATGATCCCAATCACTTAGCCGTTTGCGTTCTGGGGGCTTGGTATGGTCGGCGCCTTCAAAAGGTTTAAGGATAAGAAGACCCACCTTCTGGTGGCGATTAACAAGTTAACTAAGTGGGTTGAGGCAAAGCCAATCAGCAATTGTGAGGCGGCTACTGTAGTTCAGTTTGTCAAGAAGCTGATTTTTCGCTTTGGTTATCCTCATATCATCATCACTGATAATGGGACAAATTTGTCTAAAGGTGTTATGAAAGTGTTTTGTCAAAGGGAGCACATCAGACTTGATGTTTCATCAGTTGCACATCCTTTGTCCAATGGTCAGGCAGAACGTGCTAACCAGGAGATCTTGATTGGGATCAAACCCTTGCTCATGGTGCCCGCAGAGAGGACTCTGGGTTGTTGGTTGGAAGAGCTTCCTTCAGTGCTCTGGAGCATTAGAACTACCCCCAACAGATCTATGGGTTATACACCCTTCTTCATGGTTTATGGAGCTGAAGCAGTTCTTCCAAGTGATATTCGTCATGACTCGCCCATAGTGGCGGCTTATGCGGAGGCTAACAATGAGATGGCACGTCAGAATTCTTTGGATGCTCTCGCGGAGGAGTGTGATCTTGTGGCGGCTCATTTGACAATTTATCCACAAGACCGACGTTGCTATCACGGTCATAGGGTTCGAAGCCAAAAATTCCAGTAGGGCAACTTAGTGCTCCGTTTGATTCAAGACCAGGCAGGGACGCATAAGCTTTCACCCCCTTGGGAAGGACGTTTTGTGGTCAGCAAAGACCTCGACGATGGCTCTTACTACCTCATCGACCTACGAGAAAACAAAGATTCCCGCACATCTGAGGAAGAGACCCGCTGGCCCTGGAACATTGCTCATATTTGGCCTTACTACACTTGAGTCATTGGCTCTTATCGTTGTATATATCTTTGTTGATGTACATATCTTTTTATGATCAGACATAACAAAGCCGGTATCCCCAAATTTCGGGGCCTCTGTTGTTTCATCTCGTACTTTCTGAGCAAGAGTCTTTATGGCTTGATCATAAGGTCATTTGCGGGTTTCCTGCTCAATGAGCACAGCTATTCTTACCCTCTTGATCGGCTTTCATGCCATATTATAGGTCACTTGGGGGCTTCCTGCTCAATGAGCATAGCTATTCTTACCCTCTTGTCGGCTTTCATGACATATTATAGGTCACTTGGGGGCTTCCTGCTCAATGAGCATAGCTATTCTTACCCTGATGATCAGCTTTCACGCCATATTATAGGTCACTTGGGCTTCCTACTCAACGAGCATAGCTATTCTTACCCTCTTGATCGGCTTTCATGCCATAGGTCACTTGGGGGCTTCCTACTCAATGAGTATAGCTTTCATACACACTTGACAGGCTTTCATGCCATAACTGGGTTAAACCTGCATGTTTGCAACTTGCTACTCCGCACGTACTCTTGACAGTAAATCTTTTAAATAAGACAATGAACTTATCAAGATTTAAATGGCGTCTTATGCCACATGAGAGCCAACTTATAGTGAGCTAGGATAGACTCACATGTCTGATGTAGTCTCTCCGCTATGTGGCCTGTTTGTACTCTTAACACTCAATCTTTTCGATAAGACCCTGAACTAGTTAAGGTTTAAATGACGGATTTATGTCACGTGAGAGCCAACCTACAGGATGAAAGGGTTAAATTCCGAGCTTCTTTGAGGCAAGAAATTGTGTTTTTCAAAAAACAATCTGATTTGGTCATGCCTTGCTAGCCATCTTAACACATATTTGAGTTATACATACTCTTTATTTCTGTTCTGCAGAAACTTTTACAGATGAGAAGTTGCCGGGTCATATGGATCTGGGTTATATTGCTCCAGGTTGAGTTCTATCATGCTATAAGTCGCCAAAGTGATCTTTTCAAAGGCTGGATATGATTATAAGTCTCCATAGATTGTTGAATTATTTAACTTGCACTGGATTGTGACTATAAGTCGCCAGTACAAGACACTAATGGATTTTTTACAGATTATATATCAAGCTTTGAGAAAGTTCAGCAATGTTGAAAGACCAGATGTGCATATATAAATGGCAAGATCACCAAGATTAAGTCGCCCAAACACAATTGGCATAAAATGCTCGAAGGCATGATGGAGTAGATACTTGTTTTGCTACAGGGCCACAACTAGGCCTGAAGGTTTTTTCAACTAAGGTTTTTTCGGAGTCCAATCACTCCTGTAAGCCGGCCTCTGCGCCGTCGGGGTTAGACCATGACGGGTTAATGTCATCTCGGCGCCTTGTGTTGGAAATCTCCAGGTCATCTTGTGTCGGGTCTACACTAGAAATCTAAAGATCGCCCGATGATCAATCGATACCAGTTAAGGCTTCGAAGATGGCTTCATCATTCATAATAATAGTGGCATCAATATCAGGAGAAAAATTATGCTTACGCCTTGGCGGAGTCAAGTCTACAATATTATGAGACGGCTCCTTGATGCGGGTGTTGTTGCTGTCATAAGCCGCCTGATACTTAGACCAGTCCAATTCCTGTGCAAGTTGACACGCCAAAGGTTGCATCTCTCCAATGCATTTGGTAAAATCAGCCTCTTCAAAGGTAGACCCATCATCCTTTAGCTCCGGGCACCTGCCAGCCATCTCATTTGGGCTTAACTCTGATTGCCACGCTTTGGACCAGCTAAGTGATGTAATGGCCCCTAAGTGGGCAGTTGACATCTTTAGCTCTTCAATCTTCCCTCACACTGTTGATAGATGCTCCAATATAGTCTTGATGAGTTTTGGATGCCTTTTCTGTTTGATATGGCTACAAGGGCTCGTTGAGTGCCGGTGTATAGCTTTTCAGTTAAGGCGTCAATAGCCTTCACCTTGCGTAGCACGTCTTGCCAAGATTATAGCTTCTGGGACCTGTTCAGCATTGTACATATGAGCCACCAGGTGGGTCAGAAATTGTGAGTCGCCAGTATCATATTCAAAGTCACGAAACAAATTACGATACTCAAGTATAAGTTCTACTTGCCAAAGATGGTGGCTGTCATTTGAGAAATATGTCGTTTTAAGCCGGTCAACTCTTCAGTTTTAGCATTAAGTTTGGCTTCGACATCTTCCACTCTTTTCAGAAGCGTGGCCTTTTCGGTCTCCCAGGTGACTCTTTCTTCATCAAACTTGTCCTTGATCTTTTCAATATCCTCCAGAGATGATTTCAGGCTTAATTCAGCCTTGGCACATTCACTCTGTTGAGCCGCCAAGCTTTTCTTTAAATCGGTGATGTTTGACTCGCCCCAGCTCAAAGCTTCATGTCAAAGATTACAAGCAATAACAAATGTGCCAGTAAGTCTTGACGTGATTGAATTCAGGTTCAACAATGATATTCAAGTCCTAAGCACATTGCAAGCAATATACTTGGCACTTGGGGGCTAATACACAACGAAGGTTTTTAACTCTAAAGTACAGAAGACCCGCCTCATCCTTATAGCATAAGCGAACCCTTGGGGGCTACACGTTGGAAGTTTTCACAAAGTATCAATCATACTCAATGTCTTTCATATTCTTAAGACATGGGGGCTAGATGAATACATATATATGCAGGGATGAAAGGAGTCAAAGGTATTCATAACTCATACTTCTATCTCATTAAATTGACTAAGCAGGCCTCCATGTCGTGGCTTGTGTGAAGGCGGCTCAGATAGCCGGCCTGCAACTTACTGGCATTTAAAGTTGAGTAGCTCTGAAGTTACAGTTTAGTCTTGGCCTTCTGCAATAAGGGCGCTTCTTCTTTTGTGGAGTGTTTGGTTAACACTCTGGAGGCTTCGGGTGCATTCAAAGATGACCCGATGATAGTAATGTCATCAACATTGTCGGTGACATGACTCTTATCAATTGGTTTGGTAGGAGAGGATGGTTTAGGACTTGGCGAGTCATGGCTGGCTGCCGGGTTAACATCAGTGACCATGGACTCAAGAGCTGCAGGGTCAGTCTGTGGAGGCGGGTCATCTTGCTGGTTAATAAGATCTTCAGGAATCTGGATTTGAGCCTCAGTGGTCTCCAGCACCTGTTTCTCTAGCTCAGCAACCTCGGGGCCTGGGAAGAGCCGGCCACCTTTTGTTTCTCGCCAGTTTTGGCATTGGCCCTATGACAAGAGCATAAAAGTTTATGAGTATGTGATAACAAGTTTTTTATCAACAATAATAAGCACTTACCCTTGGTTAATCACAAAGGCGGGAAGTTGTGTTCTAGTTGAGTCACCAGATGATGCAGATGTTTCCTGATAGGTGGAGTCAGAAGGGTTAAGGGGTTGTCGTATGAGGTCGGCTCGTTGAAGAGATAGAGTTGGGCTATGACGCACCTCATTGAGGCGCTTCCGAGGAGCTGGCATGTTGGATAAGCTGGCCATAAGTTCTTTGTTGCCGCTACTCCGGGTCAGATGCCTGGACTCATGTTGTTGTTTCTTCAAAAGAAAGTTGGGATCCGGATAATCAAGACGATGAGAAAATCTTACTTTCCAGATGACCCACCATCTTTTCTTTCTTGGCAAAGGTTCTGAGTCGGAACAGACAGTAATTACCTCTTCTGTGTTGGCCTAGCTTGTCTCCCCGTCGTCTTGAGAAGAATCAGCATCTATAGTTCGTATGAAAAAAAGACCAAGGGAGTCAATTTCTACCTCCGACTCATCCAGCTCAAGAAGTTCTTCTGTTGTCTCCTTTTTACGGCGACCCGGAGCTCGAGTTTTCACTGCTTTAGTTTTCTTGGATAGTGGAGCTGTTGTTATCTTCCTCCTCCAGAAGGGATGATTAGCCTACATTTTTTATAGTGATATAAAAAGGGATATAATATAAAGGATAAATAAGTGAGAGAAAGATATTTCAAAGGTACTCACAGCACGGGCCGGGTTAAGATTGCAGAAGGGATTCAACATCCCCTTGTTGCAAGCTGCTTGAGGCTCCCAAAGCAAAGATTTAACCATTTCATTGACCTTTTTATCGGTTAGAGGCTTTTGGATGTAACATTGTGGGTCCTTCACATCGCCAGTATATAGCCACATTAAGCCATTACGGTGGCTCAATGGCAGAATCCTCCATGAGACCCAGCAACGGATCAAGTCGACTCCAGTTAAGCGGTTGGCTATTAAGGCCCTTATCTTTGAAAAAGCGGGTGCATATTAGGTGCATTCAGCGGTGGTTAATCGACCCAAGAGTTCGCTATTGGGATTGAGCCGGTAGGGGCGATAACCCGACATGGCGTTTTCTTCAGCAGGAGCAGTATTTCTGCAATAAAACCAAGTATGGTTCCAACATTTGGGTGGCTTTGTAATACAGCTAAGGGGAAGGTCACATCTCTTCGACGTTGGATGGAAACACCTCCATGTTAAAAACTGGGTCCATCTGTCATCTCAGTCTGGCGGTTGATATAAAACAAATCCTTGAAGAGGTCAAAGTAGGCTCTTCTTGCAGATACACTTCAAAAAATACTTGAAACTGGCATAGATTAGAGATGGGGTTGGGACCAATATCCTGGGGATGAAGGTTATAAAAATTCAGAGCGTCCCAGAAAAACTTTGACATGGGTGGAGAAAGGCCACAAAGAAGATGATCGATAAAGATTATAACTTCACCCTCTCCGGGTTGTGGAATAGCTTCAGGAGCAGGAACCCACCAGTGGACAACTTCTCTAGATGGTAATACGGCCATGGTCACATATTCATTTAACATGAGTTCTGAGACTTGGGAAGCTTCCCGGTTGCAAGAAGCAGGAGTTTTAGACATGGCTGGCTAGGTTAACAACTGCGGATAAAAAGTAAAGGTACGGCGGGTTAAAACTACACGTGGTAAGCCGCCTAAAGTGATTACATGACATCTCGACAGTGATGGGTCAGCTATGAATAAAAAACAGTAAACATGTTGAGGTGAGATATTAAGTAGTTATAAGCCACTCAAAACATGGAATAAGGTGACTATCAAGCTATGCGTATATGCCGACTTAAGCTATAAAAGTATAAGCCGGCATTATGTTGGAAGATTAACTAGAAGAATCAGTGTCTGGGATCATTGGCGGGTTACAAGTTCATTGTTAATCCACCCCGAAGGCGAAGGGCGGGTTAATTGTCCATAGATCGAAGATTGCTGCAATTTCATTAAGTATGGGAGAAACAGGTTTCCCAATTCGCGATTACATTTAAGGATCTACGAATGGTGCCAAAAAGGAAATAATTGCTAGACCTATAAGAGGCAGAGGCGGAAAATTTGGCAGCTTATATAGTGATTCTAAGGAGGAAGCAATCTACCCAAGATACAAGATGGTGGCTAAACAGCTACCACACTACTCCTACCTCGTATTTTGGATTGAAATATGAGTTCTACTTAGAAAGAAAGATGAACTTAGAAGAACTCCAACAAACTCTATGAACCCAGGTGGCTTAATGCAGATCTAAGGGGGAGGAGCGGAACCTGATGGCGCTCGAGGAGAAAGGATGCATGCCGCAGAACTCTGGTCGTACCAGGTTGATGCAGCAGGCTTTGACGGAGCAGCTGGTGCAGTTCAGTTGGAGCGGCAGAGCACTGGACATGGCGGATGTCGCGAGGAAGAAGAAGAACAGGGCGACAGGGTAAAAGTGAAAAGAGATGTGCGACATGCCTATTTATAAGGGAAAGTGGAACAATGGAAAGGGAGGTGATACGTCTCCAACGTATCTATAATTTTTGATTGTTCCATGCTATTATATTATCATTCTTGGATGTTTTACAATCATTTTATATCAACTTTATATCATTTTTTGGGACTAAGCTAATGACATAGTGCTCAGTGCCAGTTGTTGTTTTTTGCTTGTTTTTTACTTCGCAGAAAATCAATACCAAACAGAGTCCAAATGCAGCGAAACTTTTTGGAGAATTTTTCTAGACCAAAAGACACAAGATGAGCCAAAGAAGTACCAAGGGGGGCTCCGAGGGGAGCACAACCCAGCAGGGCGTGCCTGGTCCCACTAGCGCACCCAGGTGGGTTGTGCCCACCTCGGTGGCCTCCGGCACCACTTCTTCGCTCTATAAATACCCCAATATTCAAGAAACCCTAGGGGAGTCGACGATTTTTTTTCCAACCGCCGCAAGTTCCAGAACCACGAGATCAAATGTAGAGCCCCTTTTTTGGCACTCCGCCAGAGGGGAACACGATCGCGGAGGGGTTCATCATCCTTATTGGTGCCTCTCTGATGATGTGTGAGTAGTTCACCTCAGACCTACGGGTCTGTAGGCAGTAGCTAGATGGCTTCTTCTCTCTTTGTTTCTCAATAAAAAGTTCTCTTGGAGATCTATTTGATGTAATGACTTTGTGAAGTGTGTTTGTTGGGATCCGATGAATTATGAGTTTATGATCAGATTTGCCTTGTTTTAATATCCATACTTGATTATTATAACCTCGTATTTCTTCTTCGGTATTTGGGTTTTGTTTGGCCAACTTGATCTATTATCTTGCAATGGGAAGAGGTGCTTTGTGATGGGTTCGATCTTGCGGTGTCCTTTCCCATTGACAGAAGGGGCAGCAAGGCACGCATGTATCATTGCTATTAAGGATAAAAAGATGGGGTCTATTCCTACATGAATAGATATTGTCTATATCGTGTCATCGTTCTTATTGCATTACTCCGTTTTTCCATGAACTTAATACACTAGATGCATGCTGGAGAGCGGTCGATGTGTGGAGTAATAGTAGTAGATGCAGGTAGGAGTCAGTCTACTAATCTTGAATGTGATACCTATATACATTATCACTATTTGCTTTTCTATCTATTTCCCAACAGTAATTTGGCTAACCACCGTTTGCTATATCTCGAGAGAAGCCACTTGTGAAATCTACTACCCCGGGTTCTATGTTCCTACCATATACTTTCAGATCTATATTGCCATTCCTTTATTTGCAACTTTTATTTCCAGATCTATATTACCAAAAACCCAAAAATACATCGCTAAGTTTTATTTCTCGTTGTTCCATTTGCCCTTACTCATCTATCCTTTTATCAATCCATTACCCGGGAGGGATTTACAACCCCTCTTACACGTCGGGTTGCAAGTATTTGTTCTTTGTGTGCAGGTACCATTTACATAGTGTTGCTTGGTCCTCCTACTAGTTCAATAACCTTGATCTCATCGCTGGGGGAAATACCTATCATAGTTGTGCTGCATCTTCCGTTCCTCTTTGGGGAAATACCGACATGGTTCAAACAACATCAAAATGAATTTCTAGCACCGTTGCCGAGGAGACATCATCAACATCTATCGGGCTCCTAATCACAAATCTCATCTCCTTGCAATTTACATTATTTGTCATTTACCTCTCGTTTTCACCCCCCCCCCCCACTTCAAAAAAATTGCTGTTTTATTAACCCTCCTTTGCATTTACCCTTATGTCTTACTTGGTTGCTTGGTTGTTTGGTATAATTGTATGTTTATTGGAAATCAGAAGGAAAAAGTTTATGGATACTCATCCAGTTGCTAGTGAGTTGAGTGCACTAGATTATCATTATGAAGTTTTGCTTGAGATTCATGAGTCTGAAAATTGTGATGAAGTGATAAAAGACGAAATTTATAAAGTGAGTCATGATAGCTCCTTGAATAAAAACCATGATTGCAATGATGTTATTATAAATTCTATTAATGTCAATTGTGCTAATGATATGCAAAACCCCAAGCTTGGGGGTGCTAATTTTGCTATGTCTACTACATGTTGCAATGATCATGATTGGGTTGATTCTTCTTATAATCTTGAAAATTTATTTGAGACTCACAATGAATATTATTTTGATAATAGTGTTTGCAATAATATTGAAAGTGGGTATGTAAGAGTATATGTCGGCATTCTGGGAACCAGGATACCCAGACTTGCCTCCCTACGGCCCGCCGCGTGGCTCCACAGCGGCCTGGTACGGCCCATCTTCAACATCGACAAGGCAAGACCCTCGCGAGGGGCCAAGACTCGCGAGGCGGATGACGCCAAGACCTCCGAAGGAAGTAGCCTCCTTAGGCTCCCTCTTGAGGAGCGGAGTTTCCTACGCAAGCGCCCACCTTGCGAGGGTCAAGTGACGCAAGTAATGATGACCTAGCCCAGGTGGGCGTAGAAGGGCAGGTTTACGCTTTGGTGCCAAGGAGGCAAGCGCAGGTGCGGAGTCCCGAGGAATCAGCCAAAGGTTTCCATTTTGGTGCAACAAGACCAAGACCGCCAGGACGGATGTCATCGCCGAGCCCACCACAGCGTCACGGCGAGAAGCTTTGCAGGTGAAGACCACCTTTCGTCAGGATAGATGTACTTCTTGTCTTTTTTCAAATAGGCCGTTGTGGAATCCCTTCCCGCCTTTATTTTAGGGGAAGAGGACCAAGGCCACTATAGATACATCATAGCCACTACCATAGAGGGTATGGGACCCAACGCAGATAGGAAGTAGCCACTCATCCAAGAACAGACCTCCGTAGGTTGTTCTTCCCCCTATACTAGTTCATCCTCAGCCCACCTCGAGGCGAATCCACCACAATGTAACGCCTAGGATGCGGCTATAGCTCCTATGTGTTGAGGCATGACTTAGAGTCATAACCGCATTCTAGAATGGTCTCAAGCATTGTATCTTTACACAACCCATGTAATGAATAATATGAAAGAGAGTTTAATAGTTGGCTTACACTCGCCATGTCACATAATTAATACAATAACATACATTCATCGAGAGAACGCAGAGTCCGACTATGGACAAAATCAAATGAAGAAAAAGATACCACATAGGCTAATCCCGATCGGCCCTTGTAGGAACCACTACTGATCGTCTGAGAACGTCACGTACATACGCCCACATACCTCATTGAACTCCCACTTGAGCTCCTGGCCATCACCTGCATCATACTCGGTTGTACATGCACCAATGTTTGTAGTAAACCGTGAGTCACGAGGAATCAGCAATCCCACTTCCCGGGTATCAAAACTATCTAAGCCTTTGGGTGAGGAGAAAGTATATAAGTGGGCTGCTGCAAGAACTAAGCGTAGATGAGGTGGCTAGCTTATGTAATTTCAGAGCGAGAAGAGAAGTGAAAGCCATCGGTCGTGAACTATTTATGATCACTAGGTGATCCTGTCTACCTACGAGTCATTCATAACATAGCTGTGTTCTCTTCCCGAACTCCCTCGAGAAGAGACCATCACGACTACTCACACGGTAGTGTATTATGTTTGAGTTATAGTGTCAAGTTATCTACAACCGGATGTTAACAAACTCCAATCTGCCACATAACCGTGGGCACGGCTTTCGAAAGATCCTAACCCTGCAGGGGTGTCCCAACTTAGCCCATCACAAGCTCTCACGATCAGCAAAGGTAAAACCTCTTATCTTAGGGACAACCCGATAAGACTCGGAATCTGGGTGCACAAGATATTTTGACAATGGTAAAACAAGTCCAGCAAGACCTCCCGATGTGCCGACACCCCAATAGGACCCATGCGTATCTCGTCTCAGGCCACGGTTGGATGAGCGACGTGTACGGGAGCCAAAATACCCCCAAGTTGCCAAGGGGCGGCCCCGCAAAGAGCTCTAGTTTGGACCAACACTCATGAGGAGCACTGGCTCGGGTTGTAGATTAAGAATCCACGGGGTAGCTAGTCCCTATGCAAATTTTAGTTGTTATTAAGCAAATGGTAAAACCAATCTTGGGCCTTGTTGGAGGAGTTTTATTCAAAGCGAACTATCAAGGGGGCCCATAAACACCAACCGCGTTAGGAATGCAAAATCAAGGAACATAACACCGGTTCATCAGTTCCTAAGGCGGCATGAGTGGAACAAAACACCGAGCAAAAGGCCAAGCCTTCCACCCATTGCCAACTATATAGGTGCATTAATTTAAATAGAGATATTGTGATATTCCCAAAATATACAATCCAACATGGAGCAAACTTCATCTTCACCTGCAACTAATAATGTTATAAGAGGGGGCTTGAGCAAAAGCATAACTTAGCCAAACAACGGTTTGCTAGGAAGGTAGTTAGAGGTTTCATGGCAAGGTAGGGGCTGACAAGCAAATAGATAGGTAGCGCGAGAAAGCAATATATTGAGATAACTAGCATAGCAACGATAGAGGTGATATCAAGGAATGGTCATCTTCCCTGGTATCCCGCAAGGAAGAAGAACGAGTCCATGAAGAAGACAAAGGGATGTAGTCGAACGGATCCTCACAAACGCATCGTTACCGGAACTAAGAAGCCACACCGGAAAGAAGCAAACAACAAGGTAAACACGCAAGCATAAACATGACATGATGCACAAACAAGTATGATGCATGTCTGGTTTAAATATGCATGGCATGGCATAGTGCACAAACAATTCTACAAGTTAAGTGGAGATTAATATGCAACGAGTTGCATATTGACGAAACACCACATTCTACTTATTTAGTTTAATCTCGATTATGAACTCAACAAGTTTAAATGTTCTTAACAAGGCAAGAGGTGAAGCATAGGTAAACTAACTATATAGGCATTTTAAATGAGGCCGGAAATAACGACAACAATTCCGGAAATGCCCATGTGCTTATTTATCAATTTTTCAAGCAAGAAACAATTTTAACCATTTCAATGTTGTTATCATGATGCAGATGACATTTGCAAGTTTTATGCAAGTTTATGAAAACTATGGCATCATGATGATAAGGAGCATTTCGATACCGTGATGGGAAGGAAAGAAGTGCCACGGCGGTGAATCCGAAAATGATGCCACGGCAACATATCGGTTCCGGTAACTCGTTGAGTGACCGGTGCAAAAGAAGTATGACAAGAGCGTGTCAGGCAAGATGGTGGGGGTGCTTCCTGTTATCGGGTTCCCACGTGTCGGCGGCAAGGCAAAAGAGGGTATCGCAAGTGATGACAACTCGGACGCTGGGCAAACACGAGCATCTCACACAACATGCATTCGTTCTCGGAAGGTCGTCTCGGTAGTTATACCTTCGAAGCGTGCATTTTCGGAGCAGTTCGAGTTCATAGTGGAAGTAGTTGTTCACGGGTCATGGAAATAATGGTACACATTTTGGTAGTGGAAGTAGTGGTACACGGCGATGGTAGTAGTACACAGTCATCGGTCTTGGTGGGTCGTCGTGGTACTTGGCGCGTCCATGTGGTCTCCGAGAAACTTGATGGACCGGTTCTTGGCAAAGGTAGTCGTACACTTGTCGACGAGGTACTTGGCGTCTATGGGACTTGGGGTCTTTTATGTTTTCCTATGAAGCGGTGATGGCCTCATGTGCACGGAGCGGCAAAAACACGTTGCAATGGCTCCGAGCAATGCAGGGATGCAGCGAGGCGAGCCTTGAGACAGAGGAGATGCATGAGGCATTAACTCAAGTGGTATGAACCACGCGAACAAGTAGCGATGAGTATCGACGAATGTGGTCAGGAGGAGGCCATGTGTGACGGTGACCGGAGGAGGCGGAGCAGAGAAGGTTGCTGGTTGGTGGAGTCATGGCCATGGGGGCCACGGAACATGGCGGGGATAGGTCGGAGCTGGCCGGCTCGCGGGGCGACGAACGGGCAGCGACCCTGGCTGTTCCCTGTGAGAGAGAGATGTGAGAAAGAGAGAGAAGCACGGGGAGGAAGGGAAAGACAGGGGAGGAGAGGAGCGGGATGAGGCCGGTCCTGGTAATGGGCGCCGGTGGCGGGCTCGCCGGAGGGTGCGGCCTGCGGGATCGGGAGGTGCAGATGGCGCTCGAGGCGGAGGCGCACGGCCGCAGGGTGGAACGGGCAAGGCGCATGGAGGGGTCCTACTACTGGAGCTTGACGGTGGAGGAAGGTCGATCGTGCTTGGCGACTTGGGGCGGACATGGCGATGGGGGCGGGCAGAGGATGGGCGGAGCAGGGAGGCGGGCAGAGGATGGGCGGAGCAGGGAGGCGAGGCGCGATGCATGCGTGGCTTGGTGGCGGCGCAAGGGAACGAGGAGGGAGAGGGGATTGATCGGGAAGGCTGCGAGGAGGGGATAAGGAGAGGTCCTAGGGGGCTCTCGGGCCGTCTAGGGTTAGAGGGGGCGGCAGGGCCTCTGGCCTGCTGAGCTCTCTTCTCTCTCTTCTAAATAATAAAAACAAAACACAGAAGAAAAAGACAGAAGAAAAAATAAGGGGCAGTTACGGAAAGAATTTGCACGTGAGGTTAATTTTCTTGGACCTGCAAAAATGTGATTGTTCCAAGAAAAATAGGAGTTGGCAAGAATGCAAGATTTAGATTCATACTCGTTTGAATTTAATTCAAATGAGTGTGAGAAGGAAGTGGGCAAATGGTAGGTCCAAAATGTTGGAAATTTTGGTGTATCTCAAGAAAATGACGAAAGAATTTATGGACAAAGTTTGAGGTCAAGAAGTGAGATAACACAAGCATTGGGAATTATTTTGCAAGTGTGCTTTGGTGACTCCAAATTAATGGATTAATTATTTTAGCTCTCTATAAATATTGGGAGTATATGTTATAAAGAGAAATCACCATGTCAATTTATTTAGTTGAGTTGAAAAAAATTAAATGACATGATGCAATGCACACAAAAAATAGAGCAAGCAAAATGAAACACCCGGAGATCACGAAACATATGGAAGTCTTCTGGAGCGTCGGTCTTGGGGCGTCACAACTCTCGCACACTAATAGAGGATCTCGACCCAAGATCCAAGGGATGGCACCGGAGAGAAACGGAAAAGGAAGAGGTAAAACAAAGTTGCTTCTTCGACAAACGAGTGAGACCGACAAACCTTGAGGTTGAATAAATTGAAAGAAAGAATACAATGGAGATGAACGAAATTGCAAACACTCCGTTAGCAAAGAGGATCAAGGAACATTACGAGAACCTTGTAGGTTTAAGGACATGAAACACGAGCTTAACGAATCAAAAGAATATGAAACTGCAACGGTATAATGAGATAGCCAAGGAACAAGAATGACAGAATTTCAACAGCACTCCGGTTGAAAATAGAGGAAAAACTTGATAAGATGATAGATCTTGAATGGAGGATACAACACTCCTATTAAATGGGCCGGCAAGGAAAAAAACATGATTTTGATCAAACGAGATGATGGTTCGGAGAGAGCAACATCACAATGCTTCCGGAATGAAAGAATAGATACTAGATCATTGGAAAGTAAATAATGGAGCAGAAAATGACAACTTCTACCACACATGAATTAGAAAAGCAACCTTACAAGTATGGATTGAACGAAGTTGTTGAGAAAATCAACAACAAAAGAATAAGCTTGTTGTGGGCTTATGGAAAACATCCCAAAGTTATGAGGTCGCAACCGGCCACTAATGGAAAACTATTTATTGGATTGAGATCAACAAGGAGACGAAAAACTTATTTCACCGGGAAGATAAATGAAGAACTCGGGTCATTTATAAGCACCAAAATTGCAACAATCACTGCTGGAATCTGGGTTTTTGCCATCAGCCAGCTCTTTGCCATCTGCCAGCTGATGGCAAAGAACTTCTTTGCCATCTGCTTATAAAACAGATGGCAAAGAACTGACAGATGGCAAAGAACATGGTTGCCATCAGCCAATTCTTTGCCATCTGCCAGCAGATGGCAAACAATCTTTGCCATGTGCCAGCAGATGGCAAAGAGGTAGCCAACTCCTGTTGTCGTTAAGTGGGTAACGGCGTACCAGCCCCACCTCTTTGCCATCTGGAGATGGGTTATTTTTTTCAGGTAAAAAAAAACTGTGGGGTTAATTATCCCCTCCCTCTCTCCCCACCCATCCACATATGTTAAAAAAATGGAAACACTTCCTATCATACTTCCTACAAAACAAAATCGTGAGACCACTCATACGCGGTATCTCCATCATCGTTTGTAACAATATGACTTCATGCTTGATAAAATTATGACGACGCGATTGTCAATCCATTTGCTAGTGTATGTAATTGTATGTGTATGCTTCCATCTTACTTGAAATCGTCAGATCACAGCCACACTACTATTCTTTGTAAGTTTTACAATTTCTTTTGTGAGTTTGCAGGAGATGTTCAAAAGAGAGAGAATCAAAAACTTGGCGTGTGTGCCACATATAGCAGACAACGCATCAGTATACTTGTCACGTCCAGTTCTTTTTTTGCCTCTTGTCTCAGGGATCTTTTTCTCTCCCTCATCAGGCCAGTGATTCAGCGAACATGCCTGGCTATAGATCAAACAAAAAGGAGATAGTATATCGTGCACGCACAAATCCTTTACTAGTACACTCATAAATCACTCATTGAACAAGGAAACTAGCCTAATCCTCCAAAAAAAAGGAAACTAGCCTATGCGGGGCTGTTTGGATCACAGCCGTTGCCAGCCCAACCAATTTTTTGCTCGTTGACCCACTCGATGGCAAGCGTTTGGTTGGAAGCCAAAATTTCGGATCTGCGCCAATGTTTTGGTCATGTGTTCAGTTTTTGCGCCAGGTCTTTGGCGAGCCGACGACGGCAAAATCCTGCGCCAAAAAATTGGCTAGCCCGCGTCAACCAAACAGACCCGATAACAAAGAGGCTGTTTGGATCGTTACCAACAACTACCCTACCAAAATCTTGGCGTTGACTGAGGAGGTGGGCAGGCGTTTGGATTGCCGCCGAAATTCCGGTTCCACGCCAAATTTTTGGCTAGCTGTTCTGATTTTATGCCAACTCCCGGGCGAGCCAGCGGCGGCAAAAAGGAAATTATTGGCGCCCCGATTTGGCAGGGCGGGCGCAGGCACCATCCAAACAGCCCCACAGATCGAAGTCCAGCTCGCCCACCCCGTCGCCGTCGCTCTAGCTCGCCCACCCCGTCACCGGCCCTCCCCCGCTCCGACGTCGGCCCTCCCCCGCCCCGTCGCCGGCCCTCCCTCGCCCCGTCGC
>LR738714.1:255856033-255887238 GCA_902687465.1 Secale cereale
GCCCCGTCGCCGGCCCTCCCCCGCCCCGTCGCCTGCCCTCCCCCGCCCCGTCAGCAGCTACCTTGCCTGTAGGTATGAGATACCATAGTTTTACTAAAACATAATATTTTGTAGTATTTATAATACATAGAACCTGTTTGGTTGTTGCTGCACAACGCTGTAAATTTTGCTGTCTAGCCGTTTGCTCAGACGATCAACAGCTACCTAGCCGTTGCGTTAGCTCCCAGTACAAGCACATGCAGCTAGCTGGCTGTTTGAATACTAGTATTTCTGTTGTGTTTTTGTAGCTAGCTAGCTGGCTATCCCTTATCATCTGCGTGCATAACAACCGAAGCATAACAACCTCTGAATCATCATACAGATAACAAACAACTATTGCAGCCGTAGGTAACGAACAACTATCAGACCTCAGCTCAGACAGTTTGTACTTGCACACATGGGTGCCTCCTTCCTATGCTCCATCCCTACTCAATCCCTCAGCCGTAGCAGCAACTCATCATATAGCTGGATCTTCTAGGTCGGGAGTGGACAAATTATTGCTTCGTGGATACGCTGCCCTTTATCTCAGCTGGTTTTGAATCCGCGGTAATGAGAACTACTAGAAGTAGGAGGAAACAAGGATTCGTCCTTTGCAGATAGCAATAACCAAATAGATTAGTGTCCTGGCCTATTGCCTTGTTCTTTTTGGTTGCTCAGTTTAAAAAAAAGAGGTCTTGGGTTCTTTTTTTTATGCAGAGAAAAAACTGCAGTTTAGCCAATACTGTAGTATTAAAACCACAGTTTTTAGGGGCAATCAAACAGCTCACTGTAAATAAAACTGTGGTAATCTAAAAAACTGTAGTATTCTCAAAAAACTTGGCCTAGTTTGGGAGCACAGTGTTTCTAAGACTATAGTAGTCCAAAACTCTGGTATTGTAATGCCTAGGCAATGAATACCTCAGTTTTTAAAAACTGCAGTTTTTCTCCGCTTTAGCAAAACTACAGAGCGTTTGGCAAGCACAATCTTTCTAAGACCAGCAAGGCATGAGTGTTTCTCGGTTTGAAAAAAAGAAGTCCAGACCTCTTTTTTAGATACTGCAAAAAACCTCAGTTTTGGAGATACTACGGTTTTGTAAACTGAAGTATTTGTTAATGCCAGACACATCAAAGTCTTTAAAACCATGGCTTTTTAAGAAAACCATGGTATTCTCCTAAAACTTCAAAAATACATTGATGCCAAATGCACTTTGCTACCAAACAGGGCCTTAGATCAGGAGAAGTATCATGACCTGTAGTTGCTGAAAAGAAAAGAAAAAAAGAAAAAAAAAGGAAGTACTAGGTCCCTGAGTTTGTTCAAGCAAAAAAAGAAGCTTCTTTGTTGTTCGTATTCAAGAGGGTGATGAGTACTAGGAGCTCCTCAAGGAATGGGATCCCAGCCATGTTTCCCAGCCATGTTTCCGAAACCTTGCCCGGATTCGCTTCTTTTTTCTTCTAAAAAGCAAACGTGTGTGCACAAATGGTTACGGGTGTTTGTTCGCATCAATTTTCAGTCCAAAATCGATAGGACAAAAAAATGTGCCACATGCTGATGAGGACATGCCATTAACACCTCAACACATGGTGTGACCCCATATGCTGGCATTATAAAGCTGCTTAACAAAATTTATGCTGGAAACTTCTGTCATTTTAGGAGAGTTTGAAAATTCTATGGTCATAGGAGATCGAAGGAAATGTTGGAAGAGGATAAAACAAGAACCATGAAGGAAACTTACATGCATGCCAGCAGAGCCTTGTTTTATAGCAAGAAAAGGAAGCGCGGTCTACTTTTTATCAGAAGCAACTTCATCATCTTAGGCGAGCTTAAAAAATGGTATGGGTGTAGGCGATCAGATATATAGAGTGCATACTAGTCATGTTCGAGTTGAAACATGAATAGTCGTATTAGCCATTCCCTGCTCACTTTAAATTGCTGCAGAAATGATTCCTAGGAAAAAAGAAGGAACCAGATTTTGGATTGATTTAAGTTGTTGATTCTAACTTGGTGCTGAATAATGACCGCTGTTTTGCTACGTCAAACTTATCTAAAAGCCTCGAAAAGTATAGATGTCAGGCACCAGGGGATGCACCGGTGCAGATTCACAAACTACATATTTTTTAGTCAACTTGGAGGAGCATCAATGGACGAGTTAAGAGTGATGTTGGTCGCCTTAAAACCCAAACTAGGCAATACTTGAAGAAAACTCTCACAAGTTCGTATGTTCTAGCACCCAATGTTCCTAAATTTAGCTTCTCTGCATGTATAAATATGCAGGCAACTTAAAACCCAACTTAGTATAAATATGCACCCAGTGTTATTTGGATGAACAAACCGGTGTGTCCACGACACACAAACACGACACCCCCGACACCTGACACCTCTTCGGCCTCCAGTTGATCGAAAAGGTGCTCTTCGGCCTTCCAGAGGCCGACGGGGTCATATATTTGTGAATTATGAGTTAGGTCCTATATTTTCCAATTATGTTATGAAAAACATCATATATATTTGCGTTGATCGGGTGGATTTAAATGTGTAGTTGTTTCATCGCTGTGAGGGTCTGGTGTTCAACGACCTCCCCGTGCGTTCGATGAGCTGCGCCCCTGCGTTCGTGGGTGAGCACAAATGACATCTCCTCCTCCCCCCCTTCATTTGCTAGCTGTAGGTGTATTCAATCATCAGTATGCGTGACCACTATGCGTCTCCCATTCAAAAGGGTTACATCTATAAATATTCATTCATTTGCATATTTATAACCGTAATTCTTTCGAATTGTCCAACGTTATCCATGGACAGCCCGAGTATGTGTAGATTGGGTTCGTTTCCCATATGCTCTGCTCCGGATCCGATGTAGAATTTCGTCAGTGCCTCTTTGTTGTTCTCCGGGTACACATCCTATCTGCTTATTGCCGAGACGTGTATAAGGAGAAAAGCGGGGAGGTGCTGCCAAAATTTTGTGTCGGATCCGGAGCAGAGCATGGGAAAACGAATCCAATCTGCACATACTCGGGTGGGATTAGGACCTATCTTTACCTATTAGCGTCTAGGTTGGATGGACGTAATAAAACTGAGAAACTCTATTTACTGATGAATATGGTTTGCTGAATTATGTATGTATTTCTTGTGTGTCCAGTAACTAGGCGAAATGAGTGATCATGCGTGGATGTACACCGGTCACCCTAGTCAGAAAGACATGACCCCTGAATGGATGACAAAAACCAAGGGGTTTATCAGAGCCGCATTTGCAAATGGACAGGAAACAACCTAGTGCCCCTGTGTCGTGTGCGACAACTATCGTAAGATGTCAGAGTTTGAAATGATCAAACACATGCAGAAGTGGGTTTTTACGCCCGGTTATACGATGTGGACATTTCATGGTGAGTCTGCCCAATGTTCCAGAGCTGAGGAGGGCCGTCGTCGCATGGACGAGCATGGTACCGGGATGGAAGACATGGTGCAAGACTTTGATGATGCTCGGGATTCGGACGATGAGATGGAGGAATCTGCAAAGGCCTTCAATGATATGTTGGAGTCTTCGAAGCGTCCTCTCCACGAGCACACCAAGCTTTGTCAGCTGGATGCCATCGCACAAATAATGGCTCTGAAGGCTCAATTCAACTTGGGCAGAGAATGCTATGACGCGATGGTGACACTATTTGGACGCTTTCTACCCAAAGGCCATATAATGCCTGCAAACCTGTACCAGTCGGACAAAATCCTCCGTGTACTTAAGATGCCCTATGAGAAGATAGATGCCTGTGAGAATGGATGTGCCTTATTTAGGCTCTAGTATGCGGACTTGAACTATTGTCCCATTTGCAAGTCTTCCAGGTATGTTGAGATAGACAACGGTATGGGTGAGAAGAGTCAGAACAAAATCCCCATTAACGTTCTTCGATATATGCCAATCATACCAAGACTTCAACGTCTATTCATGGTCTAAGAGACGGCCAGACAGATGACATGGCACAAATTGGGCAAAAGAACCGAACGGGATGCAGATAGGAATCTGATGATTGTACACACATCGGATGGTGCTGCATGGAAACATTTCGATGCATTGAAATATGAAAAAGCGGCAGATCCTTGGAATCCTCGAGTAGCCATCAGCACGAATGGGTTCAATGTGTTTGGTATGATGGCAGCCCAATATAGTTGTTGGCCTGTATTTGTCATTCCACTCAATCCCCCCCCCCGAACAGATTATGCAAAGAAAGAACATTTTCCTGACATTGATAATTCCGGGCCCCAACTACCCGGGGAAGAATATGAATGTGTACATGCAGCCTCTTAAGGATGAACTGCAAGAAGCTTGGGATAATGGGATCAAGACATACGACACCGCTACAAAAAAAACTTCTTAATGCGTGTGTGGTACATGTGCTCGATGCATGACTTGCCGGCGTATGCGCTATTCGTTGGCTGGTGTGTGCATGGAAGGTTCCCGTGCCCCACATGCAAGGCAGCTCTTGAGTTTCGTCGGCTACAGGCGGGTCGCAAGATTTCTTGCTTCGACATGCATAGACAGTTCCTGGATCCTCACCATAAGTTCAGGAAAGACAAGAAGAACTTCATCAAAGGTAGAGATGTCAAAAACTCTGCACCACCTGCGTTGACAGGCCAACAGACCCTGGATCAGTTAAACACTCTCGAGCCGGATCCAGAGCGTCCAGGGTATTTCAAGGGGTATACTACGGAACACGCCTAGACCCACAAAATATGCTTGTGGGAGCTGCCGTACTTCAAAGACCTCCTTGGCCCACACAACATCGACATGATACACATTGAAAAGAATGTCGGCGAGGCCCTCTTTGGTACATTGTTCGGCATAGAGGGGAAAACAAAGGATAATCCTAAGGCCAGAGTCGATCAGGAGGCTCTATGTGATAGACCGCTACAAAACATGAAACAACCAAAAGGAAAGAAGACTGGGCGAAGCCAAAGGCATGGTTCAATCTTGGAAGGCCGGTTATGAGGGAAATACTCCTGTGGGTGAAAAAGGAGTTGATGTTCCCCGATGGGTATGCATCGAATCTAAAGAGGGGAGCGAGCCTTGAAAATTTGAAAATATTTGGTCTCAAGAGTCATGATTGGCACATATGGCTTGAGCGGGTAATGCCGGTGATGTTGCGCGGCTTTATCCCTGAGGATGAATGGCTAGTACTGGCAGAGCTGAGCTATTTCTTTCGTGTTCCATGCGCGAAAGAATTATCGCCTGGCTTGCTAGAAGAAATGGAAGAGTTGGCGCCGGAGTTGATCTGCAAGTTGGAGAAGATCTTTCCACCTGGCTTCTTTAATCCAATGCAGCATTTCATTTTGCACCTCCCGACCGAGGCACGATTGGGGGGGGCCGTGCAGAATCGTTGGTGCTACGCAACTGAGAGGATGCAGAAGACGCTTCGAGCAAAATGTAAAAATAAACGTCGAATTGAAGCATCGATGGACGAGGCATTCATTACTAAGGAGGCGGCAAACTTCGTGACAGCACACTACAAAGCCAAAAATCGTCATTTGCATAATCCGAAGCCTCGGTACAATGTTGGCGACCCTAAAAAGGGTGAATCCAACCTCAGCCTATTCGAAGGGAAGCTTGCACCAGCCGGTGCTTATACTCCCTTATTGTTGGATAACGACGAATGGCGGACCATTACGTTGTATATCTTGAACAATCTAACAGAAGTGCGGGCGTACATCGAGTAAGTTCTCGGTAAATTGTTTCGCAACCTCTACTTCATTTGAACTGCTCTTATTCCCGGATATTTGATACAGTCGATACGTCGCCAAATTCTCGTATGGAGCGGTTATCCAAAAGGATTCCGTCGAAGAGTATGAGCTTCTGGCAATGCATGGAGGCGGCTATCCCGGTTTCATCTCTTGGTTCAAACAAACGGTAATTTCCATTAGACCATTTCATTTCTTCTTCTAATTTCTGGCTAATGCAACAATCCTTTCGTATTAAACTTGTAGGCTAGTTCGGAGTCTATGGACGCCAAATTGAGACAAGTCACTAATGGTTTTGACTATAAGGTCCATTCATTTGAAAAATACGACATCAACGGGTATCTCTTTCGTACCTATGGCAAAGAGCTATCTATGGCCGACCGAAAGTCTACAAGTTGTTGTGTCTCTACTATCGGCGAAGGAGATACCGAGTATTATGGAAGAGTTGAAGCAATTTATGAGCTTTTATTCTATGGTGCAAACCCACCGAACGTCGTAGTCTTCAAATGTCATTGGTTCCAGCCGAAAGAGACTAGAAGGACTCATGAACATCTAGGGCTAGTAGAAATCAAACAAAGCACCCATTTGGATGTTCCCGATGTCTATATTACAGCTCAACACGCAACCCAAGGTTTCTATCTACCGTGGGCCTGCCAAAGTAATCCAAATCTCGAAGGTTGGGATGTCGTTTATGAAGTGCCGCCACGTGTTAGACCACCTACCCCCAATGAAGAGGATTATGAACCTCACATTAATCCAGACACATATGAAGGAGAACTGTTCCAAGAAACACGTCTTTCCAAAAAACATTTCAAGAACCGCTCACCTCGGAACATTCAAGTAGACAGCGGGAGTGAATCCGAGCCTGAGCAGGAACAAGAAGAGCCAGAACAAGAAGAGGTTACTGCTGCGGATGACCTGTGAATGCTTGACCGATTACATACAGGAGGCCTTCCTGATGTTGATGAATTTATTAATGATGATGATGATGAGCACGTCATTACTGATAGTGATGAGGATGATGCATTTATTGACCCCGAAGCATATATAGACGATGATGATGCATTTATTAATGATGACGATGAAGATTAATATTATAGTTCATGTCAGGTATTCCATTATTATTATATACATATATATTATTAATTAGTACAAGTTTTAACCTAGCTAGCTCAAAAATGACCTATTTAACATAGGATAGCTCTAAAATGAGCTATACTTAGCATTTATTCCTCCAAAATAAATTTATATGCTTAGCTAGCTCAAAAATGACATAACAACCTTAATTAGCTCAAAAATGACCTATTTAACCTAGGATAGCTCTAAAATGAGCTATACATAGCATTTATTCCTCTAAAATGAATTTATATACATATTATTATTCATGTCAGGTATTCATTTTTTTTATGTTGTACTAATTTCGTTTACTCTTTGTCATTCCAGGTGTTGACAGATGGTGGGCGCGGGTCGAGAGCGCTCCGAGGCTCCTACCTCGGCGCGTGGTGGGAGGGGTAGTTCCATTCCCCCCCATAGCCTCCGTAGAGCGCTAGATCTCAGTTTGCAGAGTCCAGTGACGGTCGCTTCTTCTTCGACCGGGAGAGGTCGGGGGGGGGGGGTAAGAAGAAGGAGAAGGCTGCTAGAGGTGGACGTGGCGGCGGGAGAGGTAGGAAGGCTGCTACGCCTTCCTCGCTGCCACCCCCAGCTGAGTCACCCGACCACAGGACTGCTCCGTCTGAGATCGAGCCATCTGAGGTGGACCCGTCTCGGACTCCACTCCACGAGCCTCCGGTCGACGAGCCTCGGGCCGCTTACGAGCCTCGGGCCGCCGAGTCTTCGCCCCACGAGACTACGGAGCTCAGACGGGGTCACGCTGAGTCGGACCCGAGCCCATGGGAGGACTGGACGGAGTCGAGTGCACATGGTCGTGTTCAGGGTGCAAACTATAGTTCTGATAGCTATAGCGAGGGTGAGTTGGTTGAGGGGCGCAAAGTCTACCAGCGTGGTGGTACAAAGCTCCTGCCCACCCCGACGACCCCCGACCAGAGGTGGTTGAATGCGCCTAACGGGGAGAAGTAAGTGCATTTACTCTTGTTTAACCTTTTGCCTTAACGTTTCTTCGAATATCTAATGCGTTGGCCTTGTCATACTACAGTTCTTGGACACACTCAGAAGGGTTCCCCAGGCCCAACACTGTCCTTGGTGTGATTTGTCGCCAGTGCTTTCCGGGGTGGGTCACGTTGCCCGGTGAGGGCCGGGTTCCAGAGCTAGGAATGACCTGGGAGCACTACTTGGCTGCCCCGGCCCCGCCGGAGCATAGGGTCCGCAATGTCGAGTGCGACACGGTGGCCGACATTGTGATCGCCACATTTTGGGTAATTTCTCCTTTGCCATTTACGTTGTGTTTTCTTCTTTGATTGCATACCTTCTAAATGTGTGTCACATCCCTAGTCAGTGCTTGCATTAGGACTAGCTAGAGTGTGCATCATGTTTACTTTTCAAAGAAACTTGAAATGGGAATGACAGAAACCCCAGCACCCCTCTTCTCACAACTAGGGTTTAATAAAATCTTTTCCAATGTACCCAAAATGCCCTTCAAAAATGTTCATTATTTCTGCCTTGGTCTTAAACCTCTGCCAAAAATGGTGCACAATTTTCTAGGACATCCAAGGTCTCTGGATTAAATCATATGGTATTTGCATTTGGGCATTTAAATGCTATAAAATGTTTTATGTGCCCAAATAATCATAAACTAAAATGTTCCATGCTGTTCATATTACATACAGTGGGCATGACTAGTTTTATGAGCTATAAAAATGTTCTGGCATTTTTATTAATTCCACAAAGTTGCAAAAGAAATGAAACAGAAAGTAAATAGGAAAAAAAGAAGGAAAGAAAACTTACCTGAGCACACTTACCTGTCTGGCCCAGCCGGCCTAGCCCACCAGGGGCATCCCCGTCTTCTTCGCCGCGCCAGCGCATGAAGCTGCTCGGTGGCGAGCGCCGCCGACGCGCCGGCCACCTCCTGCCTGCCTGCCTGGCCTCCTCGACCCATGGATGAATCAGAACGACGCCACGCAAACCCCTCGACCCCCTCGACCGCTCCCCTCTCTCTCCCCTCCCCTGGTTCTCTCCCCCGCACCGCCCGAGCGGAGCTCGTCGCTGCCGCCGCGTCCACCGAGTCCCCCTCGCCTCTCCGACGAGCCCCCGAGCTCCGCCTTGCTGTCGTGCTTCTCTACGCTGAACCACAGCACCCCGGGCGCCTTGAGGCTTCGTCTTCGAGCTCGTCTTCTCCGCACAGCCGCCGGACGCCATCGACAAATTCGCCGGACCCCGTGCCTCCCCTGCCTCGCCAGCAATACCAGAAGAACCGCGGTGAGCCCCGTTCCGTTTCCCCCATGCCCCGTCGCCTATCTTGCTCCCTAGCAGCACCAGCCACCAGAGCCGAGCGCTCCTCGCCGCCGGCCATGGTGCCGCCAAGGCCACAGCGACTGCCACTCGCGTCCGAGTGCATCACCGCACTCAGCACATCACCACGGACCCGTAGCACCCAACTGCTGCTCCTGCCGTGTGCCGTAACGTCGTTTTCACCGACGCACGAATTCCGGCCGCCGCCTTCGAGCTTGCCGCCGATGATTCCGGCCACCCCAGCACCTACCGTTGCCTCCACTAGATGCGCACGAGCCCCAGCTCGCCGTAGAGCCCAACCGCGACTCAAACGGTGGCCTGTAGGCAAAACCCGAGCACCGCCGCCGTGTTTGGCCTCGCCGGCGTCGAGCCGCCGGTGGGTTTTGACCTGTTTGACCACGCCTGGACTCCCCCTTGTGTCGCTGACATGTGGGGCCGGTCGTTGACTAACTTTAGTTTAGATTGTAATTTAAACACTAATTGCTGTCATTAGTTTAGTGAGTCACAGACATGTGGGGCCCAGCCCCTATTAACTTCAGTTTAGTGTTAAGCTCTTTTTAGTTAGGACCAGAGACACTGACATGAGGGACCCACTGGTCAGGTTTGACCTGGGCGCCCTGTTGACCCGCTGACGTCAGCATGATGTCATGCTGATGCAGTAAAGGATTTTCTGGGATTATTAGATTAAAAACAATTCAGGAAATTCCAGAAAATGCTTTAAACTTCAAAAAATTATATAAATTCAACAGCAGCTCAGATGGAAAAGATTTATATATGAAAATTGATCAGAAAAATCCAATCTTTCCAATGGCACTGGTTTCATGCATGTTTGAGCAAGTTAACCTTGCTGTTTACATTAAAACAAGTTAATGCACTTAATTAAATAATAGTTTGGGTTTCAATTTGAATCTTTGATTCAAATGGGCTCAAACCCTTCTGGTTATAGTTGCATTAGCCCAAAACACATGCATCTTGCCATATCATGAGCATGCATCATATTTTTGCATTTGTTTGCTTATTGATTGTATCGCCGGATTCTCCGTGTTAGGTCCTGCTCCAGAGGATACTTCTGCGTATCCAGCTGAAGAGCAGTACCCGACAACCACTCTGTCAGGCAATCAATCATTGATCATTCCGATACAAACCCAATCTTCTCGTTCCTGCTCTCTTTTACTGCATTAAGGCAACAGCGTGTGAACTGCTACTTGATGCGGTAGTTGAACCCTATTCCCTTGCATGACCTGTCATTACCACAGTAAATAGTTGAAACCCACTAGCATGTGTAGGAGTTGATTGAGCCATGTGATGTGTGATCCACCATGCTATTTGTTTATGTTGCCTGCTATGCTTAGAGTTGTGTCAGGTCTGATTCGTCGGGGTGATGGATCAGAGTGAAACGATCATACCGGTAAAGAGAGGGAAATGTGGAACATGTTTGGTAAAGGTATCGATGAAAGGCCATGTAGGAGTACGTGGTGGGTTGTTTCATTGGAACCGTCCATATGACCTGAGGTCTGTATGTGTGGTTCAAGTTACAGCTACTACCACACATTGGGCCCTGAAATATGACCCCGCTCGACTTATTGACTGCCATGTTCTCTATCCAGGAGTTGCAACTAGTTTCTGGTGTTTGTAGTTTACTGGTGGTTGTGCACAGCGCTGACCCTCGGGGTGGGTTGTGATGCGACAGGTACGTGGCACGGTGTACCAGTTGCCCGTTTGGTGACTTGGGAACCCTGTACACATCGTTTGGGGCCGTGAGCGACACCCCGGCCGGATCTCCCCACGGATGGAACGCAAATAGGCGATAAACCTGGACGAGAGACTTGAGTGGTTGGTTAGGTCGTGGTCTACACCCACGCCGGCTTTCGCTTGAAGTCTGCCGAGCACATGTCGTGTGCAGACGCTAAGTGGTGAAAACATGTGTGAAGTACACCCCTGCAGGGTTACCAATCCATTCGAATAGCCGTTGTTTGCGGTACGGACTACTTGGTTACTCTTACAGTTCATAGACAAGTTGATGGATACTACTAAAAACCTCAAGACAAGTGTGAGTGCCGTGGATGGCCTTCCGTAGGATGACGTAAGAGGATCCTCAGTGGTGTATTGTTGTGGTGAGTAGAGGACTCGTGTACATAGTAATATTCTTGCAATCTGCTGAGAGTTGTAGTATAGGTTAGCCAAGAGTCAAAGCTGGCTTTCTGCTATGAACTCCACTACCCCCTGTTGATAATGTTGCATGTATGATAGGTTCTGTTTTAAGACTTGCTGAGTACCTTTGTACTCATGTTTGCTTAATAATTGTTGCAGAGGAGAACCCTGCCCCTTCTGATGGGTTCTACATAGACGTTGACGTCGACGAGTAGGTTGCTACCCAGACGGAGATCTGGAGCTTGTGGAGGGCCTTGTAGATAGTCATGCTACACCAAGCCTGTTTTATTTTCTAAGTTGTCTGTACTCAGACATGTAGCTTCCGCCTGTGCTTGTATGACTGTATGACTTGAGTGTTGGGTCATGTGACCCCTACCTGTATGGATATGATATATATGGCTCTTGGAGCCTCTTAAATAAAGTACTTTGAGTCATAGAGTTCTGTTGTGATGCAATGTTGTATTTGCACATATTGAGCATATTGTGTGTATGATTGAAATGCTTGGTATGTGTGGGATTCGACACCTAGTTGTTTTCCTTTGGTAGCCTATCTTATAGGGAAATGCCTCCTAGTGCTTCCAATGAGCCTTGGTAGCTTGCTACTGCTCGGAACACGTAGGCTGGCCGGCATGTGTCCTTCTTCGTTCCTGTGTCTGTCCCTTAGGGGAAATGTCACGCGTTGTTCCTTTAAGTCCTTGTAGCTTGCTACGACTTGGGTTCATACGTTGATGACCGACACGTTCGTTGCTGGGTCATGGATGCCTGTCTCTGTAATTTAGTGCCACTTTTGGTTTATAACTAGCCATGTCGGCCCGGGTTCTCTGTCATATGGATGCTAGCGACACTGTCATATACGTGTGCCGAAATGCGCAAACGGTCCCGGGCCAGGTAAGGTGGCACCCGTGGGGATACCGTGCGTGAGGCCGCAAAGTGATATGACGTGTTACACCTAGATCGGTGTGACTTAGGATCGGGGTCCTGACAATGTGTTTTCTTGTTTGATTGCGGACCTTCTAATCCGTGTTTTCTTGTTTGATTGCAGACCTTCTACAGGTGTGCTGAGGGACAAGAGGAGGTCGCGGCTTGGGTTATCCACGCCGAGTGCAGGCGCCTACTTGGAAACTTTCGGCACGAGGCTCAGACGCAGGCTGTTCGAGACTACTTAGCACAGACTGGTATTAGGAAGAGAAAAGAGAAGTGCCGGAACAAGTATCTGAGTAAGGAGAAGTACATGAAGGTAATTACCTATTCTTAAGGCCTTGTACTTAGTTTCCTTAATTTGATTCGTAGGCGTAGCGCTCAAATTTCTCTTGCTTAACTTAGGTGCCCCCGAGATGGTGTGCGGACAAGATGGACTGCTGGGAGGCGTTGGTGGATTAGTGGTGCTCTCCCCAATGGCGCGTCGCCCACAACATTGCAAAGGAGAAGCGTCTCAAAATGAAAGGCGTGCCACACCATCTAGGCAGCGTCAACCTATATGGGTACGGGAATAACTGGGTATGTGTGGTTTGCTTCATGATTCATGCAAATTCATTCTTTGTGCTAGCTTGAGTCCTTAACTAATACTCTGTTCCTCTCTTTTAGTCAAAACTCAACAAGGCTCCAGTGCCAGAGCTGTTCGACCTCTATGGCATGTCCAATATTGCACCGTACAAGAAGGCCAAGGCATTCTCTGAGTCTGACCTCGAAAATGCAAATAACTTCAGCAATGTGGCCTCCCACCACAAGATGGTGCACTACCTTAAGCAGGGGAAGGCGAGGAAAGGGCCGGACTTTAACCCGAGCCGGCCTTTTGATCCAGAGCTGGTGATGATATCTGGTGGCGGGAGGTCCCGTGGCTCGTTAGCCATGGGTAATGGACTGATGCGTTGTAGTAGCACTCTCCCGCAGATCAAGAAGCGCCAGACCAGCTCTGATCCTGAGATACCGTCTCGTTTACGACCAGTGGAAATCGAATTCCAGGTTTGTTATATGGACTCAGTAGCCTTTCCTCCATTACATTGTGTTTGCGACCGTCGATGATTACAATGCTAATGAGTGGTGTTGCAGGCTGCTATTGAGGCAGAGAGAGCGAAGACCCAGGCTGCTTTTGAGGAGAGGGACCGGCAGTTGGCGGAGAGGGACTGGCAGGCGACGGAGAGGGAGAGGGAGAATGAGGAGAGGATGGCTAGGCTGTTGGAGGAGGAGAGGAACCGGAACGACTCGGCTAACCGGGCCATGTACGATCTCTTCGTGGTAAGTTTCTTCTACATATTAGTTAAATCATGCACACAATGTTCCTTTCATTAGTAACAAATATGACTGACTCGTCAAAACCAAATGCGCAGTCCATGTGCGAGAAGAACGGCCAGACCCCTCCGTCGATGCCAGTCATTGCTCCGGCGGGCACGGTGAGTTTCATTTGAACGGTCATTAGTTACTAGTCTTCACATTTGAGTTGCATCATGCTAATGATACATTGGAAATAATCTTTGGTGCAGCATAACTCCCGACAAGCATCGACCGATCCTTCTCCGTCTGCCACTGGCGCGACTGGTCCTACACCTACACCTACACCTCCGTGATGACGGTAAGTTTCCCAAGTGTTTTGCTTAATAGAGTTTTGTTGTGATGCCATGTTGTATCTACACATATCGTGCATAATGTTGTGTATGTTTGAAATGCATTGTATTTGTGGGATTCGACATCTAGTCGTGTGCCTTTGGTAGCCTTCCATACAGGGAAATGCCTCCTAGTGCTTCCACTGAGCCATGGTAGTTCGCTACTGCTCCGGAACACATGGATTGACCGGCATGTGTCCTTCTTTGCTCCTGTGTCTGTCCCTACGGGGAAATGTGACGTAGTGTATCACCGAAGTCCTTGTAGCTTGCTACGACTTGGTTGCACTCGCTGATGACCGACATGTGCATTGCTGGGTCATGTATGCATGTCCCTGTACGTTTGTGCCACCTTGGTTCTATGACTAGTCATGTCGGCCCGGGTTCTCTGCCATAAGGATACTAGCGACATAATCATATACTTAGCATTTTTTTCCTCCAAAATGACTAGATATGCTTAGCTAGCTCAAAAATGACATAATAAGCTTAATTAGCTCCAAAATGACATATTGAACCTAGGATAGCTCTAAAATGACCTATACTTAGCAATTTTTCCTCCAAAATAACTTAATATGCTTACCTAGCTTAAAAATTACATAATATGGTTAATTAGCTCCAAAATGACCTATTTAACCTAGGATAGCTCTAAAATGACCTATACTTAGCATTTTTTCCTCCAAAATGACTTAATATGCTTAGCTAGCTTAATAGTTACGTAATAAGCTTAATTAGCTCCAAAATGACCTATTTAACCTAGGATAGCTCTAAAAGGAACTATACTTAGCATTTTTCCCTCCCAAATGACTTAATATGCTTAGCTAGCTTAAAAATGACCTATTTAACCTAGGATTGCTCTAAAATGACCTATACTTAGGATCTTTTCCTCCAAAATGACTTAATATGCTTCAGAAATGACATAGTTTAGCTCCTAAATGACTTCACATGCTTAGCTAACTTCAAAATGACATAATAACCTTACTTAGCTCTAAAATGACATATTTAACCTAGGCTAGCTCTAAAATGACCTATACTTACCATTTTTTCCTCCTAAATGACTTATTTAACTTAGGATAGCTCTAAAATGACCTATTTAACTTAGGATAGCTCTAAAATGACCTATACTTAGCTCAATAATAATTACATAATAAGCTTAATTAGCTCCAAAATGACCTATTTAACTTAGGATAGCTCTAAAATGACATATACTTAGCATTGTTTCGTCCAAAATGACTTAATATGCTTAGCTAGCTTAAAATGACCTATTTAACCTATGATAGCTCTAAAATGACCTATACTTAGTATCTTTTCCTCCAAAATGACTTAATATGCTTAGCTAACTCTAAAATGACATAATATGCTTAAGAAATGACATATTTTAGGTCCTGAATGACTTCATATGCTTAGCTAGCTTCAAAATGACATAATAACCTTACTTAGCTCCAAAATGACTTATTTAACCTAGGCTAGCTCTAAAATGAGCTATACTTAGCATTTTTTCCTCCTATATAACTCAATATGCTTAGCTAGCTAAAAAATGACATAATAAGCTTGATTAGCTCCAAAATGACTTATTTAACCAAGGATAGCTCTAAAATGACCTATACTTAGCAGTTTTTCCTCCAAAAGGACTTAATATGCTTAGCTAGCTTAAAAATGACCTATTTAACCTAGGATAGCTCTAAAATGACCTATACTTAGCATCTTTTCCTCCAAAATCACTTAATATGCTTAACTGGCTCTGAAATGACATAATATGCTTGAGAAATGTCATATTTTAGCTCCTAAATGACTTCATATGCTTAGCTACCTCCAAAATGACATAATGACCTTACTTAGCTCCAAAATGACCTATTTTACAGATATAAGTTGCATCATAATAATCTTCACATTTTAGTTGCATCATAATAGTCTTATTCTTCTAGTCTTCTTCTTCTAACTTTCTTCTTTCCCATTTTACAGATTTGCTTAAGATCACGGAAGCTTGGGTTGATGGAGTGCTTGTATTTAGTTTTTGTTTTGACCTTGTGAAACTTGCTACCTATGGATGAAACTGTGTAATATTCATGAAACTATGTATATTTACGGATGAAACTTGCTACTATTGGTAACATGTGTTGGATATATATATGTGTTCATGACTATTGGTAATATGTGTTGAATATGCTATATTGGTCATATAAATATATTTGTGTTTGTTTTTCTGTGAAAATGAATTGATATAAGAAAAACAAAATTAAATGTGGCAATATAGACACTTTGCCATCTGCTGGCAGATGGCAAAGAGCTTTGCCATTAGCTGACAGATGGCAAAGAAACCACGTGTCATCCAGAGAAAAAATTTGGACTGGCCTATTTGGGCTCTTTGCCATCTGCCAGCAGATGGCAAAGCTCTTTGCCATCAGCTGGCTGATGGCAAAGTATGCAGCCTTTGCCATTTGCTGGCAGATGGCAAAGAGCCTGTAGCCTTTGCCATCAGCCAGCAGATGGCAAAGAGCCTGCATCCTTTGCCATCTGCCGGCAGATGGCAAAGAGCATGCATCCTTTGCCATCTGTCGGCAGATGGCAAAGAGCCTGCATCCTTTGCCATCTGCTGGCTGATGGCAAAGTATGTCGTTATCCTTCTAACGGGGCTAACCCCGTTAAGAGGCTTTGCCATCTGCTAGCTGATGGCAAAGGCACAGGCTCTTTGCCATCAGCCAGCAGATGGCAAAGAAGCCTTTGCCCACTGGAATTCAGACAAACTATTTGCCATCCGCCGACCATGCCTTTGCCATCTGCCATGGCAGATGGCAAAGTGCCAGATTCCAGTAGTGAATCCTTAGGGAAAGCTTTTAGGTGAGATACAACCCAAGATTACTCCAACGAATAAATTGAGGGGTTGCAAGGATCTCCTCAAGAAAGAGAAATTATGGTTTTAAATATCTCATTCTTGATAACTAGTGAATCATGAAACACAAAGGGAAATTGTGAAGAATTACATAACACCACCTCAAAAGATATGGTAGGAAGAATTGGGCTTCAAAATGCAAGATGAAGAATACTTGAGCTCCTCCAATAAGAATCTTGATGAAGACTTCGAGGATGAACTAAATCATGATGAACCACCAAGAAGAACTCCGGTAGCAAAAGGATGTGAAGTGAAGGATGAAAAGAATAAGATTGAAGCCTTGCAATGATTTAGATGGATCTTCGCGACGATATAATAGAGAGAGCTTAGAACACCAGGAGACAAGACGAACAACTTGAAACCATGAATTTATTTATCAAGAACAAACTCCGAAGGGAGGGATTAATCACTTGGATGAAACAATAATAATAATTATGTTATTCGTATCCTCACCAATTTAAATCAATGAGAAGGAATGAATTTGCATACTACTTATTCACGCTGAAAAAGATTAAGAGAGATATAGTGCAAACTTTGGAAAAATCTTCATGAACCATAGTTAGGATTGGAAAGAATGAATGAATTGATATGATAAGAACGGAAGTGGAAATCTTAAATGAACCACCGGAAGAATAGAAAATGAACGAAGAAAAGAGAACGAATCGCCAAAAGAATTAGAAAACGAAGAAAGATACTTGAGAAAACTTAGATACAAAAGAACAAAGGGATCACGAGCAGAGTAGAGAATACTTGAATGAAGCACCGGAAGAATATGGAGATGAATGAAGAAAGAATATTTTAGGAGAACTAAATAACGAGCGATGAATGATGAGAACGAATAAATATTCTGAGATGATGGCCTCCGTGGAATCAAAATAAAAAAATAGCTCTAAAATACTTTGGGTGGGTATGAAAAGAATTATCACAATCGAAAACAAAATGAGAGATGGCATGAAGGTAGAACCACGAATCTTCAAGAGAATGGACCAATATTTAATAGAAACTATTCTCCGGTCTACAAATGCTCAGAAAGACGATGATAACCACCATGAAGAATTTTGTGATACTCCGGAAGAATGAAGGATATAAGATTGAACCAATGATGAAAAGAATTTGGAAGCGATCTTAGAGAAAGCATATGACTGATAGAATCCATTCTTACATCACACTTTGAAAAGAATTTGAGAATAACTCCGGAAAAATTTAGAAGAGTCAGGTGAGATCTCGGGAAAAGACATGTGGGTTAGGGCCCACTCAAAAGAAACACCATTGAATGATTACTTGAAAGAGAGATTGCATCAGTTAAATTAAATGGCTTGAATGAGATAACAACCTCAAAATAGCTTGAACATATTAAGAATGAAAGCGTGAATCTTCTAAGATATCTTCTGCACTCCGGATATGAATAAAAAGAGTTGAATTAACAAGGGAGACCTTGCATAAGAAATTCCAACATGGGAAAATATGTGAAACAAGAGGAAGAGATATGATCAACACCGAAGCTTGGATTTAGTCCACCGGAGAATAAAAGAGAACGAAGAATGATTAACATGAAGCTTCCTAAGCATCTTCACGAGAAATCACCGGATGAAACATTAAAGAAAAATTGATGAAGAGACTTCACATGAATATAATGGATACTTGATTAAAGAATTCTGGATCCATAAGGAAAAAAAGGGTGGGAGGGTCGGGAAAAACAAAACAATTTGGGATGAATGAACCAGACACCGTTGAGAAAAAACCAAGAATTGGTCTTGCACATATTGAAAGGATTGGGTTAAATTGAAGAGAAGTACGCCAGTTGAAAAGAATTTAACATAATAACCTCGATGATCAAGAAGGATTAACACTCCCATAGAAATATGAGAACACCGCTTAGGAAAGGTATGGAATGAACACTTGACATCGAAGAAACTCGAATACCACAACTCAAAACAAAACAAAGGATTTGGCTTGGAGAATAAGCCGAAACAAACATATGATAGAGATTTTGTCCAAAGTTTTCGTGATGAGGCCCCCCGGGCACAACGCTACAAAGGACATTTCATCCCTGAATTAGCATAGCCAAGGATTCATTAAGACACAACATAACCAGTGTAAAATCGACCGTGATAAGCGAATCACTGGACGTTGAACCCCAACCTCATATCATGTATTTGTTGGAAGATTACCTAAGAGCTACTTGAATTCCCACCTATTAATTCCCGAAACTTTCTGGTTGTGCAATCTAGTGTTGGGGATACAGGGGAATAACAATATCTCACCCAACTAACAATACCTACATCCAGCTGTATCCATCTGTTAACACATAACCAGGCACATTCATAAATCGTGTACCTCAGACCTTCGAAATGCATCCGCTATACTAGCGATGGAAACTCTCCCGATCACTCGCCCCAGTACAGGGTGGCGTCGAGGTTATCTCACCACCAGACATGCATAGAAGAGTTTTTGATGTCGGACGACCTCTGGTATTCCGAAACTGTAACAATACACATTGCAATGACAAGACCTCAGAGCTCAACTCCCCGGGACTAACCCCCAATAGACGGGAGGCACCAAGACAGAATCCTCATCACAAAGATATCGGAATGATCCTAACAATACCTACGTCATCCTCAAAAAAGTTGGTGGAAAAGAGGACAGGGAAGTCAAAACTTCTACGTCAAGAGTCCTCACCAGAGCGACGAAGGGGATAATGAGAAAAGGAATTCTTACTCTCTGACATATATAATCCTAAGACTCAAAACAATTTTTGTTTCTAGACTCAACATCGGCAATGGTTCAATCAAACAGGGGCTCCTAGGTCGGGGAAGGATCTGATACCAATTTGTAATGCCCAAGATGCAGTTATAGCTCGTATGTGCCGAGGCATGACTTAGAGTCGTAACCGCATTCTGGAATGGTCTCAAGCCTTTGGGTGAGGAGAAAGTATATAAATGGGCTGCTCCAAGCACTAAGCGTAGATGAGGTGGCTAGCTTACGTAATTTTAGAGCGAGAAGAGAAGTGAAAGACATCGGTCGTGAACTATTTATGATCACTGGGTGATCCTATCTACCAATGAGTCATTCATAAGATAGCCGTGTTCTCTTCCTGAACTCGCTGGAAAAGAGACCATCATGACTACTCACACGGTAGTGTATTATGTTTGAGTTATAGTGTCAAGTTATCTACAACTAGATATTAACAAACGCCAATCTGCCACATAACCGCGGGCATGGCTTTCGAAAGATCATAACCCTGCAGGGGTGTCCCCACTTAGCCCATCACAAGCTCTCACGATCAGCAGAGGTAAAACCTCTTATCTTAGGGAAAACCCAATCAGACTCGAAATCCCGTTGCACAAGATATTTCGACAATGGTAAAACAAGTCCAGCAAGACCTCCCGACATGCCGACACCCTTATAGGAGCAACGTGTATCCCGTATCAGGCCATGGTCGGATGAGCGACACGTACGGGAGCCAAATACCCCAAGTTGACAAGGGGCGGCCCCACAAAGTGCTCTAGTTTGGACCAACACTCATGAGGAGCACTGGCCCGGGTTGTAGATTAAGAATCCACGAGGTAGCAAGTCCCTATGCAAATTTTAGTTGTTATTAGGCAAATGGTAAGACCAATGTTGGGCCTTGCTAGAGGAGTTTTATTCAAAGCGACCTATCAAGGGGGGCATAAACCCCAACCACATTAGCAACGCAAAATCAAGGAACATAACACCGGTTTATCGGTTCCTAAGGCGGCATGAGTGGAACAAAACACCGAGCAAAGGGCCAAGCCTATCACCCATTGCCAACTATATAGGTGCATTAATTTAAATACAAATATTGTGATAGTCCCAAAATATCTAATCCAACAAGGAGCAAACTTCATCTTCACCTGCAACTAACAACACTATAAGAGGGGGCTTGAGCAAAAGCATAACTTAGCTAAACAACGGTTTGCTAGGAAGGTACTTAGAGGTTTCATGGCAAGGTAGGGTCCGACAAGCAAATAGATAGGTAGCGCGCCAAAGCAATAGAGTGAGACAACTAGCATAGCAACGATAGAGGTGATATCAAGGAATGGTCATCTTGCCTGGTATCCCGCTAGGATGAAGAACGAGTCCATGAAGAAGACAAATAGATGTAGTCGAACGGATCCTCAAAAAGGCATCGTTACCGGAACTAAGAAGCCACACCGGAAAGAAGCAAACAACAAGATAAATACGAAAGCATAAACATGGTATGATGCACAAACAAGTATGATGCATGTCTGGTTTAAATATGCATGGCATGGCAAAGTGCACAAACAATACTACAAGTTAAGTGGAGCTCAATATGCAACGAGTTGGATATTGACGAAACACCACACTCTATTTATTTAGTTAAATCTCGATTATGAACTCAACAAGTTTAAATGTTCTTTAACATGGCAAGAGGTGAAGCATAGGTACACTAACTATCTAGGCATTTTAAATGAGGCCGGAAATAACAACAACAATTCTGAAAAATCCCCATGTGCATATTTATCAATTTTTCAAGCAAGCATTTTTTTAACCATTTAATGTTGTTATCATGATGCGGATGACATTTGCAAGTTTTATGCAATTTCATCAAAATTATGGCATGACGATGATAAGGAGCATTTCGATACCATGATGGGAAGGAAAGAGTTGCCACGGCGGTGAATCCAAAAATGATGCCACGGCAACATATCTGTTTCGGTAACTCGCTGAGAGACCGGTGCAAAGAAAGTATGACGAGAGCGTGTTATAAAAGACGGTGGGGTGATTCCGGTTACCGAGTTCCCACATGTCGACGGCAAGGAAAAAGATGGTATCGCAAGCGATGACAACTTGGACACTGCGCAAACACGAGCATCACATACAACATGCATTCATTCTCGGAAGGTCGTCTCGGTGGTTATACCTTCGAAGCGTGCATTTTCAGAGCGGTTTGAGTTCGTAGTGGAAGTAGCTGTTCACGGGTCGTGGAAGTAGTGGTACACATTTCGGTAGTGGAAGTAGTTGTACACGGCGACTGTAGTGGTACACGGTCGTCGGCCTTGCTGGGTCATCGTGGTATTTGGCGCGTCCATGTGGTCTCCGAGAAACTTGATGGACCGGTTCTTGGCGACTGTAGTCGTACACTTGTCGACGAGGTACTTGGCATCAACAAGACTTGGGGTCTTTGACGATTTCCTATGAAGCGGTGATGGCCTCATATGCATGGAGCGGCAAAAACATGTTGCAACGGCTCCGAGCAATGCAGGTATGCAGCAAGGCGAGCCTTGAGACAGAGGTGGTGCACGGGGCATCAACTCGAGTGGTAGGAGGTGAACTACGCGAACAAGCAGCGATGAGTATCGACGGTGGTGGTCAGGAGGAGGCCATGTGTGACGGTGACCAGAGGAGGTGGAGCGGAGGAGGTTGTTGGTTGGTGGAGGCATGGCCATGGAGGCCACGGAACTTGGCGGGGACAGGTCGGAGTTGGCCGGCTCTGGCAGCGGGGCGACAAACGGGCGACGACCCTGGCCGTTCCCTGTGTGAGAGAGAGATGTGAGAAAGAGAAATAAGCACAGGGAGGAAAGGAAAGACATGGGAGGAGAGGAGCGGGACAAGGCCGGTCCTGGTCATGGGCACCAGCGGCAAGCTCCCGGAGGGCGCGGCCTGCGGGATCGGGAGGTGCAGATGGCGCTCGAGGCGGAGGCGCACGGCTGCGGGGTGGAACGAGCAAGGCGCATGGAGGGGTCCTACTGCTGGAGCTTGACGGCGGAGGAAGGTCAATGGTGCTCGGCGACTTGGGGCGGACATGACGATGGAGGCGGGCAGAGGAAGGGCAGAGTAGGGAGGCGAGGTGTGATGCGTGTGTGGCTTGGTGGCGGCGTAAGGGAACGAGGAGGGGGGGATCGATCGAGAACGCTACGAGGAGGGGATAAGGAGAGGTCCTAGGGGGCTCTTGGGATGGCTAGGGTTTGAGGGGGCGGCTGGTCCTCTGGCCTGTTGGGCTCTCTTCTCTCTCTCTTCCAAATAATAAAAACAAAACAGAGAAGAAAAAGAGAGAAGACAAAGGAAGGGGTAGTTAGGGAAAGAATTTGCACGTGAGGTTAATTTTCTTGGACTTCAAAAATGTGATTGTTCCAAGAAAAATAGGAGTTGGCAAGAATGGAAGATTTAGATTCCAACTCATTTGAATTTAATTCAAATGAGTATGAGAAGGAAGTGGGCAAATGGTAGGTCCAAAATGTTGGGAATTTTGGTGGAACTCGAGAAAAAGACGAAAGAATTGATGGACAAAGTTTGAGGTCAAGAAGTGAGATAACACAAGCATTGGGAATTTTTTTGCAAGTGTGTTTTGGTGATTCCAAATTAATGGATTAATTATTTCAGCTCCCTATAAATATTGGGAGTATATGTTATAAAGCGAAATCACCATGTGAATTCCCTCAGTTTAAATGGATGAAAAGACCTATGCAATTTTTTTAGTTGTGTTCAAAAATATTAAATGACATGATGGCATGATGACATGATGCAATGCACAAAAAAATAGAGCAAGAAAAATGAAACACCCGGAGATCATGAAACATATGGAAGTCTTCTGGAGCATCGGTCTTAGGGCATCACAATGCAGGAGTAGGGTCTTACACCGCAAGGTCGCCCGAACCTGGGTAAACTGCTGCGTCCCTTGTCTTCCTAGTTCATCGAGCAAGGCTGTGAGATCAATGATTGGGTCGGCGAAAGGGGTTGAGTTCTTCGCACACGCCCCAGAGTTTGAACCTTCTTGGGTCTGCGGAACCCTGAATCTGACATTTGGCGCGCCAGGTAGGGGCGTGTCGAAGGATCCTCTCCACCAGCCGCTCCATCTCCAACATGGCGGGATACCCACGAGCTCACGCCGAGCACTGGGCCGCTCGGCCCGCACGGGTGATACCACCTGCCCAAGAAGCTCTCCACTCCGCGCTCCTTGCGGCCCAAATGGCGGCCAGTGTTGTCGGTCGTCGGCGGTACGAACCACCCTTGCTTCCGCCCGTGCTATACCGTAACCGCGCCACCATGTGGTCTTCGGGCTACGCTGCAGCCTGAACTCTATGCACTCACCGGCAGTAGGCGAACACACGAGCCACGCTCATCGTGGCACGGGAGCTGTTGCGATGCAGGCTGGCGGAGGGCGGCCACAATGCCTTGCTGGAACGCGTCGCCAAGCTGCTCAAAGCCGCCTGGGAGGGTGCATTGCTCTTCTGCGCCTTGCCTACACCACGAGCGTCGCCAGGGGCACACGCCGGCCACCGCCACACCTGTATGCCCGCTTCGGGGGACCCAAGGAACCCCTTGGAGGCAACCCGGCCCGCGGCGTCGCTTACCCAGTCCATTGTGCGGCACTCCAAGAAGCGCCAGGAACGGGCGGTTCTCCCTAGGGCCACACTAGAGTGTCACCCGGTGGTCGTCACGTCCCGACGCCAAGGGTGGCAAGCAACGCGGCGTGGGGGCTAGGCGCCGACCCAGGTGCGTCGGCTTGAAGCGCCCACGTACCTCCACCGCTGGGCTTGCTGTACGTACCAAGAAGGAGCCCTTGCCCGTCCCCCCAGCCGGCCTGGGTATCGGGCCGTGCGAGGCTGAGGCCCCTTGTGAGCTACCCCGGAGTTTCAGCGACGCCTTCAACAACAACAGCCGCCGGGTACAACCAATATCTCTGTGGCATGATTATGCTAACCATGGACCACAGGTGAACCAAGCTGCGACGACGGCCGCAGACCTCAGGACTACGGCCCCGCTGCAGGCGGGTGGAATGTACTGGGGGTCGCTCGGGGGGAGCCCGGCGCTAGGGCCTCCCCCGTGCCATGCGGTGCAAGGCGCCACCACGACGGTGGCGCACGCCACCCAGAGGTAGGCCCTCTGCTGGGAAGGGCGCCAGCGAGCCCTTTCCCTCGGCAGAGGGCATGTAATCGTCGGGGCACCAATAGCGTACCCCCTTGCCCCATGGTCTCGTCCTGGTTTCTATACACCTCAATGGTGGTAGAGGGGTGCGCTAGGCGGGGCCCTCACCAAGAGTCAACAATCCCTATGAAGATCTCCGCTCGTGACACTGTCATGTAATAATGATTTGGGGACGTACACGCCCCGAAGTCTCCTGAGTGCCGCCCTTGAGCCTCACGGGGGCTCCCACCCACGTCCAAGTAGAAGCACCATGCTCTACGCTGGCCATCGACACTGTCCCCCAATGACTATGCCCATGCCCAGAGTAAGCACTTACCTGTCCCGCGGCGTCGCTTACCCAATCCATGGTGCAACTCAAGAGCAAAGATAAGTTATAAAAACTACCCTAATCGGGGGTCTTTAGCTCATGATGAAATATTGTAGAACATATCAGTGTCTCATGATATTTTAGAGTACATCAGTATGTCATGCATACATAACTGGGGAACCCCCCCCAAATGCTTTCACACCCTCGCGGGGGCCATGCCCAAAACTTTGGCATGAGGAATAGGGGGCTACAAACCTAGCAAGGCGCGCTATCACCGGAACTGTCATCATCGTCACCGCCAACTTCGCCCTCTTCAGTCGCGTGAGCAGCCACATCGTCGGCCTGAGAGAACTCCTTGATTAGGTCGTCCACATGATCATCCACCCAGCTCACCAGATTGCTTTGAGTCACCCCATGCACGGGGACTATTGGGCGTTGAAGTTGAAGTCCGGATCAAGGCTGAGGAGGTAGCTGAAGACGCGTGAGAAGGCATGCCCGAGAAGATCCCGTCTCCTCTCCTCGACGATCTGGTGCATCATTGTGGCCTTGCTTTCGAGGCTGGTCACGACTTGGGTGAAGAAGTGGAGGTAGCATGCATCATCGGCTTCGTACGAACGGGCGGCATTTTCCTCATACACGACGTCCATGGCCCGGTTTGCTCTGACCTGGAGATCCTCAAGCATGGAGGAGTGCTTTCACTACGACATTCGACGGAGGCCAGCATCATCTGAAGCCCTCTCCACAAGAGACGCGATGCCCCCAACCTGCTGTTGAAGGGAGAGCAGCTCGACTTCAGCAGTGGCCCAGGCATCTTTGGCGGCCTTCTCATGTCGTTCCGCTGCAGCCAGCTTCGCCTTGCAGGAGTCGACCCGGCCCCGTAGCTCGGCTCGCCGCCCCTTGAAGCGAAGATCCTAAAGCCCCAGTTTTTGATGGTACTCACCAACCAGCGCCTGGCGGACCCCCGCCACCTTCTGGTCGACCTCCTGCTGATCCCTCACTTCCCGAGAGGCGAGGGAGTCCTCGGCTACAGACACTTGGCGCTCCCTCACCTCTAGTATCTCGAGCTCTAAGGCATGCTCTGATGCCTCAAGCTCTCGAGCTCTAAGGCGTGCTTTGATGCCTCAAGCACGAGCGCCTATTCATGAGCTCGGGCTCCGGCTGCGTCGATGAAGGACTCGCTTGGCGGTGTCGCAAGAGCGGCTCTGTGTGCTTGAACTTGCCACTATAGGATAGCGTTCAATGCTTGGAACTACCTCTCGCGCTCCTCGGCCGCCTCGCGGCGATGGTCAGTGGCCAGGGCCTCCTCCAGAGATTGGGCACAAGCCTCCCAAAAGGTGGCCAAGGATTCCTTGTCCTCTACACAAGCGCATTCATGCTGTAGACGCCCAAGGTTGACGTCCACGTTCAATTGGTACAAATCGCGTGCCAGGCGGAGGCCCTCCGCCTCGAGGCGTGCATCGACATAGGCAAGCTCCACCCCAAGCTGGCCCAGCGCACCCATCGCCTCCTGGAGGAGGTCGTGGTGAACGGCACTGCGCCCGCACGCGAGCTCCAGCGCATGGCCAAGCTCCTCCTTCTCATGCTGGGTCATCGAAGGATCACAAGACGACTCAGTCGTCTCTAGCTGAGGCCCGGTGGTCGAGGCCCCTCCGACTTCTTCCCAGACCCCAGCAGTGGTGCGGCAAGATGCGGCACCGCCACTCGGAGGTGAAGTCGACGCAGGAGAGGCCCGACCACCAGCGGGTACCGGAGGGGGAACCCTTGGCGCGGCCCCTGCACCCCAGGGGTAACTCCGAAGGAGAGACGCACGAGGAGCGGATCCATGGCCCTCCCGTGGTGGCCATCGCCCCTGAACTGGCGTCGTCTCCTGCGTGGTCGCACGGCCTTCGAGGCCCGGGGCCGTGGGTG
The DNA here is from genome assembly GCA_902687465.1 of Secale cereale. Classification (NCBI taxonomy): domain Eukaryota; kingdom Viridiplantae; phylum Streptophyta; class Magnoliopsida; order Poales; family Poaceae; genus Secale; species Secale cereale. The sequence continues at coordinate 255,882,934 of LR738714.1, forward strand.
AACCAATAGCCTTGGGAGGCCGCACCCAGGTGGCTTCGTCACATCGGCAGAAGAGATTCTGAGAAACAAAAGTCAGGAAGGGATGCGGCACACCGTAAATCAAGCGCCAAGGTACTTACTCGTCCACAGCTATCCATGTCCTTTTTCTCAGGGCCCATGGGGCGTTGACGCAGCAGTTCGCGAGTATCTTCCTCCTGTGCCATCCCCCGACGCTCGGAAGAGGTACGCTAAACGGTCGCACCTCAGCGGTCGCTTCGGGAGCACATGGCGGCACGCACCCTCCTATGACCACATCGGGGGCGCGTGTCTCCGGACCAACAAGCATTGGGGCTACCAAGATGGGGTTCTCACGGGGTCCCTCATGGCCCGCGGAGGGGAGCCCCCATTCATAAAATCCTGGCATCTTCTTGGTGAAGGCCTTCCCAGTCGGCTAATAGTACAGAGGGCGTCCACCAAGCGGAAGGGCTCCCAGATCGCCGCCCGTCAGGAGCCTCATCACCTCTTGCAGCATGTCAGGAGAAGCGGGGGCACCTGAAGCTTCATGGGGTCACTCAGACCAGAGAAGGCCCACATCGGATGGGTGTGGCACTGGAGCGGGGCAATGCGCTGCCGGACGAACTCCCTCACCACCATCGCCATCGTCAACACTGCGTGCTTCAGCTCCGCCAATCTGGACCAGACGCGCGTGGCCCGCGGATCGGCGAGCTCCGCATACCACCAACCGGAGCTGGGCTCCACCGGCGCCGTTGGAAGAATGAGAAGGGGCCTACACACTGTGGCGTCCATGTATACCCAGTGCTTTCGGAACCCTCTCACATCTGGGCAGAGGGAGAAGTCGATGCCAGAGCCGGCGGTACCCGCTGCAGCTTGAAGCGACACGCACCCCGAGTGTTGTCTGCCATCCACCTGACTAAGCGAGAAGAAGTGGCGGACCAAGGCCACGGACGGGGCGATGCCAATGAAGGCCTCGCACAAGAAGTCATAAGCGGAGAGGAGGAGGATGGAACCAGGATCCAGGTGCAGCGTGTGGATCTGGCAATGAGAGAACACGACATTGAAGAAATCGGAGAACGGGAACAACATGCCAACAAAGAGAGCATGGTAGTGAAGGGTGATATCAGTCGCCTCCATGTCAATCGAAGCCCGGGAAGCAGGCCAGACCGTCGTCGCCCCCCACTCATTGGAATCACCGGCAAGAGCTCATCGGACCTTGTCCAAGCCATCCTGATTGACCACCGTGGACTGCTCCAACATCGGCTCAAAACCTATCGCGGGCTCAATAGTTGTGCAAGTCTTCCCCTTCTTCTATTTGGGGGCCATGGCGGCAAGGTGGACCAGAGCAGGTGAGAAGGTAAGTGCCCTAAGCAATGATGACTTCTCTGCGCGCAGCAGGCAGCCATCAAGTCGAACGGTTGCCGAGGCAGCATGGGGAAGTGGAGACGTCCACGTCTCATCAAGCGCCAAGCATCGGCTTGCTGTGCGGGCGATTGGGGCCAGCGGCGCTTCATCCTCGCCTCTTGGCATCGCCTCGAAGGCAAGTCCAAGTGCGCCTTGGGCCCCGGGGCCACTGTCGGCGTTCCGGGAACCAGGGTACCCAGACTTGCCTGCCTGCGGCCCATCACGTGGTTCCACCAGCGGCCTGGTATGGTGCATCTTCAACATCGACAAGGCAAGACCCTCACGAGGGGCCAAGCCTCGCGATGCGGATGACGCCAAGACCTTCGAAGGAAGCGACCTCCTTAGGCTGCCTCTTGAGGAGCGTAGTTTCCTATGCAAGCGCCCACCTCGTTAGGGTCAAGTGACGCAAGCGATGACGACCTAGCCCAGGCAGTCTCTAGCAGGTGCAGAAGGGCATGTTTCCGCTTTGGTGCTAAGGAGGCAAGCGCTAGAGTGGAGTCCCAAGGAATCAGCCAAAGGTTTCCATTTTGGTGAAACAAGACCAAGACCGCCAGGACGGCAAGACGGATGTCATCGCCGAGCCCACCATGGCGTCACGGCCAGAAGCTTTGTAGGCGAAGACCACCTTTCGTCACGATAAGATGTACTTCTTGTCCCATTTCAAATTGGCCGTCGGGGAATCCCTTCCCGACTTCATTTTCGGGGAAGAGGACCAATGCCACTATAGATACAGGCTAGCCACTACCATAGAGGGGATGGGACCAAACACAGATAGGAAGTAGCCACTCATCCAAGAACAGACCTCCGGAGGTTGTTCTTACCCCTATACTAGTTCATCGTCGGCCCACCTCGAGGCAAATCCACAACAAAGCAGGAGTAGGGTCTTACACCGCAAGGTGGCCCAAACCTGGGTAAACTTCCGTGTCCCTTGTCTTCCTAGTTCATCGAGCCAGGATGTGAGATCAACGAATGGGTTGGCGAGAGGGGTTGAGTTCTTCGCACACACCCCAGAGTTCGAACCATCTTGGGTCTCCCGAGCCCTGAATCTGACAGTGTCAACTTTAAGTAATAATTATCCCGCTACATTGGAGAATTATCAATCTTATGATTTTTTTGATAAAAGTGGGGTTGGAGAGGTCATGACTTTATTTGATGATAATCCCACTATTTTTGAAGAGTGTCATCATTTTATGCTTGTCGATCATGAAGAGAAAAAAATTATATGATCGATACATTATTGATTTTGATTAGGAAAATATGGTTGTAGAAATTTTCATGTTACTAATTTGCCTCTCATTATGTTGAGATTGTTAATGTTTTATTCTTCTCCCTTGCATATGCTAGATATTTATTGTCTTGATAATTTGGTTGCCTACAAAATGCCTATGCATAGGAAGTATGTTAGACTTAAATGTGTTTGTCACATGTTTTATGATGCTCAATTTGTTCTTCAATTCTTGTCTTTCATGTGAGCATCATTGAAATCTCAAGCATATCTTAATGGCTATAAAGAAAGAGCTTGTTGGGAAGCAACCCAGCGAATAAAATAAATTTTTGCTTTTTATTTCCTGTTATTGTGTAAATACACAATTATGCTAAAATTTTATATCTAACTAAAATTTCTATATCTGAAATTATCTAACAAACATTTTATATCTCATTTAACTCTCTAAAAAGAAATCAGTAAATGAATGAAAAATACCAAATAAATTCAGAAAGGGTTGATAATTGATTCTGCGGATTTGAATGGTGCATATTGGACACACAACAAGTCTGGGGTTCAAAAAAGTTCAAAAAAAATGCAATGCCTTTGTATCATATGAGTTTTCGTCCTAAACCTTGATACTTCGAAAGAGATTGTCCATTTTGTACACGAAGTGCATCCAATTTTTGCCGTGACCCTCTCTACTTTTTTGCACATGCCATGTGGGTGAAATGATGATACCATGCCAAGTTTCAACCTTTTCAGAGTTCAATTTGTACTGCTTTTTAATTTCACGGTCATTTAGCTCTCTCAAAACAAATCAGTAAATGAATGAAAAATACCAAATGAATTCAAAAATGGTTGATAATTGATTCTGTGGATTTGAATGGTGCATTTTGAACAACAACAAGTCCGGGGTTCAAAAAAGTTCAAAAAAATGCAATGCCTTTGTAACATATGAGTTTTCATCCTAGACCGTGATACTTCGAAAGAGATTGTCCATTTTGTACACGAAGTGCATCCAGTTTTTTCCGTGACCCTCTCTACTTTTTTGCACATGCCATGTGTCGGTGTACTAGAGTAGGGGTACCCTAGCATCCCGAACTTGTGCACGGGCAGTCGCAGCACCCCGTGGCAAGGCTTGCCGGGTGACCGCCAAGGTCCTCCGTGGTTCCTCTGGAGCCATTCAAGAACAAAGTATTTAAGCGAAGGAGACACGACCCCGGCAAGAGGAGCTTGCCGGGAAGGCCAACCATGGCATCTCAAGGAACTTGCCGCGACGCGCCACGCGTCCCGGCAAGGCCCGGTGAGCGGCAAGCTCCCGGACGTGACAAGGCAACAACCGCGGCAAGCTACCACTCCGTACCCGCGCTCCAGCGCATCCACCAACGTGTCGCTCTGGGACCCTTCCAAGCGTACGTGGCGGGAGGCTGTGCAGCCAGCGGTACGCGGTGGCAAGCGGCGCTGACAAGATTGCCATCGTGGCGAGCGATGGCGTCCATGAAGGTCCCCTTTTGCACTATTTGGGCAACGCATACGGGCATTTAATGCCCTTGTCCCCTGCCATCAGGGTTAGGTATGATACACTATACAAGTAGTTGTACCAACTACAACACCTTTCCATTTTTACCCTTGCCTACGTTGCCACCTGTCGGTGACCCCTTGAACATATAAAAGGAGGCCCATGCGCAATGTAGAGGGGG
>LR738714.1:255887364-255900510 GCA_902687465.1 Secale cereale
GGGGGGTTCAAAGCCAGAGAACACTCACGCTCGGTCTCGTTAGCTGCTAGAGTGTACTGTAGCACTCAGTGCTCCCAAGCAAGAACTCAATACAAACCACAAAGCAGGAGTAGGGTTTTACGCATCCGTGCGGCCCGAACCTGGGTAAACTGCTCGTGTGCTTCGCCTCGATCTGCTCTTCGCGCGATCTCCGCCCCCGCCGAACCAAAAGGGGTCGGTCCGCCGGTCCCATAGGTGTTCGTGGATTAGTTTCCCCGACATCTTTGGCGTGCCAGGTAGGGGGTGCGTCGATATTGTGTGAACCTGATCCGGCGTGCACACGAGCTAGATCTTCATCATCTTCATCGACATGCCGCCGAAGAAGTAGGCTTCGGAGGCGGCTGCTCCGTCCGCGTCAAACCCACCACCGCCGGAGCCAACGGCTAGTGGGGTAGACGCCGGAGGAAGAGCGGGCGTCGACGAGGGAGCTCACGGTGCTGCCCGGTCCAAGGACAAGGCTGCGCTACCCATCGGCGGTGTAGTCGACTCCCACAATGACCGGGCGCACTCCAAGACCTCGGCGTCCATACATGCACCGCGCCCATCTCAGGAGGCGCGGGACCGGCAGCGTCATGGTACTCACGGTACCATACGTTTGCTCGGCCAAGATAGAGCTGGTGGATCTCGGGATGCTCAAGACAAGCATGCACGCCAACATGCTGGCACGAGCGAGGCACGGTCGCTTGGACGGGATACTGCTCCTTCTAACATAGTTAGAAGTCTGAGCATATCCCGCTCCCCACACCGTTCGCCACCGCTACCCACCACTCCAGTAGAAGCTTTGGCGCGAGCTCAACTGCTCCTGGACTACCCTCCAACGGCGGACAAGATCGACGACTGGAGGGCCGCCATTCAGAGTCTCATCAGCTTCGCCAATGGCGACACTCCACGGCAGCTGAGCACATCGGAGCCGCGGCAAGTCACCCAGGCACGAGCCGATGGCGACAAGACCGGTGGAGGTGCAACCACCGTGCACTCTCTGCCCCGAAGGACACGATCGCCGACTCGCCGGATCCACCTCGACAGCGACTCCACCGCGTCATCGGATCCACGAGCTCGTCGCGATCAGCGCCAAGTTCTACACGAACGACAGCGAGAAGACGCTCGTACTCGCATCGAGCGCCGAAGAGAAGCGCGGCGTCAATCGGACCAGCGCGCTGGGCCCACTGTCGACATGCATGCGCCAGGGGAACCAGGCGACTTACCATACGCGGTAGGTTGCCCTGCGTTTACTCGTGAGCTGTGGCAAGTCTAGTGGCCCAATACGAAGAATTTCAAGCCAGACGTACCAGACAAGTACGACGGCAAGACGCATCCGTCGGAGTTCCTCAGCATCTACACCATCGCGGTGCAAGCTGCCGGGGGGCGGGACGACAAGATCCTTGCCAACTACTTCCCGCTGGTACTCAAGCCCAACGTCAGGTCCTGGCTCATGCACTTGCCGGACAACTCCATATCCTCCTGGGCAGATCTATGCCATCAGTTTGTCGGCACCTTTACAGGCGGCCACAAACCTCATGGCTAGGAGAGTGACCTTCATCTGCTCGCCCAGAAGGAAGGAGAGCCCTTGTGCAAGTATATTCAGAGATTCAGCCGTGTACAGCATAACATCCCAGATGTCCACCCTGTCGCGGTCATCAACGCGTTCCATCACAATGTGCGTAACCGTAGGATGCGGAAGGAGATGGCGATGTGCAAGATCAGAGATGTCAGTGAGCTGTATGCCCTGGCCGACAAGTGTGCACGTGCTGAGGAAGGGAGGAAACTCCCCGGAGAGGATACAGGAGCAGGAGGATCTGACAGCGAGGATGCTGCCCCGGCAAAGAAAACCCGGCGGCGGAATAATATAAAGAAGAAAGGCAAAGATGTGCAGGTCGTTGAGCAGTCCGGCAACGAAGGTGGCGCCAAGAAAGCCAAAGTTGGTAGCTCCGGCAAGGAGATTGCCGCATGCACCAACTGCCAGGCTGTGGCGGCCGCCGACAAGCAGGACGGCAGCGACAAGCAGTACTGGAAGATCCACCGCACCAAAGGTCATGACCTCCAGAACTGCAAGAGGGTCGAGCAACTTGTCGAGCAGCAAAAGGCTGAATACGAGCGGCGCGACAAGGAGAAGGCCCAAGGAGGTGATGGGGGATCTGGCAAGAAGCGCCCCGGCCGGAGAGGACGCCACGGCAAGACCAAGCAGCGGCAAGGAGACAGACCTCCCCGCGGCCACGACAAGGATGAAGATGACGACGACGACGAAGACATGGATGATGTCGAGACCAGTGAGCAGGAGTTCCAGAAAGCCATAGAGGTCTTGTGCGTTGACGGCGGTGCTTCTCTGCATACTTCACACCGCCAACTCAAGCAGTGGGTGCAGGAAGTCAATGCGGCAGAACCACCTGTCGAATCACGCAAGCTTCTGAAATGGTCCAGCACGCCTATCATCTTTGACATTGAGGACCACCCTGATCGCACAATTGCGGTCGGGTGCTTGCCGATGCTGGTTTCACCAACTATCCACAACCTCAAGGTCACTACGATGCTAGTTGACGGCGGGGCCGGCTTGAACCTGATCTCCTCCACTGTACTCCAGAAACTCTAGATCCCTGACAGCGAGCTCGAAGAGACCGGCACATTCCAAGGAATCAACCCGGGAAGGAGCAAGCCGAAGGGGAAGATCACGTTGCCAGTGACATTTGGCGGCGAGTTGAACTTCAGGACTTAGAGGGTCACTTTTGACGTTGCCGATTTTCCATTACCTTACAATGGGATACTCGGCCATCCAGCGCTCGCCAAGTTCATGGCAGCCTCTCACTACGCATACAACATGCTGAAGATGCCAGGCCCGATAAGTGTCATCTCTGTCCCTGGCGACAAGAAAGATGCTCTTATCTGCACCGACAAGATCTACCGGGAAGCGGCAGCCGCAACAGATCGCAAGTCACTTGCCGCCGAAGCTCCCGGGGGGAATAAGAAGACCATGTCCGGCAAGAGTTCTGATGCCCACTCCGGCAAGCGCACCTCTTCGGAGTGCTGCGCTACCGTCGAGGACGCACCATCGAGCTCCACCGGCAAGTGTAAGAAAACAATGGCAGCTCCGCCAGAGACTAAGAAGGTGTCCGCCAAGGAGGACGGCACTGGTGGTACCTTCACCATCAGTGCCACTCTTGACCCTAAATAGGAAAGCGCGCTCATTGCTTTCCTGCGGGCGAACGTCGACGTGTTTGGTGGCAACTGTCTGACATCCCCGGTGTTCCCAGGAAAGTAATTGAGCACCATCTTGCCGTCTGTCCTCATGCACGGCCCGTCAAGCAGAAAGTCAGGAAGCAAGCAGTGGAGCGCCAAGAATTCATTGTGGAAGAAATCAAAAAGTTGGAAGCAGCAGGCCTTGTCAGAGGAGTGCTCCATCCTACGTGGTTGGCCAATCCTATAGTCGTGCGCAAGGCAAATGGTAAATGGAGGCTTTGTATCGACTTTACCGATGTTAATAAAGCCTGTCCCAAAGACCCATTTCCCTTGCCGCGCATTGACCAGATTGTTGACTTCACGGCCGGATGTGATTTGCTTTAATTTCTTGACGCATACTCAGGATACCATCAGATCTTCATGGCAGAAGAAGATGAGGAAAAGACCGCATTCATCACTCCATGTGGCACGTACTATTTCATACGGATGCCTTTCGGTTTGAAGAATGCTGGTTCAACATTTGCAAGGGTAATCCATGTCTCTCTTGAGCCACAAATACACAGAAATGTAGAATCCTTCATGGATGACATAGTGGTCAAGAGCAAGGATAGGGTAACTCTGATTCAAGATTTAGACGAGACCTTCGCAAATCTGCGCAAGATCAAGCTCAAGCTCAACCCCGAGAAGTGTGTGTTTGGAGTCCCTTCCAGCAAGCTTCTCGGGTTCTTCGTGTCTCAGCGAGGAATTGAAGCTAATCCCGACAAGATCAAGGCCATTGAGCAGATTGAAGCACCAAAGCGCGTCAAGGATGTACGAAGACTTGCCGGTTGCGTGGCCGCTCTCAGCAGGTTCATCTCTAAGTCTGCTGAGCGCGCCCTGCCGTTTTTCAAAATATTGAAGAAGGCAGGTCCAATGAAATGGACTCCGGAAGCGGAGGCTGCGCTGCAAGACTTGAAGAGATACATGTCCTCCACTCCAATACTTGTCGCACCTAAGCCACAAGAGAAGTTGCTGCTGTATATAGCGGCAACAAATCAAGTGGTTAGTGCTGCGTTAGTAGCGGAGAGGGAGGCAGATGATGAGCCAGCAACCGCGGCAGGTGCATCCAGCGACAAGCAGGGGGCTTCCACGACAAGCTCTCGTCCCGACAAAGATGGATCTGCGCAGGCCCAAGAGGAGATACAGAAGAAAATGGTGCAGCGCCCAGTTTACTTTGTCAGTTCCCTTCTGCAGGGGGCTAGGTCAAGGTACTCTGGTGTGCAGAAATTGCTTTTCGGCCTTCTCATGGCCTCGAGAAAGCTGCGCCATTACTTCCAAGCACATGAGATGATAGTTGTCACTCGCTTTCCGCTGAAGAGGATACTGCAGAATCCAGAAGAAACATGCAGGATTGTTGAGTGGGCACTGGAACTGTCAAGCTTTGGCCTCAAGTTTGAAAGCACTTCAACTATCCAAAGCAGAGCATTGGCAGAATTCATAGCAGAGTGGACGCCAACACCAGATGAAGAAATTCCAGAAACGAGCATCCCCGTCAAGGAAGCAAGCAAAGAGTGGCTGATGTACTTTGATGGTGCCTTCTCGCTGCAAGGCGCCGGTGCTGGCGTGCTGCTTGTCGCACCCACCGAAGAGCACCTCAAGTACGTAGTCCAGATGCACTTTCCCAAGGAGCAAGCAACAAACAATACCGCAGAGTATGAAGGTTTGCTTGCCGGTCTCAGGATCGCAGCAGACCTTGGGATCAAGAAGCTTATTGTCAGGGGTGACTCGCAGCTTGTCGTTCGCCAAGTGAACAAGAGTTATCAGAGTTCGTTGATGGAAGCCTACGTTGATGAAGTGAGAAAGCTAGAAGAGCACTTTGACGGCCTACAGATGGAGCAGGTTCCAAGAGCTCAGAACGACATTGCCGACGGCCTGTCGATGTGCGCCGCGCTTAAGTTACCTGTGGAACCAGGGATCTTTGTGCTCAAGCTAACTCAACCATCTGTAACGCCATCGACTGGACAGAGCAAGAAGAGGAAGTTGATTTCTGGTGACTATTTTCCGGCAGAGCTTCCCGAAGCCGCCGCCAAGAAGGTCCCCAAGATCAACACCAAGAGTGCCGAGGAGCAGTCTGCTCCGGCAAGCCCTAGGGTTTGTTCCGTTGAAGGAGACGCTCCCGACAAGTTTAGCTCCGGCAAGCTTGCCGGGGCACGTCATGCTCCGGCTGAGCCGCAGGTTCTCGCCGTAGAAGCGGATGTTCCTGCAGCAGCAGATGTGCCTTTAGTCCTTGTTGTCGAGCCACAAGCTCCAGCATGGGCACAGCAGATTATCCGTTTCCTTCAGACAGGAGAACTTCCCGAAGAGCAAGAAGAAGCGGAAAGAGTAGCCCGGCAGTCAAGTATGTACCAGTTTGTCGACAACACACTGTACAGAAGAAGACTCAATGGTGTGAAATTGAAGTGTATTCACCGGGAAGACGGACAAAAGCTGTTGGCAGAGATACATGGAGGCATATGTGGTCACCACATTGGCGCAAGAGCACTTGCCGGCAAAGCATTCCGGCAAGGTTTCTTTTGGCCGACAGCCCTCCAGGATGCAACTGCACAAGTAACCAAGTGTGAAGCGTGCCAGTTCCATTCCAAGCAGATACACCAGCCAGCTCAAGCTCTCCAGACGATCCCTTTATCCTGGCCATTTTCGGTCTGGGGGCTCGACATCCTCGGCCCCTTTCTCCGCGCAGTCGGGGGCTTTGAGTACTTGTACGTTGCAATCGACAAGTTCACAAAGTGGCCGGAAGTGGAAGCAGTGAGGAAGGTGACGGCACAGTCAGCAGTCAAGTTCTTCAGGTCGATTGTTTGCCGCTTCGGGATCCCTAACAGGATCATCACCGATAACGGTACGCAATTCACGAGCCGCACCTTCATGCAGTACGTCCAATATCTTGGCGCCAAGGTCTGCTTCGCTTCTGTTGCTCACCCGAGAAGCAACGGTCAAGCGGAGAGGGCGAATGCTGAAGTGCTGCATGGGCTCAAGACCAGGACTTTTGACAGGCTGCACAAGTGCGGTAGAAACTGGATTGAGGAGCTGCCGGTGGTTCTTTGGTCGATCAGGACGACGCCAAATCGAGCCATTGGCCAGACACCTTTCGCTCTAGTCTATGGAGGAGAGGCAGTTCTCCCCACGGAACTCGTGTATGGGTCACCTCGAGTGCTCACTTATGATGAGCTTGGGCAAGAGCAGCTGCGACAAGATGACGCGCTGCTCCTTGTGGAAGACCGTCTTCAGGCTGCTGTGCGAGCTGCTCGCTACCAGCAAGCTTTGCGCCGCTACCATAGCCGCAAAGTTAATGCCAGAAGTCTCGAGGAAGGCGACCTTGTTCTTCGGCGCGTTCAGTCCACCAAGAATTCCAACAAGTTGACGCCGAAGTGGGAAGGCCCTTACCGGGTGAAACGAGTCACTAGGCCTGGCGCTGTCCGCCTTGAGACCGAAGATGGCATTCCGGTGAGCAACTCCTGGAACATTGAGCATCTTCGTAAGTTTTACCCGTAAGGGGCGGTTGCCGGCCCTGTTCCGGCAACCACCTTTTGTACAAGTCTTGCCGCTGTTGCATGTAATCCTTTGTACAAAGCCGGGCGCAGACCCAGTGCATAAGTAAAGCTCATGTGCTTCGCACATCTTGTCAAATTCATGCTTTCTATTTTTTGCATGTGTTATCTGACACTTGGTGTGGCACCTACCCCCGGTAAGCAATAACGAGCCATAGGGCTCCATATCTTTATTTTCTCTTCTTTCTTTTCCTCAAGGAAAGGAAGGTTCCCTCGCCCACAAGTTTGCCGGGGGGAAGGAGAAGATAATGGTATGGACCATGCGTCGTTCAAGAAAGTTTCGCCTTGCCGAGAAGCAAACAACAGAAAAGCTAAGTTTCCAAAGCTTGAGCAATCAGATTTTTTAATTTTTAAGTTATCTTCCTTGAACGACCGTGCTTTGTATGGAAAACCTGTGCGCGGAGGAACCAACTCATAGCTAGTTGCGCCATTACTTTGTTTCGAGTCCACTCAACAACTTAAGGGTGCTGCGACTAGAGTTGCGCCCTTACTTTGTTTCGAGTCCGCTCAACAACTTAAGTGAGCTGCAGCTAGTTGCGACAAGGTTTCTTGTCGGTAGCGGCACCGCCAGCAGGCTGCTAACGTCCCGCACTCAGCGCTCGCGGCTAAGGTGCCTGCGCCGGCAAGTTCCCTAAAAGCGTAGGGCAGAAACATACAAAGGAAGGAGTCAAGTAAAGGAAATAACATTGCAATCGTTACCCAAAATAGGGTTATATTACAAGCTAGCTTGTCGCAGCTCTAATAGATTGTTTTCATAACATGATCAGCAGCGACAAGGAAAGAAGAAAACGGGCGAGCCTAGTCTACGCGATCACCCTCAACCCTCTTGATCCCGCTCACCTTGTCCACAATGGGTGCGACAAGGGCCTTGAGCGCTTCCAGATCGGCATCTGGCGGCAGGGACTTGAGGACGTTGGTGAGGTTGAGGCCCGGGTTGCGGAAGGCCACCTTCACCAACACCTTTTGAAGAGCTCCCGCGCAGATCTTGCACGACTCGTCGGCCAGCCGCTTTGGAGTCGTCTCCCGGAGCCACTGGAGGGCCGTCGCCACGCCTTTGAAGAACAGAGTGAGCTTGGCGCTGGGTTGGAGGTTCTCATCGGAGGGATACCCAAGATCCTCCATCCCCAGCTGTGCCAGCTCCTTGTCAATATCTATGGCAGCATTCACGAGACCCTCCGTCCAGTGCTCGACAGTCTCCCTGAACGCTTTCTGGACGGCAGCAGCACTCGCCAGCAGCGCCTTCTCGGCCTTGATCTCCCCCTTCAACGCCGCCTCCCGCTCCCTGGCGCCGTCCAGCGTCTTGGTCAAAGTGATTAGCTTTAACTCAAGATCTGCGTTGGATTCCTTGGCGGCGCTGAGCTCCTTGCCCTTCTCGGCGAGACGAACCTGCAGCTCTGAGTTACTGTGGGCGTCCTTCTCCCGCTCATGCTTGAGCGCGGCAAGCTCTTCACCTCTCGCCTTGAGATCGGCCTCCAGCTGCGCCACCTTCGTCTCCAACACCTTCTTGGCGGCCTCAGCAGCGGCGGCAGCGGCCTCTGCTTGCTTGAGAGCTCCGCCAAATGATTGCTCGCGCGCGGCAAGCTCCTCCTCATGGCTATAGAGGTTGATCTTCCGCTGCGCCAGCTCGCCCTCCTGCGCAGACAGCTTCTCAGCGGCAAGCCGCTGTTGCTCTTCGATGTCAGCCTTCTCGAGGAAGAAGGCCTGCTGCTCATCGGCAAGTCGCTCACGCTCCTCTGCCAGGGACCGGAGAGCTGCCTGGTTAAGACCCCAGAGCTCCTCCGCGCGCTTCTCAATGTCTGCTCCCGCCTTCGCGGCAAGTGCCTCGCGGGACTCCAACTTGGCTTGCCGGGCACGGTAGAGCGACAACAGCTTCCGCAGCAGCCGCTCCTCCTCAGGCTCGCCGCTGCTGCTGCTTGGCGTGTCGACCAGCGTCAGCCCAGCGGAGGCGAGCACCTCTCCGTCAAATCTTTCTCCTTCGACCGGCGCTCTGGACATTGACGCCCAGGGGAGGTTGATGAAGATGCCATCGCCAGCCTTCAAGCAGACGCCTGGCTGGGGCTCTTCGGAGCCTGGCGCTGCGGCAGCGGCGGTCGGTGTAGCGCCTGGTGCTCCTGCGGCCTCAGGGCCGTCAGTGCGATCGCCAGACCCCTCGCCAGCTGCTGCGGCGGCAGCCTTGGCGGCCTCGTCGCCGGCGGGACCGTCAGCGTCGGCTGCTTCTTCGGTGGCAGCGGCGTCGTCGGCAGCAACCTCGGTCTCCATCGGCTCCGCAGCAGATGGATCTAACGGCCGGAAAAGGGAAAAACATTCAAGCAAATATCCAAAAAGAAGATCAAAAGAAGGAGAACCCAAGTGAAGTTTCGAAGCAAGGGGATTACCTGTACCAGGTTCTACAGTCGTGGTCTCCGCCGCCAGAGGGCCGCTGGCGCTGTCCCTTGCCGGAGACTTCTCCCTTGCCGGAGAACTCTCCCTTGGCGGAGAACTCTCCCTTGCCGAAGAGACCCTTGCCGGAGAACTCTCCCTTGGCGGCGTAGTTGAAGCAGATGGCATGTCGGGGGCGATCTCCGGGCGCTCCTGATGGGGCTGCTCTGCTCCTACACAAACCAACAGTCAAATGTCAGCAAAGAAGGAGTATCCGTGCGCGCCTAACAGCGGAAAGTGAACCATATACTTGCGCTGGGGGCTGCTCTGAAGATTAGTTGCCGGGTCTGGCAAGATGGTCTCGGTGGGTTCGTCCTCGACGATGATCACCTCCTCTCTCCTCGCCGGGACCTTGGCTCTCTTCGCCGCTCTCTGGGCCAGAGTCCTGAAAAGGGATGAGTCCTGAGTAAGGAAAATGAGATACAAGACAAAAACAGCAAGAATTGAAGAAATGCAAGTACAACAAGAATCTTACTCTTCTTCTTCCTCGTCGGAGCTGAGCGCGGAGAAGTCGAAGTACGGCTCACGTCCAGCGCGAGGAGGTGGAGGAGTAGGCTCCCTTGGACGCTTGGCAGGAGCAGTGGCGGTGGTCTGAGACGACCCCGCTCCGGCCGCCGCCGTGGCGTGAGGAGCGGCAGGAGCAGAAGTGGTGGTCCGGGAGGACCCCGCTCCAGTTGCTGCAGCAGCGCGAGGTGGCCCCGCGGCAACAGTCCTTGCCGCGGTGGAGCGTGTCGCGCGGCGCAGCGGCTGTCGGATCGTCTGCCGCTCCGCTACGTCCGCGGCCTTGCGGAGACGCCTTCTTGGTGGAGCCGGGGGCTCTGCTTCTGGCGAGCTGCCCGAAGATGAGGAGGAAGAGGAGTCGATCTCCAACGAGCCGCTCGTATCCTCGGCGGGCTCGCTCGACTCAACGACAGGCCCGACAAGCTCTCCCTCGCCGGCAGGCTCTTCCTCGCCGGCAAACTCCTCTCGCTCGGCGAGGCTTGCTGCCTCCACTGCCTCTGCCTCCTCCACGGTGAATCGAAACTCGCCCGCGGCTGCGGCTGCCGCCGCCTCTTCCAGCCTAGTGGCGATGCGCGCCATCTCCGCATCGGTGGTGTCGCGAGTAAGGCCCTTCTTTTCGTCGGAGCGGATCGGCACTTCTTCCAAGCTGTCAAAGAACTCCTGCACGGCGTCATCTGCAGGCTCTTGCCAAGTTGGGTCGATCCCATGCGAGTCGCACAGCGGCATCATTGCGCGAATGCGGCTGAGCGCGGAGTTGTTGCATAGCGGAACGACACCCTTCGGCAACCTAAACCCTTCAGGATGCTGAGGGTCATACTTGAACAGCTCCTGGAGCATCGCGTTGAGCTCCAGGACAGTGAAGTTGAAGTTGAGGCCCGGACGCAGCCTCATGATGTCCGCTGCATTCTCGAACTCCCAGGCGGGTCTCTTCCTCTCCTGCAGGGGGGCGATGCGGCCGTGAAGGAAATCTGCGCCAACAGCGCCTACAGTGAGCCCGGCAAGCCTGAGGCGTTGGATCCGGGTGACGGCAATCTTCAGCCTGTCGTCTTCCGGGGCCATGTTGCTCCAATCGCTGCCGCACACTACTGGGGCTTGGCGCCGGGCGGTAAAAGGCTGCGGGTTCTCCTCGACAATCCAGCACCAGTTTGCCCTCCATTCCTCCCACTTGCTGCGGAGCTCTCCCTCCAGATAAGCGTCCTTCTTGCCGGCCCTCGAGATCCAAGCGACTCCGCCGGATAAAGGCTCTCCTCTCTCAACTCGGGGCATAAAGAAGTGGCGAAAAAGGGCTACATTTGGATGGACTCCGACAAAGTTTTCGCAGAGATGTGCGAAAACTGCCATGGTCAGAACGGCATTGGGGGTGAAGTCAAGGAGGCGGAACCCATAGGTGTTCATGATATCACAGAAGAACTCAGAGAAAGGCGGGCAAAGCCCGCAGTAGAAGAACAAGGCGAAAAAGAGGTATCCAGTTGGAGCCATTTTACAGGCGACGGCTGGGAGTACCTTGGTGCGCGGATGCGCCCGTGTCTCCCCCGACCAGAAGAGGTAGTAGTACTCCCTCAGCTCCTTCGCGGCAAGCTTGGGGGGGAAGATTGCCCGCTCCTTAAGCAGCGCCGCGAGCCGCTGCGCCTCGGCTGACTTCACGCCCTTCCCCTTTTCGGCTTTCGGAGCCATGGCGGAAGTGGTGAGGGAGGTCGACGGCATTGGTGGTGCTGGTGGCGATGGGCGGCAGAGCGCTGCTCTCTTTCAGCTTTGGGAAGAAGGGGAGCGGCGGAGGTTTTCGATGTTGGAGTAGCAAATGGCGGATGGGCGAACTGCCCCTGTTTCCCCTGCTTATAAGGAGGGAGGGGGCGGACGTTCCGCCTTTCCGAATAAAGAAACAACCCACGATCTCTCCCACGACGCCGCATTCAACGCGTGCCGTTAGGGGAGGGCGCGGTGGATACGGAGTGAGAGACGGCGTAATCCAGGCCGCGCGTGCCCGTGCCCTGTTTTGGGCCTGGCCCAACAGCGCTCGGCATCGTGTATGGCCCAGGCCCGGGGGCTCCTGTCGGTGTAATAGAGTAGGGGTACCCTAGTATCCCGAACTTGTGCACGGGCAGTCACAACACCCCGCGGCAAGGCTTGCCGGGTGACCGCCAAGGTCCTCCGAGGTTCCTCTGGAGCCATTCAAGAACAAAGTATTTAAGCCAAGGAGACAAGACACCAGCAAGAGGAGCTTGCCGGGAAGGCCAACGAAGGCATCTCAAGGAACTTGCCGCGACGCGCCACGCGTCCCGGCAAGGCCCGGTGAGCGGCTAGCTCCCGGACGCGACAAGGCAACGACCGCAGCAAGGCGCTTGCCGCGGCAAGCTACCACTCCGTACCCGCGCTCCAGCGATCCACCAACGTGTCGCTCTGGGACCCTTCTAGGCATACGTGGCAGGAGGCTGTGCAGCCAGCGGTACGCGGTGGCAAGCGGCGCTGACAAGATTGTCGTTGTGGCGAGCGATGGCGTCCCTGACGGTCCGCTTTTGCACTATTTGGGCGACGCAGACGGGCATTTAATGCCCTTGTCCCCTACCGTCAGGGTTAGGTATGATACACTGTACAAGTAGTTGTACCAACTACAACACTTTTCCATTTTTACCCTTGCCTACATTGCCACCTGTCGGTGACCCCTTGAACAAATAAAAGGAGGCCCATGCACAACGTAGAGGGGGGGTTTGAAGCCAGAGAACACTCACGCTCGGTCTCGTTAGCTGCTAGAGTGTACCGTAGCACTCAGTGCTCCCGAGCAAGAACTCAATACAAACCACAAAGCAGGAGTAGGGTTTTACGCATCCGTGCGGCCCGAACCTGGGTAAACTGCTCGTTTGCTTCGCCTCGATCTGCTCTTCGCGCGATCTCCGCCCCCGCCGAACCGAAAGGGGTCGGTCCGCCGGTCCCATAGGTGTTCGTGGATCAGTTTCCCCGACACCATGTGGGTGAAATGATGATACCATGCCAAGTTTCAACCTTTTCAGAGTTCAATTTGTACTGCTTTTCAATTTCACGGTCACTTAGCTCTCTAAAAACAAATCATCAGTAAATGAATGAAAAATACCAAATGAATTCAGAAAGGGCTGATAATTGATGATGTGGATTTGAATGGTGCATTTTGAATACACAAAAACTCTGGAGTTCAAAAAAATGCAATGCCTTTGTATCATATGAGTTTTTGTCCTAAACCCTGATACTTCGAAAGAGATTGTCCATTTTGTACACGAAGTGCATCCAGTTTTTTCTGTGACCCTCTCTACTTTCTTGCACATGCCATGTGGGTGAAATGATGATACCATGCCAAGTTTCAACCTTTTCAGAGTTCAATTTGTACTGCGTTTCAATTTCAGGGTCATTTAGCTCTCTAAAAACAAATCATTAATAAATGAATGAAAAATACCAAATGAATTCA